>JARFIX010000010.1:10000000-10600000 GCA_036346125.1 Lycocerus yunnanus | reverse complement strand
AGCTTCAAAAGAAAATTTTCAATAAATTATTTTCTACTTTTAAGTTCAAAACGTGTTAAAAAGCTGTCAAAACATTCTCAACTGTATAAATATGTATATAGACTTGGTCAAGTTAATATAAAGCTTTTTAAAATGTACCATTCTTGTTATTTTATAAAAAAAGTTATGTGTTGCACAGTGACGTAGTGTGGTCTGAAGGTAGAGAGGGTAGTTTTTTTGGGGAGTGCTGCTTCTAATGAAAATTTCGTAATAATTAAGACAGACAGAGATATTGGAAAATTTGGCCCACAAGAGGTAACTTTACACCAAAAAATTATAACCTTCAGTGACGTAATAAGCAAAGTATGGAAATTTTTCGGTCGAAACAAACAAGACAACCTTCCCCATTAGTTGATGCAGTTGTTGGCGCCAACGAGGTCATGTTTTTTGTTGCAAAGTTACCCCTTGCGCCCTCTAGTCCCCGTGACACTATGCCACCAATGCTACATGATTTGACCGTAAAGATGATCCTATAAGTAATTGGTAATAAAAATATACTTTATGTTTTAATACTTGAAATATTCAAAGATCATCTTGTATTTTCTTTATGAATAAATTCGTTAAAACAAACAAGGTAAAAATAAATGAAAGTTCAAAGAATGAATACAACACAAACATTTTCCTGCTAATAAAACATAAGCTACAAGTCGATCTCGATTTATTACTCATAAGTTTTGAGTTTGTGAAATTATTATGTGCTTTGAGTAATAGAATTTTTATTTTTGATTTATTTATTTCGTGCTTTTATATACAAAATGTACTTTACACATGTGATAAAGAAAACACATTTTCACAAATATTCTATCGAGTATTATTATGCAAAGATAAACAAGTTTTGTTTCAAACAGTCTGGGAACCAATCAACTAAACTATTCAAATAACCAAACTATCAAAGGTGGTCATAACGAGGAAGCCATGGTTTTGTAGATCAAATTTTATTTGAATTAGAAGTTTATTACTACATCAGTGGATAAGTCAGGACCACGGATGTATAATTAAAAAGGTGTGCTTACAATACTTATCGAGTAGAACGCGAATTTTGACATATTGCGAGACAGAGATAGTATAACAACTTACTGCACGTGATGTAAATATCGCATTGACGTGCAGTGCACATTTTTACGCCTTAAAGAAAATACGTCGTGTTTCTTTAATATTATTTTTCTTAATCTAAGAATAATAATTATTTAACAATTAAATTTATATTACACCTGTTTACATGTCGCATTTTAAAGGTACAATATGCAAAAATGTGCACTGCATCCCATGACTACGCCACTATGATATTTGCATCACGTGCAATAAGTTGGTTTTTATCTCTGTCGGGATTTCTCTTACACACATGCCAAAACTTTCGGAACATTTATATGCGTTATAAACATAGCTCGTCAATTCACCTCTTTAATTATACATCTGTAGTCAGAGCCATTTCCCTTCCAAGTCCAAAATTCTTGATTTTTAACGAAAGTCAGGGAAATTAACACTTCACTAGGTCAGTGAAAATTTATTGAAATTAAAACAAATAAAAACTTTAATGTAAAAAACATTATCTTATTATGCAATATGAGAAAGTATTGTTTTCATGCAGAAAAAACAATTGAGATTTTGATGGATTTACATTTTTGAGGTTCCGTGAGCTAAACAAGATCATTTCCAAAAAATGTCTGTGGTCAAATTTTGTACGCACTTTACCTCAAAAATGAATAGGAATTTTAAAACTAAATTTGGAATTTTCATATTCTTATATTAGGAAATATTAGAGGCGATTAGATTTTGGTTCAAATTGGTTAATGGAAACTATTTTTTTCTTTGTATTATTAAAAATTATTTTTCTTAATATTTAGTAAAAGTCATGGGCATGATCACGTCCGAGTTTTTTTAATGTAATAAGTATTAAGTTGTATTTTATTGAGTCAGTCTTTGGGTCTCAGTCTGAAATTCAGTGGGAACCCTGTGTATTATGCCTACCCTACCAGTAAAATACACATGCTCTGCAACGAAATTTAATAAGTTAACAAACAAACAATCAATCACTGGTTTTCCATTCCCGTCGAAATATAACCACTTCCATTCTGGAAGTCCTCACAATCCGTTTTACGAGGTGGATTACTCTGGCCAATAGACGCGTATAAAATTCGAACCATGTGACTACTTATTTGTAGTCACATAAGTCTACCAACATGCCACTCCGCTGGTTACACGCTACTCTGCTAGTTAACAAACAATTATAGTCACCTATATATTTTTCCTGTGTGAAAGTGCCAAAAATTCATAAGTTGACAACACAACTACAGTTTTTTTATTTTAAATACATTGTTGTCGCACTAATGCAATTTAAAATATTAAAACTAAAGTAACGCATTTGTGGTAATGCTTTAATTAAATTCAAAAAGATTCCCAAAATTATCATGAGCTATATTATTATATGGTAATTTAAGAAACAAGTGGTCAGTTCTAAATTCAGATGATTGTGACGAAGTTTCATCTTTCCTGGGCCTGACTATATAGTCCATTTCAAACAAAACTGCAGTAAAAATTTGTACTAGAAATATACTGGTAACATCTTGTAAAATACTCTTGTAACATGAGTGGTTAAAATTTATGCAAGTTTACACTGCTGAAATTTCACTGACGATTGCCATTTCACAAATCGAATATTAACAAAATAAAAATTTTTACTTTGCATTCTTGTTTCAAATTTTTATTTTTCAGTTATTTTGAATTGAGATTAGTCACGATCTCCTTGCAAAATTGTAAGTTCCTATCATGTCAAGAAGAACCTCGACAATTCAGTATTTCCTAATAGAAAATTTTTGTATGAAGCCTCTCAATCCCCGAGTTTGTCTCTTTTATAAATACCTTTGGAAATCATATTAGGCTGACACATTGAAGAATATTTTGAATTTTCATCATTTATTTAAAAGTCTAGGAACTCTCAATAAGCATTTAGAAAGAAACAAATAATATTAATCATTTTTCCACCTTAACTTCCCTTCTTTGGCCTTTTCGGAATATTTTGAAAAACCTCGATTCCCTTTTAAAATATAGTTTAAATATCATTTAACCATATTATAATTTACTAATACGTATGCACTTAAAACATTCAAACTTCCTTATAAACAATGTTATTTATGCTCAATTTCTTCACTTGGTTATCTTCAAGTTAGCGAACTTCAGGTTAAATTGACGAAAAAACCAATCAGACGACAACAAAACAAATAAATCAATCATCTGTTCGTTCTTTGCCAACCAGATAAAGAAATATTTAAAATCAATCAAATAATGATGACCAAGAATAGGCAATTTTTTTTAAACATTTATAGTACGAGTTCACTTTCATTTAATTTTTTATGCTTTCCCTGCCAAGATAACCCCTTTGCATGGCAAACAGGGAAAATCACTATCAAACTAATGAATACAAATTCAAGCTACTCTTATCATATTCTTAATGAATATAACTTGATGCCTTTGTTGTGGTTATTTAACAATTTCTTTGATGGTTCTCTTATATTCTGCAGATGACCATCAAAATTGAACCTCTGCCTCTTCCATTGGAGGTTTGTGTCTCTTCTTGTTTCCAAAGGATTTATATTTTTTAAGGTGTGGTATTATTCTTCAACTTGCCTCACTCATATTCCATTTAATACCAGCATCCAACCAAGTCTATTTGTAGCGATCTTGAAATATGTTTGTTTCAACTTTCTATTATTATTTAGTGCATCTTTAACATGTGTTCTCAAGATGGTGTAAGAAACCAAAACTGGCTTTAATAGCTTGTGTTTTTATTGGCAGGACATGACATGATATTCACCATTTTTTGAAAATTTACGACTAGCACCTATTTAGTTAAACAAAGTCTTGGCTGAAAAACTTTCAATTTTATGGCATAACATTAAAACGAAATAATAGTTTTTACAAGTATTATGTATATAAATGAGTAAATTAAGTCGGTTAAAACTGAAACTCACTTTGGCCTTGAAATATGTAGCTCCTGTTTCCTCTTTGCCAACTTGTATGATCAAATCCTAAAAGAGTTGTATCTATCCTAACGTTAGAACCTTGTTTGTAAACTTTGTAAGTGTCACTTGGACACATTCTCGACACCAAAGGTACTAAAACAATTGATTCGTGGCTAAAAAGTTTGTAATAAACAAGAAAACAATTATAACTACCCCAACTGGTGAACTCCCACTTCATTTCAACATAAAAATCAGGTGCCTGTTTAAGTTTTTGAAGCAATTCAGGAATACCGGCCATTCTGTTAGAATACCTTTGGTAATCGCGCCTTTCTAATACCATTTGTAACAGTTCTGGATCACCAGTAGACACCGCTTCTTGCACAACTGAAAAATACACATAAAAATCATTCGAAAAATAAAACCAAAAACTCACTTGTCCATCCATCAGAATTTTCACAATTAACATCTGCCTCAAAATTCAACAAAACTCGAACGGATTCCAAATTCCCCAAAGTTACGGCCAACATTAACGGAGTACGACCCCGGTTATCTTTTTTCTCCACATTATTCTACAAAAAATACATCAATCCATTTTCTATCGATTTAAAGCTTATTTTAACGTTTAAACAAATCTAATTAGCTTACCAACTTTTTTTCCAACTCCACTTCCAGTTCTTTATAATTATTGTTCCAAACACACCAATGTAGGGGATACTCAGATTTGATGAACTCCAAACAAACCATCGTTTCTAACTCTTAAAATTACTAATCAACTAATTTTAACAATTAATAACACTACCATTATAGCGACCACATCTAAAAAACTCTTGCTTAGCTCTGAAAACTTTGACAGCTGTCAAATGATGATTCACCTTGTAGAATTTACAAGCAATTTACAACACCTACAAATCAGAAAACCCAAAATAAACACCACAAACCAGAGGTCACAAAGTAATAAAATTATAGAAGTAATAAATTATACATTTTTTATATTCTAGCCTAAGTCAACAGCAATTTGCATAATACGTGTACCTCAAATTGTGTAAACAATTTTAAAAAATCATTTTTCCTTAGACGATTCGGTTTACTTTTCTTACAATCTAACGCCGCTATTCCGCATAAATTTTCAAAACAATTTATCTCAAAACTATTGCAAAAATTTTTATCTAAAATCTATCTTAGTAAAGCGATTCATTCGAATTTGTATACCTATACTTGGGCACAAATTAATTGAGCCCTGCGTCATAGTTTAAAATGGTATGAGTATGAATTAAGATTAGAATCGCTAGTCAAATGAGTGATTTTAAATTGTACTATCATTTTTTGTTATTTGTTATACTAACTCTAACTCTCTCTCTCTTTACCACAATTTGAAATAATGTATGTAGTTGTCACTGGTCACTGTCAAAGTATTGGAGGTTATAAACAAATTAATATTAGAAATTTTAAAAAGCTTATAGGGGGAAGTAAACCAGATTAATTTTGGATTTTCATTAATCTACTTATGTGCGTCAGCGGTAAAGAGTTCATTAACAAATTCCAAAAATCAAAAAAATAAAAGAAATTTAAAACTTATTTCAAACTTATTTAAATTTTAAAACCGAGTGGTAAACATTAATTTTATCGCGGAGGACTTCGGGGATACAATCCGAATCACTTGGGGGTAATTGCATCCTTGCCTACCCTAAATACGCCACTGGCAAGTGGGAGATATCTTGGAGGATTACATACATAAATACAGATTTCATGCTGGAAATTGCTTAAATCATCTCAGGAAGCCTTAAAATTACGTAACTTTCTCTACATAATACGGACGGCACAGAATGATCGTGACGGGAAAGTAAAAAGGAAAACCTAAGTGCGGTAGTATCGCTATTTTTCTTGTTTGAGTGTAAAACAACCTTTATGTCATAAAATGATGTGTTCCACCATGTTGATTTGTCGCGTGTGCGCAATACAACAGTTTGCTATTATGTTTGGTGTTGATTTTTTATTTAACGAAGTGTAATTATTAAATTTTTACGAAAATGATGGCTTTTGGCCCCAAAAAAGACGGAGGTCCTAATACCAAATACTTTGAGGCACCTGAAACGCTCACTTCTTTGGAAGTTGTGCGGCAGTGGCTGCAGAAAAATGGAAAAAAGGTAAAGTGTGATTTGTTGGTGTATAGCTATATAGCAAACCTACCGGTAAAGCAATTAAGATTTCAATTTTTCATATCGAAAAAACAGAATTTGAGCTTAAAACAATGTATTGTGTTGATTTTTATTAATGTGCCGGAGAGTATTTCCTTTGTAAAAAATGTATTGCTGATGTTAGTTGGTGCTTCCGTTGATTGAATGCGGAACAGAAAATTTTTTTTTGTGTATATGCTTAGCTCTATAGTTTGTTACAGTATGTACAATCGGATCCTCCCACCAATAAAAGCTTAGCTTCGCTCATTGTTCAATTATTGCAATTTCAAGAAGACAATTTGGGCAAAAATACAACAAAGCCTTCGACAACTCGAATACCCGTAAGTCATTTTATAAAACAAAACCTCCAAATACTGCTACAAATCTTTTATATTAGGTGAAGTTTTTTATGGACTACAAACCGGGTGGTGCTCTGTGTCAGATGCTTCTCACAGCGTATCGTTTTAAATGTGAACAAAGTTGGAGAAAATTTGACATGCAAATTGGAAAGGTGGGATAGTTATTGTGGGTCTTTAATTTTTTTTTTAATAATTTTATTTTTAGAGCCCTGCAAGATTGGATCGACTCGTGGAAATGTTTCTGGCAATGGAAAAGGCTTTAATTCAAAACAAGTTGTATTCTCTCCCGGTTGCGTACATTAGACCAGAAGTGGATAAAAGTTTGGCAGCAAAATTGAAGGAGATTTTGAGGAAACGAAATGGACAAGTCGTGGACAACGAGGAGGTGGCTACGCACATTTTATTTCCACACACCGATCCTCTAGAGGAAGAATACGCTAGACCAGGTTTGAGACGGGACAAAATGATCATGATGCATTGGTATTATTTTCCTGACTCTTACGATACTTGGGTAGGGATGGAAGGAGCCCTCGAAGGACTACCTGCTGACGATGCTTCTCCTCACTCCGGTCCATGGAGAGTTTCGTCTACTTGGCTGCTTGATTCTGAGCAGTACAACGAGTGGATGACCGAAGAGGATTATGAAGTCGATGAGGAGGGTCAAAAAAAGATTCATCGTATGAGAATGTCTGTCGAAGATCTCATGAATCCATCAGGAGATATGGACAGAAACAAGTGAGTCTACTACTTTAATTTATTGCATATTTAATTGTTTTATTTTTGGTTATGCACGTACATTATTCGAAAGATGCTCTTTTGTTGTCATCCAATTTTATATTTTTTTGTCTCAAGTTAAAAATTTTGTGTTATTTCTTAGCACATTACCTACAATATTATTATTATTTGTTGAAAACAATTTTCTTTTCGTTCTCGAGGCCTTTATTTTTATTTCATTAATTACTTTATTGTACATCCAATGTTTCAGCAGAAATTGTTTTGCAATGCTCACGTGTATCTTGTAAGTACATCTATTTATAATATTTCGTTGTTGTAGTTTTTCTTATTGAAACATTTTTGGAAATCAAATGTTGAACAAGTCAACATTAGCTTATATAGTCATATTGGTGCAGCTAAATGTTCAATGTTCGATTTGTACAGGTTGTTGATCGAAAATGAAATTTGCTAGCACCTTAGCACCCACACATTGGCAGTTTGTTTCTGTTTCTTAATTTCATGGAATGAAAATTTAAATGTCCATACTCTTTCTAGTAAGAGGTCTCAAAACTATTCGGTTCGGCTTTACCAATTGATTAAAGGTCTAAAAAGAAAATCTCGAACTCCATTCCCAAAAGTGAAGGAATGAACTACGGTGTGGTTAATCCCTAATTTGATTTAAAGAAGAGTGCAACTTTTTGTTACAGTCACGATTGTGGTGAAGTTAATCTGTAATTTGAATTAAAGAGATAGTAGAAATTTCTTTAGTTCTAATACCCACCGGTTTCATGTAGGTACACATTATCAGGGCAAGGCAACTACAAAAAACAAAATCATTAGAGGGCAACAATTAAATATCACATGTCTAAAAACTTGCAAGTCAAAAGATTAGGATGATTTAAACGTTCACACAGTGTCCACAAGTGTGTTGTATAAATAAAAACTACAACCATCAACAATTAAATAACTAAAAAACACATTAAAAATGCAAATGCTAAGTGTGCTATGGCTTAGATGTCACGGAGGAAAAATAACAAATACTATGTACAATAACGTTGCCATTGATGCAGTCGATAACAGGGATATCGTTTAATATTCCGTTAAGTGAAGGAAATGGTGTACATTGTTTCGCTAATGAGAGACCCCCTGCTCTGGACACACCAAGAGTTTAACAATAATTAACACAAATGATAATTTTTGTAAAAATTTTATTTCTGAATTTTTTTTTATAAATTTCTTTCAAATGGCAATGATTTTATGGAATTAAGTTAACAATTGACAATTACTTTTTGCATATGCATGTGAGAACTCACACTTGTAGTAATCGTTTATGTGAACCATAATCTGTCTTAATGATCTTTAAAGTCTCAGTGTGTTGAGGGTATTAGAATGTTTTATGCATACCTACAACCCATTATTTTTTTATTTCTTAGGAAATCAGTTGCCGTAGTTTTTATAGAATTGATTTTTATTTGCTTCAGAAAATATTTGAGGTGGAAACTATTGAAATTAGCACCCAGTATTAGCACCTTTAAGTGATTAATCATTTTTTTTATACCAGTGACTGCAAGCCAGAGTTGTAACTAGTTAAATACTTATTAGGTTAGTTCGTTGTACGTGTTCGTAACTGCTTTGAACAGTTTCTGATTATGTCACACTGACAGCTTTTTAGAGCCAACATCCGACGAATACTTTTTGAACAACTTATCGTTGATGTAAATAAAAATATTTTATAAATAAGTTGTAATTATAGTGTCTAATATGAATAATTTAAGGTATCAGATATTGCAATCTAAGTAGTAATATCTTATAACTTAAATAATTCATATTTGACAATACAATGACAACTTATATACAAAATATTTTGAGGTTAGGTTATTTACATTACCTAAAAGTTGTTGTAAAAGTATTCGTCGGATGTTGGCTCTAAACAACTGTCAGTGTGATGTAATTGGAAACTGTTCAGAACACGTACAACAAATGAACCCATGATATAATAATATACAAGGTATGATATATCCGAGTTCTATTTTGGTAATTTTTGCACATGACGTCACGTGGCTAGTGATATTCTGCGCAATATCTCGTCTTGAACCAATGATACGAGAGATGCAAATTCCATTTTGGTAATTGGTGCACGTCATGTGATTAGTGCATAATCTGCGTAATATCATATCTTGTTATTATTATATCATGGAACAAACCTATTGTATTTGATTACGCCGCAGTTAATACTATTTTGCAAAGGTCATCTTAACTACGCCGTAGTTCACCAAACTCAGTTTCCAATTTTTCTGACTTTAACAAACTTTGTTGAATAATTTTATTGTTGAAACAAAAGTTTAATTTGATTTTAATAAAAAATTTTTGTTTTATATAGAAAAAAACAAAAGAGGAAGCGTTCTCCATCTCCAATTCTTAAGGGTGGCAAACGTAAGAGCGGCAGGAGTCCAGCTATTGGCAAGAAAGCACGCCTCGATGAAATTGAAATGGAAGATTTAACTAAAGACATGGAAGAACCAATTCCGGAACCTAACATTGTGGAAGTTAATCCAACGACTGCCACTCAAATAGGCAAAAAGGATCATGAATTACAACCACTTAAGGGTGGTTCCATTACAGATTTAGATGAATCTGAAGATAGAGGTGAAGACTCTCAAACTGGAAAGAACAGCGACAGCAACACCCAAGACAAAGAGGATACTCAGGAAGATAACGTCACCGAACAGACTCACCACATAATAATTCCATCATATTCCTCTTGGTTTGATTATAATTCAATTCACGATTTAGAAAAACGCGCACTACCGGAATTTTTTAACGGGCGCAACAAATCAAAAACACCCGAAATTTACATGGCTTACAGAAACTTCATGATTGACACGTATCGTTTAAATCCCACTGAGTATATAACTAGCACAGCATGTCGTAGAAATTTGGCGGGTGATGTATGTGCAATCATGCGGGTGCACGCTTTTCTTGAACAGTGGGGACTCATCAATTACCAGGTTGATACTGATTCCAGACCCACGGTCATGGGACCTCCGCCAACATCTCACTTTCATATTTTATCTGATACTCCTTCTGGCTTGCAACCGGTTAATCCTCCAAAAACTCCACAACCTAGTGCAGCAAAAACTTTGTTAGATCTTGACAGGAGTCAGGAGTTTAAAAAGACAGATGGATCTGATCTAATGACAAATTTTGGTTTAAAGTTGGATCAGTATGCCAAAAAACCTGTTGTTATGAGAAATAAAACTGCAGCTAACCTTACGCGTGATTGGACCGAACAGGAGACGTTGCTTCTTTTGGAAGGCCTGGAGATGTACAAAGATGATTGGAATAAAGTTTGTGAACATGTTGGTTCAAGAACACAAGACGAATGCATTTTACATTTTCTTAG
Organism: Lycocerus yunnanus; assembly: GCA_036346125.1. Taxonomy (NCBI): domain Eukaryota; kingdom Metazoa; phylum Arthropoda; class Insecta; order Coleoptera; family Cantharidae; genus Lycocerus; species Lycocerus yunnanus. The sequence goes on along the minus strand of JARFIX010000010.1, from coordinate 10,589,352 downwards.
GTTACCGATTGAAGATCCTTATTTGGAAGACCCAGAAGCTGGTGGTGCTTTAGGACCATTGGCATACCAACCAATCCCCTTCAGCAAAGCCGGTAATCCGATAATGTCAACTGTTGCATTTTTAGCATCAATTGTTGATCCGCGCGTGGCTGCAGCTGCTGCAAAATCGGCAATGAACGAATTTGCTAGTATAAAAGACGAAGTTCCAGCAGCATTAATGGATGCTCATATGAAAAAGTGGAAGCATCTTCGACAGATGGAAAGTTTGATCCTTCTGCTGGACTTGCATTAAGTGGAATTGCTGGAACTCTTCCGGAGAAAGAAGAAGAAGATAAATTGAAAAAGGAAGTTGAAGTTAAAGAAGATAAAACTTCCAACGGAGAGCAAAAGAAAAATGGTATTGAAGGCGGTGAAGAAAAAATGGATGAAAAACCTGCCGAAACTCCTGAAACAGAGAAAGAAGAAAAAATGGACATTTCTGAAATTAAAACTGAAAAAGTTATTCGTGACAGTGAAATGCAAAGTGCTGCTGCAGCGGCGCTAGCAGCTGCTGCGGTGAAAGCTAAACATTTGGCGGCCGTGGAAGAACGTAAAATTAAATCTCTCGTTGCTTTGTTAGTCGAAACTCAAATGAAGAAGCTTGAAATTAAATTGAGGCATTTTGAAGAATTAGAAACCACCATGGAAAGGGAAAGAGAAGGTTTGGAGTATCAAAGACAACAACTTATCACCGAGCGACAGCAATTTCATCTTGAACAACTTAAAGCTGCAGAATTTAGAGCAAGGCAACAAGCACATCAACGAATGCAAGCTGAGCAGGGACAATGGGCTGCACAGCAAAATGCGGCATCACATCCCACACCGGCTGGCGATACAGGACCAAGCACTACACCAACTCCACCTTCCCCTCAAGCTGCCGCCGTTGCTTCGCCAGCTGCACCTCATCAACACATGTGAAATACACTCTCGACACTCAAGTATTTTTAGTTTAAACGAATAAATAGGATGGAATTTTATTTAATTGATTCTTATTTTATCAGATGTGCATACCAGCAAATGTGGTTATAAAAATGTTCTACAAACCGAGAGTGTAATTTGGCGATAATATCGAATTATTTTTTCAAATAATTTTTCTTGGTTTTAAAATATAATTTTAAAGAAACTTGGAAGTGATGAAATATAAATTATTAACTATGTGTTTAATAACGTAGATGTGTTAATTCCATTATGTCGTAGTAATAAATAACAATTTTTTTTAAGACTTTTCCTTAAGAACTCAATGAGTGTGCCATATTTTAGTACTAGCGAAAAACTTTTGGATTTCCTTTGTAGTAACTTTTACTAATGAGCCTTGATAAAAAAATATTAACTTTATTATAACCAACCTAAATTATTGATAATACTTGGAAACAAAAAACCAATATAGCTAATCAATTATCTTCATATAGGGTAAAACTAAAAAGCAATTGTGGCTGTTTTGAGGTTCCCCCTGCATGTGGGGATGTAATATACACCGCTGCTGTATCTGCTAAACACAAACGTATAACATCAATCTGTTTGAAATTTCGATACCTATCTTGGTGATCAAATGCTATATTTCAATTCAAACCACATTATGCAGTCAGTAGGATGATGTTTATTTTACCAAGATGATTTTTAGAAAAATTATCTGTAGAAGTTTAGCCTGATTTAACAATTTTAACCCATGCTGCAAAACCCTCGAGACTATTGACATTCCCTTTAATTAAGAAAAATAACCAATTATAATTTGACAATTTTATTTTTATAATATATTTATTGCCAGTTTAACAATACAATTGTTACACAGCAGTGTTCATGCAGAAATTAAAAGAAAAAAAAAGATGATCATTCTGGTATGGAAAGTAAATAATCTTTCTTTTTTTTTTATTTGAATCGTGATAATTATACTTCATTTTTTATTGGCAATATAATTATGGCATTTTGGGCAACTGGACATTTTTTATTTTATGCGAACGTGATGTTTTTTTGGCTGATATCAAAGTGATGAACATCCAGCCTGTTGTGAAATCGGATTGTTGTCTTATTAACGAATTCTTTAATTGCACCACGGTGCGTTGACTGTGATTCGAAATATTTTGTTCTGTATCATTGGAATTGTCTTGAGGTTATTTTGGGAGGTGTTGCCCCATACTTCGAAACCATACAGTAATAAAGGACATTAATGGTTTATAAAGGAGGAGGCAGCATTTTATGCATAAGGTTAATTCGCGATTTAACAGGAGGTAAAGTTTTATTAGTGTAGCATTATTTGTCGGTTGCAGTTTAGTGTTGATGTGATATTTCCATATAGGGCGAGAGTCGAGGTATAAACCTAGATATTGAACCACTTGCTATCTTTTTCGCTCCAATTAATATTTTGATCATTTATTTTTATGTTCCAAGGATCATTAATTCGTTTTGAGTGTGAAAATTTTTGCTTCACATTTAGAGTTATTTCTTCTTATGTTCCATTTTGAAAATCATTTGGTGAGGGTGTTTGTTGCAGATTGTAATTTTCAATTGCATCGTTTAGAAACCAGTCTTGAGTGATAATTGTCGTATCATCTGCGAACATAGCTATTAGCAGATTATAGGTCAACTTCTGGAATATCTGCCAGATAGATTTCCAATAATAGTGGCAATTTGACAAATTCGTTTACCTTGGGTTTCAATTTAATCCTTTCGACCAGGGTGTGTAAAAATGGAATTTTTTTGTATTACATAACGCCAATCAGTTGGTTTATAACATCTTACCGAGTGTTTTGTATCTACTACACGTTTTATGTAAAAGTGCGATTATTTGAGTCAAAAATTAGTAAAATGGGTTTTTTGATACTGATGTGTAATTTAAAAACAGAAATTGCGATTATACTAAAAAAACATAATTTTCGTTAATTAAATAAATACAAATGTTTTTTAACTGGTTTTTATATGTGTCGTTCATTGTAAAAGTGAACTATCTCCATCTAATTAAATTTTGAAATATCGAGCTTTTTGTAAAAATAATGTGTTGAAAAATGTGTTTTTCAGTACCCTGGAAAAACAAATAATGTCATATGGGATTATAGTGCATAATATGGAGTTGCTTCATTTTTATAATGAAAGATATGACTAAATTTAATTTTATTAAGCAATAAAATGAAAAATTTTAAAAATGGTGTTACACCACTTTACCCAAAATCTAATCAGACCTAAGTCTCAATACAAAGATGCACAATGCCAAATCCAGTTTTGAAATAAAAACTAATATTAAATAAATAGATTTAAAAAATTGTTTCCATGAACCATATTAGTTTTTGAACTATTAATTAAAAACTATTAAGTATTAAATAATAAGACTTAAAAAATTAAAAAAAAGTACTTCCCATGAACCAATTGCCACCAAAATTTAATTAGCTCTAATTCCTACTATAAAGATACGAAATCTCAAAGTTGGTTTTGAAACTCCTGTTAGTTTTCAAAATATTAAATAATAAAATTTAAAAAAACAATAGTTCTTATGAACCAATTTTAACTAAAATTTAAATGTTTCTAAATCTCGATATAATGAGAAATCCTAAATTTGGTTTTGAAATTCTTATTAGTTTTTGAAATATTAATAAAATAAAAAAAAATAGTTCCCATGAACCAATTTTAACCAAAATCTAATCAGCTCCAAGTCTCAAAGGAAACAAAATCCAAAATTTTGTTTAAAAATTCATATTAGTTTTTGCTGTAGGTCGCACACAAAATTTGACTACAGACATTTTTTGAAAATGGTCTTATTTAACTCAGGGGGCCTCAAAAAATGTAAATCCATCAAAATCTTAATTTTTTTTCTGCACGAAAACAATTTCTCTTTCATATTACATATGATAAAGTAAAAATGAAATCATTTTTAAGGGAATTCTTTTATGTGGTTCCTATCCCCTGCACAAAAACATCGTCTGTAAATTTCTTTATTGCTTATTTTTTTTCACTTACAATATTAAAGATGTCTTCAATTAAAGTAGTCTCTTGGTTGTCTTGACGAAGATTTGTCTGACCTTGAAACCTAGGCAAAAAACTTGATCACCAGCTAGAACTGTTCAACAGTGTGGACTAACAATTTATTTAATATTTTTTTTAAGTTCCAAAAGAGCTTTTTATTACTTTTATCATTTAAAGTATCTAAAATAGGTTTTCTTCTAAAATTTGAACACTTGTTTTAGACTAGTTTATGATGAGAGAGATGGAGGGGCAAAAAGTATTCAAAATTGCATAATGTAATTTATAAATTACCCCAACTAAGATTTGATAAGGCAAAATAGTATAATTAAAATTTAAAAAACAAATGTATATCTTTATTATGAATATAACATAACTCTTACATTTTAAAATTTAAAAACACAACACAAACGATGTATGTAAGTATAATATTATACAAAGATTATTATCGATAAAGTTACAATTGCTCTATAAAATAGGTACTGTAACAATTAATCCGTTTTTTCCACCACATCATTAAAAAAAAGCCAACATTGTTTGTACTATAGTCATCATAAGATTCAAGATTAAAAAACACCTTTTGGTAAATTTAAGTATAACATCTACTGGCCAACTAAACATATAAAGTTTTTATTAAAATTAAAACTGCATTGTGGTGTCCGATTATAATAAACCTCAAGAGATCAATTGATTTGGTATGCATTCATACATGTTTGAATTTTTAAAAACTAAAATGCAAACAAATAATGCTCTTGCTGTTTTTGTAAGTTTCTTCCACTTTAAAAATATAATATGTTACTGGAATGTATTTATTAGAAGTTCATCTGTTTTACTCCTTCAATGTTTAAAAATTATTCGAATAAAAACAAATTAGATTTTTTATGTAAATGATATCAACATTTTACTAAGGAACCAAAAGTAAGCATAAATTACAGTTTGAAATACTATACTTCATCAAGAAGCTTGGGTCAAGTTTTCTTAAAGATAATATGTAATAGGTGACGATTACTACCATTAAAAAGTTTCTTACAAGTAATTATAAAAAATAATATCGACAGTTTAAAAAGAATTATTTATGTGCTGCAGCAGTGTGTAATAATTAAAATCCTGGATGTAACAGCAACGTTGGTAAATTTAAAAATATCACAATTAAAGTCTCTTTGATTTTTGGGTCCGTCAAGTTAGCCCGACAACTTTGGAATTTTTTTTAATGTCATTTGGAAGTGCTGTAAATTATTTTGAAAGTGCTGGCCCCGTTACATTTTTATCGAGAAATCAAAAAACTCCGCGAAAGAAGGGCTAGCTTGACCCAACAAGACAACTTTGGAATTTTTAATTTTTTAATGTCATTTGGAAGTGCTGGCGAATGCTGTAATTTATCTTGAACGTGCTGGGCCCGTTACATTTTTATTGAGAAATTAAAAATTCCGCTCAGTGTGGATCTAAGATCAATTCAAGGGGCGTCTTGAATAAATTATTATAAATGTAAAAATTTGAAAAAATCAATTTTCAACGTATAAAAATCGATCAATATATTTAATAAAGCAAAAGGACGTAATTTACAAATTTAATATACAATTATTTAAGAGCAGGCTTCATGATCCCCCTCCCCATCTTTCTTTAAAATTGATATCATAACTAGAAATTTAAAAACAACTTTAAAAAAAACGACGATAGTGATATTTTAAGGAGGTTCTTTAATATCTGCAAGCTATAAAAATGAAGAGTCTTCGCCATTGTCAAAGGCTAATTCGCCTATCTTACACCACAAGTGGAAAGGAGTGCACAATAGTAATGCGTATTCTAAAGGGTCTACCAATCAGGGTTTGTTTTAAATTTTAAAAGAAACACATATTTTGTATGAAAATTTTCTAATTCTCTACTGAAATATGTTGTAGGGCTTGAACATTTATGAATGGAAAACAATATCCGGTAAATGTCCTCCACGACTACGTTTGCAGACGTCGATTCTTTTAACAAAATTTTCGAATACATTTTGCATAATTGCGAACTTATTTCTCGGATGACGGCTTCGATATTTGTTTTTGTGCTTACGTTTACTACTGAACCGGTGGACTCAAATTTTCGCACTAAATTCGCAATTGTAGTCTCAGATGGACGATCGTTACAAATAAAAATATCGCGAATTTTGCGAAATGTAGTCTTCACGGATCGACCATTTTCATAATGGATTTGAATTATCTTAACACGATTTTCGAGCGAAATCAAAGGCATTATATTAAATGTTGACCTTTTATTATACATATGATAAAAACTGAATAACAGAACTGCCTACTTGACCTATTTCAACCAAATTTAAAACAAACCCTGATTGGTAGACCCTTTACTAGGCCCCTCTTAATTAGTTTTTATTTCTAAGCTATAGGAGAGTGTCTATGCCAATTGCGTGACTAAATTATCATCAATGCAGATCAAGAAATTCTACAATAATACAAAAATGTACTATGCTTTGAAATATAGTTAGCGACATCTGTCGAGTTAAACGAGGTGTTAAATAAAAAAGACCATTGTAAGTAGAGAAAGAAAATTGTTAAATTTGCTTTCATTTAACATTAAACATACCATTTCGTTTACTACCATTATTAGTAATCCCAACTAAAAAAAGCTATAAGTGGGCGTAATGTTTAAGTTGGAAACATTGCTTTCAGTTCGAACTAAAGAAAAGCATGTATACACCTGTGCGATAAATTAAAAGTGAGCTAGCTTAGATCGAAAACGTGGTAATTATCATGTCTGATGCAGCTACGCATTGCTGGTAGAATTTCACATGGCCTTGTTCGACACGGCCGTATGTATTGTATAATTATTACATTTTCTTTTTGTCAAAAATATTACAAATGTGTTGATCTTCATTATAGTCCATTGTTAGGACAGAACTGTAAATTGCTATTTAACATTAAACATGACCTTGCAGTTTACTAGCATTATTAGTAATCTTTCAGCTAAAATGCTATAAGTGGGCTAATTAAGGTGAATTGGCAATAAGAACATTAACACGGTTAAATAAAGAGTACAGATAAATGTAATTATCAATTTACATACCATGCTGTAGTTTAACATGTTGTTCGATACCCTATGTTATAATTAATAATTAAACATTTTTTATTGAACAAATAAACAAAATGTGTTCATTTATTATAGCCCAGGCTAGTTTTAGATAATTGATAAATTAATTGATCATCTTTAAGAGTTTGGTTGAAATGTTTAAGTCACAGGTGCCATTAAAAGTGGCAAAACTAAGGTACATTTAATAGATACCACTTAAAACATAGAAGTGTCCATGCTCATTTATATATTTTGACATGTCTTATAGTAAATTAAGTACAAAAATTTTAGTTAAGAACAAATAACAAAAATTAATGAACAGTATTTCAAGGTGTTTTGAAATTAATAAATAATATTTTAAAGATTTATTCATGTTAAGTCACAGGCCAGTTAAAAAAAACATGATAATAGTACCTCACTTAAAATTATGAAGCTAATGATATATTACTGCCTCTTGAATATACAAATTTGGCTAGAAGATTTCACATAAACTTAAACCATTATTTCAAGGTGTTTTGAAATTTATAAAAATTTACATATTTACCTTTAAGCAGGCCTATAGAAATACAAGCATGTTAATATTGAATACTTCCAAATTTGGCGAAATAGAAATCAGCCTTGACTATGTGCAATGATTTTCTAAACTAACGAATTATTTTAATTTATTTATTTTAGAATTAATATTGTTTATAAAGAAAATTAGCTTTCAGTTGAATACATTAAAATATATACGAAATAAAATCACCATTATTAGAATGATTTTGTATCACATTATATTTATTTCAGTTTTTAAATAATGTTCCTATGAAAATGTTACATGCACTTATATTATCTACTAATCACAAAAGTATCAAATTTGTTTAGTTTAAAAATCTTGCTATGCAAGTTTATTCGTACTAGGCCCTCTTATAGATTTAAATTAAAGTTTATACAGGGTGAGGCAGAGCACCGATATCAGGTATTGTTTTTCAAGAAGGGGTAGTCATAGAGAGCTGAAAATAAAATTTTAATGGCTTAAACCCACATAAGAAATCGAATGATGATACTGGCATTCCACAAAAATTTTTGAATACTGAAAAGTTTGCTCCAAAATGTCAAGAAATCCAGATTTTCAAATAGCACGGGGAATCGAAAATAATATTGTTGAAAAGTTCTCCCAAAAATAAGCAAATCATTATCAATATTTATCCCAATTCTCTACGACTAACCGTTTTTGAAAAAAATGCCTGATATGGACAGTCTGCCTCACCTTGCACAATGAAATAATGTATTGTAATCAAATAAAATAATTAAAGATTGCATATTTTAGGATTATTTAGGATTAAGAATTTGTACATTACTTTGGTTTATCGGTTTTTCACATAATTGTCTAAAAATTTATAAAAGGTATTATTCCATTTAATATTCAGGTCTATTATGTATCACAAAACGTTATTTTTAACGTGATCGTTATGAAATAACATCAAGATTTACGTCAAACCGATGACACTTTAAAGGTTAAGAAAACCTTTATTATGATCTTGATAATTACCGCGGATACATGTGGTCGTTAGTTCGAACTAACCTTAGTTCGATCTAAACTTATTTTGCTTTTAATTTTATTGCACAGGTGTATACATGTTTTTTAGTTCAAACTGAAAGCAATGATATAGCTTGATCTAACTGAGGTAGATCCAGCGGTTTAGGTCGCTTTATCTAAGTGTACACATGTAAAGACTAGCCAGGTCGAGCTGACTTAGTTCGAACTAACGACCGCATGTATCCGCGGTATATAAAAGTGTCACCGGTTTGACGTAAACCCTGATGTTATTTCATAACGATCACGTTAAAAATAACGTTTTGTGATACATAATAGACCTGATTATGTGAAACATCAATAAATTAACAAAAATATAGAATTAGCAATCTTAAAATAAATGCATCAAATTCCAATCACAATGGGAGAGTTTTATTAGTTTTAAATTTTTGAAATAACATGAATAATATGAAAGTTCGGATAAAAAATGCAGGATACTCATGCCATTGGTTGGTCTCAAAACCCTCCATACAACTTAAAAAATTTATGAATTTAAAAAAATATTTAATTTTTCCTACGGTGATTAACCAATCAAAATTAAACGTGGTGTATTGTAAAATTAAAATTGTGTTGTGCGATGTTGTCTAAATTGGTGGCTGTCAGATATGACACAAGTTTTACATTATAAATAAAATAATGATCATGTGTATTTAACGATTATTATCTTAACAAAATGAAGATACATAACGTACAAACCAAATAATTCTATTTGCAAACATTTGATGGCCATTACAAAATTGAGATGGACATTATCTGCATTACTAACAGTTATTTAAAGATCGCTTGGCAGCATAGAAGTTTTTCTTAATTCTGATTGTTTTAAAACTGCTTGGTTAGGGCAATTACGCCATAACTCGGACTCTTTTTGAATTTTAACAATGTTTTTTTCATGCTAAATGCACTAAAAACCTAAAATAAACTGATTTCTCAGTTTGACCTTTACTTTCAAATAATAATTTCCTGTTATAACAGAACTGAAATGAAAAATATGTACCAACACATGCTGATGCATTTTAACAGTGACAAATATCAACAAACATTACTGTAAAGGTACAACTCGTTTTTGTGTACCTAAACTTATGATTTCACATAAGTGAGCATGTGCCTTTACCAAAGAATAAAAAAATATTCTCAGAGTGAGATAATGACCACCCGTTAACAAGTGGAAATGAATAATCATTCGTGATTCTCTCTTCAATAAAAACTTTTGAATTCAGCTGTAAAACTAAAAAATATAGATAATATTATCTGTAATTTTTTCTTATTTTTGTTTATTCCTCTGATCCCTCATTTTCATTTTGGTGAAGCCTTAAGTTTATGTTGGTATGCAAATCATGAATACAATGCGTCCTTATAACATAACGGTTTTCCTCTCTGCACTTACGTTTATTGCCACAGTTGACGGGTTTTTCTAGAAAAAAAAAAAGAAAGAATTTTGAAGACTGAAGAATGGAAGTAAATTAAAAAAAAATTACTAACTTTCAAATTCTTTTGGATCCAGCCAAAAATATTTTCTTTTCATTATTTTAACCAGACTTTGTATTTTCAAATATTCTACACTCAAATTCTCATTTCCACAAATAACTCGAAGACATTTAAGTTGTAATGTGCAAGGTTCGGCTATTGCACATGTAATTCTCATTCCAGATTGACAAGCAGTAGAACAAACCATGGGATATAAGGCAACATTTTTTAATCCTTGAAATGCTATTCCTACAAATAAAACAAAATAACAATAAGGATATTGTTTCAAGGGTATCCAAATTCACCTAAAGACTTTCTATTGAGAAAATATTCTAACGTTCCTGTACTCATATCTACATAAACGCCCACTAAACTTCCAGCCGTGAAATGGTGACCATATTTACGATTAGCATTGTTATGCTGTATGTGCCCCTGATAAGAATATCCCCAGGATTCTTCATCAAATCCTAGCATACTACAAAATCGCAACTCCCAATCAGAAAATTGCACTTTCGGTGTGCCCACTCCGACCATCTAAAAGCAAAGACAAACTAAAAAATGTAAAATAAAGAACAATCTATTTATACATACAATATCTGTTCCATATAAACTAGTTAACATTTTAATCTCCCAATAATAGTGCCAATCTTTTTGAAGTATTTGGTCACCTCGTGCAATGGCCGTTCCTTGACTATGAATCGGATTAAACAATACATCGCGGTTCCTGTTAACTATCTGTATGTTATTTCTACGTTTGTCTTCACCATTTTCCCAAACCCAGTCATATCTTTCTAATTCTTCTCCACAATGGCACTCCAATACATCACCTATATTTTTTAAAGATTTCGTGTGCCAACAATCGCACCACGACATGTCTCCGTAATTATCACTAAAACACGCATGAAGACGTCGAGTCGACATTATCACAATTTTTTATTTTGTCTAGTTTTTATGGTTCGTTTCATTTGCATCTGAGAAGTACCGACAGTTAAGGCTCCGTATACACATAACAAATGGTCGTTTCTGTGCACAGACCATAATAGGTTGTATAGGTCATTAGGGTGTTCAATGGTTATGAATCGATTAATCAGATCGATCCATTTATGCCCGATTTCTTCATTCAGAGTTATCTCCAAGTTAGCGAACTTCAGGTTAAACTGACAAAATAACCAATCAAATGATTGATTTATTTGTTTTGTTGTCGTCTGATTGGTTATTTCGTCAATTTAACCTGAAGATAACTATGAGTTCTGTGAGTATGAGTAAGAAATCGGGCATTAATAGGTTTGTTCGTTAGATGCCTTTAGAACTGCTTTAAACAATTCTAGATTACGTCACACTAACGTTGTGCAGAGCAATATTCGATGAACGCTTTTGAAACTACTTGTCCTTGATATAAATAATTTAACCTCAAAATATTTTGTAAATAAGTTGTCATTGTGCTATCAAATGTGAATAAATTAAGCTATGTACAAGATATTGCTACCTAAATTCTCAGATCTTGTAGCTTAAATGATTCATATAAGACACCTCTATGACAACTTATTTACAAAATATTTGAGGTTAAGTTATTTATACAGGGTGTTTCAAGTTAGAGTTTCTTTTTCAAATGCAAATTAAACATACATTTTGAATGGAAATTTATAATGTTATTAATATTATGTACAAGAGGGTCTACAATTTATGAATAATAAATGATATCTTGCAAATATCCCCCCGTGTGCACGCCTACACCTGTCGATTCTTTTGGTGAAGTTTTTGATGACATTTCGACATAATTGTGGCTCTATCTCGGCAATTTCACGTCTAATGTTGTCTTTCAAGGCTTCAATTGTTTCTGGTTCTTTTGAATAAACTCTATCTTTGGGATGCAGAGTATAAGTGTATTATTGGGTAATAAAACGCCAAATATGGAAACATTGTGTTGACGGTGTGTGTGCTGTGCATAGATAAGAAAGAGTGCTGTGCCTGGGTTGACAGTGACTAGTGGTGGGGAGATACCAGTCGCTCCCTGATATTCGTCGCGTCAACATCCATACTTTTTTGAGTTGGAGCTACTTGGGGGATGTTTTTAGTGAGTAAAGCGCTTATCAAAACCGCTTGTAGCGCCCGGAGCGACGCAGAGTGGAGCGCAGGTTACGGATTATTAGTTACTTAGACCCTCATCCATCATAATTCGTTGTAAAAAAACGAGATTCTGGTATCTTTACTGTCCCTACAACTTAATATGTTAATTTTGGTAGGCGGGGTTACAGTTTAAAAGAGCCAATGACAAAATTGCATTCTAAATTAATTTTTAAACCCGTTTTTTTAACCAAATTTGTGGACCGTCTGCAAATTTTATATTTTTTATGTGTATATGGCGTTGTTATCTTTCATAATTTACAAAAAAATGGCGAAAATCACAATCAAGATTGATTAACTCTCGCCAAAAAATTTTGTATAAATGGATATTATGTTGCAGTTTGATATGTCACAAATTTGGATATGTTGCACTTTGAAGAAATCAGTAGACTTTGACCAACTAATTTAGCTAGGATATACTGTGTTTTGTTTTATCATTCGATAAAGGTTTAAACAGCATAGGAACGCCACTTATAGAAAAAAAATTTAGTTTGGTGGATATGTTGCGTTTTGAAAGTATTGCTCCTCACATGTACAGATAGGGACCAGCAGTATAGCGTGAAGCATACGGGGTCGACTACGAAGCGTAAGTTCCGTTACTGAAAAGAGTAAAATATTTGACAAAACTGTGTTTTTGCTGTTAAATAAAATTCAGAAAAGTCAAGTTGCTAATAGGATAACAGAATTTAGAGAAGATTCAACGTTTAAATTGAAGAATCTCTTCTAACTTATGTTTTTTTGATGTTAAAAAGGAAAATTTTGGACAAAACTTACTTTTTCTGCTAAATTCAGCTTTTAAATTGATTTCTACAATTCGTCCAGCTTGCTTGCAGTCGTAATGTTGTGTCGGCCGTTTTTTATCGTAATTGATAACGCTTTGCTTTTGTTAGATCAGTTCTTTATTAAAGTTAACACACGAAACGATACAATATTAGACAATTACATAATTTAAAAAGGAAATAACTTCAGCTGATGCAATAAATATAATAATTACATATTTTATATGACACAATAGTAAAAATATACATAGTAACAAAACATGACGCTGAAGTCAGGGAAGGTCAATATGCCAACATAAAAGTGACTGAAAGTAAAGAGTATTAACTATATCAGTATACTTTTTGCTAAAAGCCACTTCACATATATTACATAATATACATACAGATAATTCATACATAATGGTAAAAACCTTTTTAAATTGAAGAATGAGCTCAAAACATTTTCAAGATTTCTAAGATGCCTTGTTTCGAAGTAGTTCTGGCTTATTAAACCAAGAGCGATTTCTTGTGAAAACCTACCAAATTAATCTTCTGTTACTGTGCCGTCCACTTCTGATAGGCAGCGAGGATAAGGTAAAGAGCACAGATCACTTATTTAAGAGGTCCATGGTCAAGAGTTACAAAGAAAAATTACTAAAAGCTAAACTTTTTTTTTAGAGGGGTTTTCTTGGCGCCCAAACCTCGGTGGTTTGCCGAGGGAAGATGGTCAGATTATGATTATAAGCGTGCAGCTTATAGTCCATTCAACTTTAGTCTAGGTGGTGCTTTACGCTCTATTTATTTTCTCTAAATATATTTTTTTAAATTATTGTTTACAATAAATTATTCTGCACAATGACATGTATAAGTTATTTATTCATTAAATTTTATTCAATAATTACACAAATTATAATTTTATATTAACTTTAACAGGCCGGTGCCAGCTTTCATGCCCTTACATACAAGACAGGATTGGCCTCTCCTTCCAAATAAATGACGACTTTGAGTGTATATAATAAACATTACTGTTGGTATTCAATTTTTAAGATTAATTTTGGGGCTACACTATATTTTACTAGCCTAACGAATTTGTTATGATAATGAAGCAATTACACAGAATAGCGCCCCAAGTTAAGTTTTCTGACATTTGGAGAAAACAAAATCAATGAAATCACTACTTCAGTAAGAAAATAAAATTAATGTTTCATAAAACTTCATTTCTTCCTACCCAAAAAAAATTCTTGTTATTCTTCTTCATAATAAATTTACTAGCCTAATTAGCCAACAGAAAGTAAAAATTAGTAATCTAGCAGTTTTAAAATTAGTAATCTATACAGCAGATTGTAATAAAATATCCATCACCTTGGTAATGCAATTGCTATATTATGCATATTCACAGCTAGTACGCTTGGTTTCGAATCCAAATTGGGAAACATTTTTTTGCAGATCACGTCCCTAAATACACTTTTATCAAATATGTAAATCAAGTAAGTTTTAAATTTTTATTATCCTAAAAAAAAATTTAGGTTACAAATAACCTACATAAAGTTAATTATCTACATTGTACATTTAAAAATTTCAATCGTAAATATCTTCTTTATCTGCAATATATTGAACAATGTCTCTTGGTCGATGCAACTTTTCTGCATCCATATCGGGAATTTCAAAACCAAATTCATCTTCCATTGCCATAATTACTTCGACATGATCTAGTGAATCTAAACCAAGATCATTGATGAAGTGAGAATCTAAATTTAGCTGAAAATGCAACAATTTTATTTATATAAATATATATTAAAACACACTTAATATTATTAGGTGTCGTAACCATTAAAATTTTGCGAGCTAGTTTAAAATATAAGCCCTTCAATAGTTACGCCACCGTATGTGCCACATTAAGAGATAACACAAGCATACCTTACAAGGATCAACTTTATCGTAAAGTTGAAGAACCAACAAAACACGTTCGCCTATAAATTCAATGCTTAATGGCGGTTTGGAGCTGTAGCTTCTCTTTAGTGGCACATTATTATTCTGAAATAGAAAAAACAAATAAATACCTTATCGGCTGTTACTTTATCATATGCACAGCAAACTTTAAGAACTCTGGTTTCGATTTCTTCTGGAGTAGGTTTTGGCTTTACAGTTCTGGGTGAATAATTTCGAATTTGAGGCTAGCAAACATTTTTAGGTTAGGAAGTTATGTAATAAAATATTAAAATTTAATCTCAAATATTACTGACAAAACGATGCGCCTTTTTTAAAATTAATTACTACGTGCTTATAAAAATTACCTGGTTTTGAAATGCAGAGGAAAGAAGGTTGTGTGAAATTTTGTACTTTTGCATGCTAGTTTGAATTCCCATCGACATTGGCCGGATCGTAGAAGATAAAATGTAGGTGGAATTTCGCGTAAACAAACGCGCACATCTTACAAAACTGCCCATTGCTTTTCGATTTTATTTAGTAGCGAAATTACGCTTTTACCTTATTATCCAAAAAGCACTGTCAAACTTCAAAATCTTACGCCGATGAAAATGTCGACAAACGACGACAACAGAGGGTACAACTGTGAAATGTGACCAACCAAAAAAAATTTAATGTATAATCATGGCGGCACTGCTGTTCAAAATGTAGAACGGGAAAACAGCCGAATTTCTAAAATTAATTAAAAAAATTAAGTCTTCAGTTAAAATTTTATTCCATTTTCTACGGGAAATATTGTTGAACAAATATTATTCGCCTTACCTATTATTCAAACGATTATATTTCCTCGAGCCATTTTAACGAATAACCATGTATATTCTGTGAACAGTAACGTGAATATACGAATATTTTCGTCATCAAACACCATCATCAGAATAAATTATTTTGAAAAATATGTGGATTTTATTGATAATAATTAATATTTAAAAAAATTTCAGTTTACAAATTTCCACTTGTGTAAATTTAAAATTGTAGCAAACGAACGTGTAAACGTAACCTTTAGTATTAAATAACTGAACATTGCCATATTATTACTGGCATGTTCGGCTAACGTCCCGTGAATTTTAGTTTATTAAAAAAGACGGGATTTGTTTTAAATTTAATTTATATTACCTTTTAATGAGCCGAAAGGTTACGATTTAATGGATTTGTAATATTATGAGCGAAGACGGCAGTCCAAGTTTATTAATTTTGAAAGGATACAGAATACAAAGGAAGCCCATATTTTCGCATACACCAAATTCAAACGATTCTTCGCCGGTGGACACTTGTGAGAACACTTTTATTTTTTAAATTTGTAGTTAAAGAATTTTAAAGTTTCCAGCTTCGGATTGTAGTCCAATTGTTGCACCACATAAGTTCAATAATATTTGCACGATAGAAGACAGTGATTTTGTTGATGTTGACATCACTCAAAATATGAGTTCGTCGTCGGAAAATTGTGCGGATCGGGACACGGAGTTGAGTAGAAACGATCGAGTTATTGTAGTTCGAAATCCGGTTAGCACTTCCAGCACAAATGGTACGACAAATCTCACTAACAGTGTGTCTCCTGAAAGTGGCTCTCTTACAAGCAATGGAACTGATAAAGCATTAAATAAGAGTCCAGGTTATGTTTTCTTTAATAGACCAAAAAAATCGGAAGCTGTTATAGAGAAGGAAAGGCAAATGAAGTTTTTAAGAGAAAAGTTTCCGGGAATGGAGTCTATGGTGAGTACGTTATTTGAGGTTTGTTTGTTTGCTTTATTTTATATTTTTTAGGCCGTGCATGATGTTTTATCAAAGCATAAATTTCAAATAGAGGATGCCATTAAGGAGCTTGAATTGAAGCAAAAAAATAAAAGTGAAACAGTTAACCCTGTCAATTATGAAAAATGGAAAGAGACTCAAGAAGAGGCATCTACAGAATCAAAAATTATTATACAGCAAAGTTTTAATGCAGCACATTTAAATAAAAAAGGAAATTGATTGGAGATTTCAGCCAGGCCACAAAACATAAAGGTTTTTTTATATTTTAAATATATGTTCAAATTTTAAACAAAACTTATATTGCAGCTAAAAGATTAAGGACAGAAGCCGTGAGTGATGAAAGTGACAATGAGGATACAAGGGATTACAGGGACAATCGGGTTTACAACAGGTAGGTCTTGCTCTACGAAAGTTCAGCTTCTTAGTTAAGTTAAGTTGGTGAAATTGATGAGTGCCAAACGTTGGTCTAAGTTAAGTGCCGAATTAAATTAAGCACAATTTTTTAATAGAAATTTAAATAGAATAATTTTTAGTTACCTTTTTAATAGTATATAACATTACTAGCAAGGTAAGAGGGTTTTTACTGGCGAATGGAGGATATAACTGACGAGCCGCAGGCGAGTCAGTTACCTCCTTGAGCCAGTAAAACCCGTTACCTGCGTGTATTGTTTTATATTTTATTTGTTTCTCATTTGTAAAGGTTAGATAAATTCCAAAAAAATCTCAATAATTTGTCGCAAATGTCGTAAGCTATGGAAGCGTTGCCATGAACATGTCTGTTTATTTTTCTTTACATTTGTTTTGGCGAAAGCGAAAATGAATGTACTACTAACTTGTAAAAATTTTGCAAGTTAACTGTCAGTTTTACAAGTTAGTGACTTGATAAAATAAACTTTCTTGATTAATATTGTGTTTTTGGAAACTGACGTTTACAAATGAGAAACAAATAAAATTTTTAACAAGTTCCAAATATTGTTGATTTAATTTTAAAATTTAGGAATTAAATTTATGTACTGAATACGCACGGAATGACATAGTTTCGTTAAAAATTTGTTAATTATTTTTGTCATAAATATTTCATCTTGACATGTTTTTGACAATATTCATTACTGAAAGCTCACACAACCTCTTTTCGAAAAACGAATTATTGCTTTTTTATATAATATCTATGAATTTATACGAACTGTATCTTGGCTAAAAGATTTTCATCCACAAAAGTTATTTGTGTATGAAAAGAGTTCAAACAACAATGTATGGAATGGCACCATCTAGAATCTTCTCCTTGCAAAAAACATATCATTATTTTTGATAACGGATTATTGGTAACGTTGAATTGGCAACAAAGAAAAAATGAGAACAAAATTGTCATATGGAATTCTGTCACATCAGGACAACACTCGTATACATAACAGCAAAATGGAGAGTCAGATGGATTTAAAATGGTGTAGCATCTTCCTTACTTCCCTGATTTGGCTCCCTTCAGTAGAGCACTTGAAAAGCACTGAGATGCATAATTTAATATTGTATCTTCTTCTTCTTCTTCATCGTTTGCTTCTTGACAGAAGCGTCGTGACCCAACTTGGCCGAAGCCAAGATGAATTTTCATGGGAATATAATTTATGGGGTGGTTTCCCGTTGCCTTCCCCACGGTCCACAGATTGATATTGGACCTTTGATCACAGCAGTGTATTCGACTCGACTAGGAGTCGAACCGCGGTTTACCGCTCTCCAGTCGGCCGGTGTATGCTTTACGCTACACTGCTAATATTGTATAACATACTGAAATTATAAGAATGTCGGCTATGCAGTTTTGTTTTTACAATTTAAAAAAATATGCACATTTTAAGCAACAATTTAGACAGAGGCAACTTAACAATTTCTTTTCTCAACACGTTTCTGCTAAAATGTAGTGTTTGTCAAAGTATACGTTCTTTGTCATTGTAATGAAGTCTGAAAAATGTATTGAAGAAGTATGCAGTAAATTTGGTATAGCGTGAAGTATACACGGGTCGACTAAAAAGGGTAAGCTTGCGGTTTGAATCCTACTCACGTTAGATACACTGCTGTACTTCATATTTATATTACAGTTAACCACGTTACAGGAGGGTTGACTGCCTAAAGCACAAATCAGGTTAATATATACCATAAAATAACATTATTATTAGCAGTATATTAATAGCATTAAATTAGTAGTAAATGTGGATTTGCTATTGGTAAAGAAACACATGGAGCAGTTAATCAACAATTTTCAACAATATAAAGAAAATTCAGAAGTGATTTTTACTGAAATTTTTAAAAACAGTCTTCTTCATGTGCCATATCCGGTCTCCTGGACGTTGGCAATTCAACTTGGCCGAAGCCAAGAAGAATTTACCAGGAGTATAATTCATGGGGTGGTTCTTGTTTCCTTCTCTATAGTTCACAGATCGATATGGACTTTTTGATCACAGCAGTGTATCTAACGCGAGCAGCGTTCAAACTGCGTGCTTACACCTCGTAGTCGACCACGCATGCTTTATGCTATAGCGCTGGTCGTCTCGAAAGGCAAAAGAATTTAATTTAGAATTAAAAGCATCAGGAATAACACCGAGTCAAACTATAAGGTCAAATATTGCACTGATTCTGTAGAAGATTATTTTAGAATTCCTATATTTCAGTATTCCGTATTTATATTCCATGATTAGCTCAGATTTTCTGAAATTATGGAAACGGCTTTTTTCGATAGAACATTTGCACCCTAAGAATGTATTAAAATTAACTGAAGTCTCATAAAAATATTTCAAAATATTGAAAATTTTGAAGCAAAATGTTTCACAAAGAGGGATATAATATGGAAAGAGAGAACAGTTAAAATTGATATAGATTTTTCAGCATTGCTAGGGGGCCGTTCATAAAATACGTCACGCTACCACCAACTTTTTTTGATCCCTTCCCCCCCTATTGTCACGCTGTGTCACACTGTGACCCCCCTGTAAATATTTCGTCACAAAAACTAAGACCTCCCCCTGAATATAATAAATTTCAATGAATAGTACACAAATTTTGAGAATTAAAATATTTATTTAGTTTTATAATAAAATTTGAATAAATTAATAAAAATCTTTTATAAAGAACAAATAAAGAATAATTCTATTTATCAGAAGTCCAAGGATTCTGTAAATGCGCCGAAATATCTATAATTGGTATTGCAACATCCTCTTCTTCTTTATCTTCAAAACTACCGTCTACTTCATCGTCATCTATCCATTCTGCATTTTCCGTACCAGCGTTTTCATCTCCCAATATGCATAACAGCTCTCGAGCTCGCCGAGCTGCGATGCGAGTTGGTTGTATACGCCGAACTACTTCATCTTTTCTTTTACGTTTTGGATGTAAATTTTTTTAAATGCTGCAGTAAGGTTTTATTAGACGTGTGATATAGGCCACATTCTTTACATGTTCTGTTTGCCAATTTATCATGGACTGACGGACAATACCAATCGTAAGGAATTTGTTGGAAACCTGCAGCCTCAGGCTGAAGTTTTACTGCAAGGCGAGCAAATAGATTAATATATGTTCCATCATCAGAATTCACTTGTGATACCATTAATCCGCTTTGAGTTTGTTGTAATTTAATTGGCGGAGGCAAAAATCCGTTTGGGAAGTAAACTTCTCAAACTACTTCTAGTTTGGCCACAGCAGTCATCGTTCGAGCATTTTACAATTTGCAATAAGTATTGTGATTCACGAACATGTATACGGTACCAATCATCGATTAACACGTCTACATTGTCACTATCCTCTTCTTTTGGTGCTATATACTCTGCATCTACATCATAACCATCGACTTTTAACGACTTCCAAACACCAGCCAAAGTTGTCCCTGCATATTCGAAGTTTCTTTCTTCCAAATATTTATCTTTGGTTTTACCGTAAGAATCTAAATGCGATCCATAATGTTCATGAGGTAAAATTAAGCCAGCAAGCTCATGACTTAGCGGAGCCATTCTTCTTTCCACACGATTGTAAGCACTCCTACCTGGTGCATTTGTAACAACGAATAAAGCATCCAAATTAAAATCTCGAAAATGCTGGATAGCATAATATATTACTTTTCCGTAGCGAGGATTTTCATCAGGGCCCCCATCAGCAGAAACGATTACTACAGGTTTTGTAGATCCAGTGTTAGTGTAGGCGAAACTTTTAAATGATTCTAGTTCAAAAATTTTTTTGAAATCATTGGCATGTGACTTGGCAGTTGAACTAGAATGCTTGCCACTCCGAATAGCAATAAATGTGGGCCCTGAATAGGTTACTTTTGAAGGATTTCCAAAACCATTTGGTTCAATAACAATGCCAGCATAGACAGACGGTATTAATTTATGTCCAGCAGCCACTACCCAGTCATGGTCTGGAAGAGAAACTCTATATTGCATGTGCATTAATAATGGTGATTGTTTCGTAGCTGCTGTGATTCCGATTGGAACACGGACTTTATCATCTTGAGAAAGGAAAAATACTTCATTGGGTCCAAGAAAAGAAGCAAGACCCTCTAAATATCTAATTGAAGCTGTCGCAAACTCTGTATCAATATGTTTTTTCTTCAAGTCATTTTGGGCACGAATTAATTTTACTGGAACTGTAGATACATGTCTTTTTCCTTCACGAGACAATGAATTTCGTGGTAAAAGTCGTAAGTACGTCGCACGTTAAATTTCTTGCTTTGTTCTGAGTAATCTTTTGATTCATAGATTCAATATTGTTTTGAATATTCACTTCGAATTGCTTGCGATCATTTTTATACTCTTGCTTGAGACCGTTCCAAATTTTATTAACATTTTCTTGTACGATTGTTAATTTTTTATCTGGATAACACTTTTTGTAAGTAGTAAATAAATTTTGATAAAGTTCACCTCTTACCGATGTCATTTTTTTCTAATATAAATCTCAAGTATTAAATCCAGGAGTTAAAAATTTCAGTTAAATGGTTCATGTAATAAAGAATATTAAATTGAGAAATATGTAAAAAGCGTCTGTATAAGTTCACTGCTAAATGTCGAATGAAGGAATAATATAATAATAGATACATGAGAAACAGTATTTTCATTTGTTACTGAGTCGAGAGCGCAGGTTACGTGGAAACGTTGCACTCTTAAGTATTGGAAAAACAAAGAAACCAATTGTGACGGATCGCAACGCCGCTAGAGCAAAGTCAAAACACTAAAGCCGCGCCACAGAGCTCATGTCGAAAAATAAACATAAGTAAATACAGTGAAACCTTTGTTTACGGACGCCTCCCTAATGCGGACACCTCTACATTGCGGACATTTTTTCATTTACAAATGGTTTTTACATTATTCTTATGTAAATTCACCTCTGCTTAACGGACACTCTCCATAACGGACGCGGACAACGTATTTTGTACAAAAAATTGTAACAAACCTCGTTTACGGAAATAAATATTTGAAGTGATGTAAATTTAACCACAACTGATAGCGTCAGCTACATTGTATTTTATTACACAAAGATATGCCGATGAGATCTGCTAATTTTGCAGTTGCTGGTTCTACTGATTAGAAATTTAATATAGGTACATACATACTACATGCATTGACAACTATAAAAATTGCGTTACTTCAAGCATAGTTATTATTCAGCTAGCAATCTGTGCACATCATTATTAAAAAATTTAATACCCATTGATAAATTATTATAATACGCAATATGTCGGCTAAACGTAAATCACTTACTTTAAAACAAAAAATTGAAGTGTTAGAATGTGCCGCAAAAGAAAAAGTAGTGTTAGAGTATTAAGTAAAAAGTTTCTAGTGGGAAAGACACAAATAAGTGAAATTTTAAAACGTAAAGATGAACTTATGAGATTATGGCACGAGAATGGAAATGAAAACTCTAAGAGGAAATTTCCCAGGTCTCAACATTTAGTTATTGATGAATTGGTATTTCAATGGTTTTGTAAAGCTCGTAGTAAACACATTCCAATTTCTGGTCCAATACTTAAGCAAAAATCAATTGAAGTAGCTAAAGGATTAGGTCATGATTTTAAAGGCTCCAACGGATGGCTTCAAAATTTCTTATTCGACATAATATTACATTTAAATCCATTAGTGGAGAAGCTGCTAGCGTTGATACTAAGCAAGTTGACAGCTGGGTCAGTAAACTACCATCAATCCTTCAAGAATATGATCCTCGAAATGTGTATAATGCTGATGAAACGGGTCTCTATTTCAGAGCTCTGCCGAATAAAACATTTAACTTAAAACATGAACAGTGCGTTGGTGGTAAAATTTCGAAAGATAGGTTAACAATTTTATTATGTGCTAATATGGCAGGAGAAAAAGAAAAACCGTTGGTAATAGGAAAATCAAAAAAACCGCGGTGTTTCAAGGGCTTACGGACAGATCAGTATCCAGTAGATTGGTTTTCTAATAAAAAAGCTTGGATGACGATGGAAATTATGTCTAACTGGCTCCAGAATTTTGATAGAAAAATGCAAAAAGAAAACAGAAAAGTGATTTTATTTTTAGATAATGCTGCTTCTCATCCCCAGCTTAAATTAAAGAACATTAAAATTATTTTTTTGCCTGCCAATACTACCTCCGTTTGTCAACCCTTAGATCAAGGCGTAATACAAAACTTTAAAGTTTTCTTCAGAAAAATTGTGTTAACTCGAATTTTATCTGCAATCGATACGTTGTCCTCACTTGCAATTTTGGAAAAATCGATAAACGTGCTGGATGCTATCACGTGGATCGACTGTGCATGGAAAAATGTAACCGAAACCACAATTAGAAATTGTTTTACAAAAGCTGGTTTTACAACAACAACTACTACGTCAACGGAAAATAATTTAGAATTTGGTCCAGAAGACGATATACCATTAGCATTTCTAATAAACAAAATTGGTGGAGAAATTATTGACTTACAACACTACGCATCAATTGACGAACAACTTTCAACAGAAGATTCGGACATAAACATAACAAATGCAATAAATGAACTGGTAGATATAGAAGATAGCGACGATGAAGAAGTTGAGGATATTATAGCAGTGGCACCAGAAAAAGAATTAAAGTCATATGTAGAAGCAAACGATGAACTGAAGCGATTCGAACATTTTCTTTTAACACGGGGTGATGGTGAGGCGTATCAAAAAATTTCAAAATTAAAAGTTTACTTTGAATTAAAAATAGTAGAAAACAAGCGTAAATTTACACGGCAATTAACTATAACTGATTTTTTTAAATAACATGCAGGTATAACAAAATAAATTTTCAAATTGTTCTTATATTGTTTAAGTATGTACCTAAAGCATTAATTAAAATTTTAAAACATAAATGTATTCATTTATTCATTTAGGTGTTTTTTTGCAAATATTTGACAGAAAAAAGTAACTCCCTCTATTAGGCGGACACCTCTGTATAACGGACAAAATCGGTGGTCCCGTCGGTGTCCGCTCTAGGGAGGTTATACTGTATATATCAAGTTACAATGTATTGTAATAAATCTATATACGTTTAAAAGTCTATATATTTACTAAATATAAAATGAATGACTTTATATCATAATATAAATTGAGGAAAAAGTATTTATTGAAAAAATATTAATTTAAAATATTTTAATAAACGGCGAACGTCACATTGCCGTAGATTCCCCGTCCCCTCTTGTCACACTCAGCAAGACCCCTCCCCCCCTTGTATGCGAACGTATTTTATGAACGGCCCCTAGCTAATGATTTAAGAATGCAATTTTTTTCAAATCATCACAAAGTCATTAAGAATTCTTCTTGCTCTACATTCCACTACAAAAATGTTAAGATTTCATTTAATTGATCCATATTTAATTTTAAAATTACCAAATATTGAAAAGTCAGGGAAAATTGCCAATTTTAATCTTGTTTAATAATTGTTTTAGTTTAATAATTCTATGTAACTGTTTTGTTCAACAATCTAACTGTTTTGTTAATAATTCCACTACTTTGTTTAATAAATTCAGCGGTTTTGTCAATAATTAAACTTGTTTATTCAACAATTTAATTATTTTTGTTTTGATAATTTAATTGATTTTGATTTAATATTTCAATTGTTTTTGGTTCAATAATTCGAATCATTATTGATTCAACAATTTAACTGTTTTATTAATAATTTAACGTATTTTTTAACTATTAGGTCGGTATTCTGTAACTCGTCCGTTATGTAAAGATCCTTTAAAAAATGAGAAAACTTAATTTACACGCAAAATTTTGACACATTTTTGACATAATTTTACATGGTAACCAAGCTTTTCCTTCGGTGAAAGGATCCTTATGTTAGATTGTTTTTTCAATACTTGAACTGTTTTAACCAACTTTGTTCAAAAAAGCAACTGTTTTGTTCAATAATTGATTTGCTTAACAATTTCAACTATTTTGGTATAATAATAATTATTCATCTATATTTTATAATCAGAAAATTTTGTGGGAACCCTGATATGTAATGCCCGGTTTCACAAACATTTAAACTGCGGTTTCGGCTTAAATTTAGGTTTAAATATTATAGGCTTAAATAATTTAATCGCAGTTTAAACGTTTATGAAACCGGGCATTAGTGTCATAATTTAAGAAACAAAATATTAAGGAAGGACAAAAAATATTGCCTACTATTATAATAATGTACCTATGCATTTTTTTGGTCTCAACAACAAAGTGGAGACATATAAACTTAGGATTTTTAGATTATTGAAAATATCACTTTTTGTACATTTTTATGAATAATTCTTACTGGGATAATAGTACCTTTTATCTGGTCCCTGATTAAATAAAGACACATATGATTGAGTCTTATTGCAGTATCTTAATTCAGTTTTTTACTTTTCAGCGACGACGATTCTGACGCAGAAGTAAATAACGTATTAACCAAGGATAAAAAGAAAGTTTTTGAATTTTTCCAAACTGCAACAGCTAACGAATTGCAATTAATGAATTGGTGTTCGAAAAAGAAGGCGGAACTTATTATAGAAAATCGTCCTTTTAACGATTGGATTGATTTAGTAACAAAATTGCAAACTAATAAAAATTTGCAAACCGAATTGTTGAATTCGGCGCAAGAGGTATTGAAGACACGTCACAATGTTCAAAATTTAATGAAAAAGTGTAAAAATCTTGCCGTGCAGATGGAACAAGCAGTGGCAGCCGATGCCGGCGTCAAAACACAACCTTCTTTGCTTAATTCTTCTAAACAATTAACAAACTATCAAATGGTTGGTCTGAATTGGTTGGCAGTTTTGCACGCTCAAGGAGTCAACGGAATTTTGGCAGATGAAATGGGACTTGGCAAAACCATACAAGTCATAGCTTTCTTGGCTCACCTAAAAGAAATTGGTGCCAATAAAGACTTTCCCCATTTAGTGGTTGTTCCATCTTCCACTTTGGACAACTGGCGTGTCGAATTTGAAAGATGGTGTCCTGCCCTCAACGTGTTCACATATTATGGAACTACAGAGGAACGAAAAATGTTTAGAATTGAACATTGGAGCAAAGGAAAACTTTGCAATCATGACGTCATTTTAACTACGTATTCCATGGTTTGTAATACACCCGAAGAGAGAAAAATGTTTAAGGTGACTCAGATGCATTACGTAATTTTTGATGAGGCTCACATGCTTAAAAATATGAATACTCAACGTTACGAAAATTTAATACGAATTAAGGTTTCTTTTTTCACAATTTTGTTCTTTTTAATTCTTTACATTTTCATTTTCAGGCTTCAAATCGAATTCTATTGACCGGTACACCGTTGCAAAACAATTTATTGGAGCTGATGTCGCTTTTAATATTTGTAATGCCTGCAATGTTTGCCGGTAAAAGCGACGATTTGAAAAGTTTGTTTCAGAAGAACTCGAAAAAACAAACAGATCAACAAGATTTGCCGGCTTTTGAAAAGCATCAAATAAACCAAGCTAAAGACATAATGAAGCCTTTTGTTTTACGTCGCTTAAAGTGCGATGTGTTGCAAGATTTGCCTCAAAAGACAGATGAGCTAATTCAAGTCCAAATGCCTCCGACACAAGCCGAGCAATACCAAAATCTTGTTCATTATTTCCAAGATATTGGAAAAGACGTAAGTGGCGACACCACCGTGTTACCCTGAAATATAACCGATTTTATTTAACCAAGAAAATTTGTTGTAGGGTGAAGAGACTGGAAGTTGTAACGCAATGACAATGATGTCTGATCTACGAAAGTTAAGTAATCATCCACTGCTCTTGAAATATCATTACCAAGAAGAGGATTTAGGGAAAATGGCAAAATATTTGGCCTCCGAACCAACATACAAAGAAAAAGTTGCTCGGTACATCCATGATGATCTTTCCTTTATGTCCGATTTTGAAATCCATAGTCTTTGTAAGCAATATGAGGTAAAAAAAAAGAATAAGTTGTAGTGGTTCATTAAATTTTTAAAATAATTATTTTAGCACTTACATAAGTATTTACTCCCAGATAACCTTATTTTAACTTCGGGTAAATTTATGTACCTTGATAAAAAATTACAAGAATTGAAAAGCAATGGGCATCGCGTCTTAATTTTTAGTCAATATGTGATAATGTTGAATGTTATGGAAGAGTATTTGCAGATTAGACAGCATCATTATTTGCGCCTTGATGGCAACACTCCTGTCACTACCAGGTAAAAGTCAATATTATTTAATTTTAAAAAACTAATCGCGTTAATTTGTAGGCAAGAACTGATAGATCAATTTACAAGCGACCCCGAAATTTTTATATTTTTGCTATCTACTAGAGCAGGTGGTTTGGGCATCAATTTAACTGCTGCCGACACAGTGATAATCCACGATATAGATTTTAATCCGTACAATGATAAGCAAGCAGAAGATAGATGTCACCGCATGGGACAAACTAAACCGGTACAAGTTTTTAGATTAATTTCTCAAGGTACACTTGAAGAAGGAATGTGGCAAATGAACCAAGAGAAATTGAAATTAGAAAAGGAAGTTACTGCAGAAGAAAATGAAAATCCAGATGTCAAAAGTGTAGTTCGTCTTTTATCATCAGTATTAGGAATGGAGACTGCAAAAGTAACAAATATTGTTACGACAGATCTAACTTCACCAAGCAAGACAAAATCTTGATGATTATTGCAATTTTAGTTAATTTTTACTTGTTAAAAATAGACTTGTTTCCTTAACTTATTTTTAACATAACATTTCCAATTTTTTAAAACATGTTTTATATTATGTAAAAATATTTAATTAGGTTGCAACGATTTTTATTATTTTTTTGATAAATTTGCAGTACCTATTTACCATTTTTCAATTAACTTTTTTTTGTATTTAAGTAAAATATGTTTAAACAAATTATTGGTGTTGCTTTAATATACTTACCTTCTTTTAAATTTCTGCTTTATCATATTATGTGATATAAAAAAGTATTGTTTTTGTGTAGAAAAAAGTTTGAGATTTTGATCAATTTATACTTTTTGAAGTCCATGAGTTAAATAAGACTATTTCCAAAACTTTCTGTGCGTGTGTGTCACCGAGTTGTTCCAAGGAGCCGCCAGCTTGACAAAAACTTGTACAACTACTTCCAAATTAATTCTAAAAACTTCAAGTTATTCAATATTATTTCGTTAACTCCACACTTTTCAGCAAGCAGCAGCAGATGCTGCTTTGAAGTTCATGTTAAACTGAGGTATTATAGGTACAGCTCGATGAAGAATGAATAGAGCTATGCTGTTGTAGTCTATAGTTTATTTATTTTATTTGTATAGCTATAGAACAACATATTTTTCTTATCTTTTCAACATTAATTAACTGATCAAAATTTAAAACAATAAATTTAAACGATCTAGCCAAGTTGTGACCAATATGTGACTTAATGTTTGAACAGGGTTGCCACAGTTGCAACTTTTGGATATGGATCATATTATTGAGGGGGAGCATATTATGGAGCTCATAATTGATAAAAACATGATAGGTTCTCAAAGTGATTCATTTTACGCAACGATTGCGAGGATGGTCAAAATCGGGTAGCCAAATCTGGGGTCCAATTGTAACAAGCAGATTGCTTATTCCAGGATTTTTATTTTTATAGAATTCTTTTAATGATTGCTCCTAAAGGAATATTGAAATGAATGCTTCTAAGTAAATTTGTTGTTATTGA
This sequence comes from Lycocerus yunnanus, assembly GCA_036346125.1. Taxonomy (NCBI): domain Eukaryota; kingdom Metazoa; phylum Arthropoda; class Insecta; order Coleoptera; family Cantharidae; genus Lycocerus; species Lycocerus yunnanus. Next base: position 10,560,488 of record JARFIX010000010.1, on the reverse strand, counting down.
TGGGAATACCTTCTTCTATACGAGTGCGATAGCAAAGTCGAATATAAATTTTGTTGAAAATATTTTTGGAAAAATAGTGAAATTTTTTTGAAAACAACTTTTATATTGTTTAGAATAACATCCCAATTGATCCCAATTTACCATCCTGTTGTTTAAAAAAGATTTATCTTATGTTTCACCACCTACATGGTAACAAATAAATTAAATTTCTTATTTGTTTCTAGATTGACATAGTACGACTATTTGAGAATTTTTTAAATGTCATAATTATGGTATTGGACGAACATATTTTCTAGAGGGCACCGTATAGGTGATGGTAGGAAAAACCAATTTAATTATTTGCTAGTGCATGTTTATTGCTACTCCATTGTCGCGGCAGGTGATTCGGGATGTGTTCGGTTGGAATTTCATGGAAATTAAAACTGCAGTTTTAATTTCATAAAAACATGTCTTCTTCTTCTTAGCCCGTATTCATCCACTCCTGAATGTAAGCCTCTCTCATTTCTCTCCACGCTTCCCTGTCGGCTGCCTTCCGAAACCATAAAAACATGTATAACGAAACGAATAAAAACATGTAACAGTTTTTATTTCAAATAGAAGAAAAAAATGTGACAATAGTTTTGAATATCTTATCTATATTTTATAAAAAAACCAACACCACTGGGACGTGGTTATACAATATAAATATGCATGATTCACTCAATTTCTACACATGTCGCATGAAGGTATTTGGATGCTGTACAGATATAGGACTATTTGCTTTTGAGAAAATATAAAAAGATTGAATCCAACCACAGCTTATTCATACATCGTGATGTCTCTAATAGAGGACCAATCGGATAATTTCTAGAATTGGTCTTTGGAATGCCATTGACAATATCAGAATTCTACAGGATATTTTTTGAATTTTTATATACAATAACTACATAACATTTTTTCGGTTAGGCTAATTTTTAGTTCTGGGGTTGGTTGTAAAAGTGGTTCGTTGATTTTGTATTTTTTGTTATCAATCTGGAGGAGACGAATTCCACGTTTATTTTTGACGTAACGTATTGTACAAATGAATCTAATTGATAGATTATAATGATTATTACTTCAATTATAATTCTTTGTAATCGGAAATTCTGTTGGCGATATTGTTAAATATTTAACCGTTGAACAATAAAATCTCATTTAGTACGAATAAATTTTATATAGCATAACGAAATAAGCATTACGAATAAAAATTGAATTTTAGACCCTAGCATTTGGCCATCCGACTTCTATCATCGATGCCTTCGAGGATTTATTTGTCCAAAACCGTTACAGTTTTTAAAGAAGAAAGTTACTTTCTGGAAGAATTAATTAGCACAGAAATTATTTGAAACTTTTAATGAACATTTGAAGGAAATTCTATAACTTTTAACGACGCTTACCTAATATGTTTAATTTCAAGTTTTAGGTTTTTTTGTAAGCAACGACACCGGCGTCGCTTCTAGATTCGAGTATTTGCTTGGTAGTTTTTCATTATCGACTGATAGGAGTTTGGTTAAAGTCTCTCTTTATTGTTTGCTATTGTGTGTTTGTACGAAATTGCTAGTTTGAAGCTGTTTATTTTGAGTGGGTACTTTGTTACAAGAGCGTGTAGTTGATGTTGTACACGAATAACTTCATAATTGGTCTAATATTGTGCTCAGTCCTCGGTTGTAGTAAAATTAAATATTATGTAACTAGAACGGATCAGCATTCTTTGTTTCTTTGGTACTTACAGCATTAGACTCGGTTTTTTTCCTATCCTCATTAGGAACGATTCTACAATTTCTTTGTTGTCTGTTATTTTTATTGTTGTACAATTTTTCTGACTTGCTCTTTGGAGCGTATCCTTTAGCGCCCCCTTCACTATCGAAAAAGTAGAACCGGCACGACATTTCTTTATAGTTTTGCGTCTTTTGGCTTTACGAGCTAAAAAAAGGACAATCTGTTTTCCGACCAACCGCCCCTGAAATCAAAGGCTTTGCTTTTTACCTGTCATAATATCTGGGCATTCAACTGCAATTAAAAAACTTAATGGTTACTCTGTTATAAAATAAAACTTATTGTTATGTCTTTCTGGTTATTTGTAACCACAATAAATACCACTAACTATTATATAACTCACGATTTATTACAAGAAGATAACTAACCCATTCCCTCATTTACATGTGCTTATATTCCATTCTTTTATTCCTTTCAGTTGGTATTGTCAGATAGTACCAACCTTCGTTGCTGTATGCAACACCTTCCCTTTTTAGGAAGTGATGAAATCGGTAAGCCTAGATGGTCGTTTCGTAATTCTTGTCGATCTTCGTAGCGGCGGTGCTACATATAGTGGTGATAATGATGTAACCACTGGACTATCTTGAATTTGTTCCGGTGCCTTTGTCACTTCTTGTTCCGGTGGTTCCAATGCTTCTCGTTCATTAAGGATTCCAGTTTGAGAGTCGCTGCGATGATGTGGCTCGATTTCGAAATCCTGGAGTAGAACATCTACTGGGGGTAAACCTTGACTTCCTTCAAACCGGGGTATGAGTTGGTTGATGTGAGATCTTATCAAACCTTCATTTGTTAGTACATTGTACATTACTTTCCCCTTTCTTTCAATAATGGTTCCTTTGGTCCAATACGATGAATTTAATTTGTGTCTTTTTGCGTAAACAAGATCTTTTGCTATGAATGCTCTTGCAACAGCGCCATGTTTTAAATTAAATTGCTTTTCCATCCTTTCGTTCCTCTACAACGATTTTCGTTCTTGTTCGGTAATACAAGGTCCATTTGTGTTCGAGGTCTTCGTCTTAACAGAATTTCTGATGGAGATTCCCCATTTGGTGCGCTTTTATTTGGTGTTGTGCGGTAGACCGATAAAAATGTTAATAATATGTGCTGTAAACTCCCTCTTGTTTTAGTTTCTTCAGCGATCGTTTTAGCGTGTCAACGAATCGTTCGGCTTGTCCATTTGATTGTGGGTAATAAGGTGAGCTTGTGATATGTTCAATCCCGTTTTGAAAGCAGTATTGTCGAAACTTTTCACTAGTAAATTGCGTACCATTATCGGATACGATTGTTTTTGGGATGCCAAAACGTGAGAAAACTTCTTCTAACTTCATGATGGTCTCCGATGTTGTAATTTGGTTCATTATGAATATTTCTGGCCATTTTGAGTGTGAATCAACCACAACGAAAAAATATTTGCCTTCGTGTGGTCCTGCAAAATCTATGTGCAACCGTTCCCATGGATCTTTAGTTATTGGCCACGAACTCAGAATGTGTTTGGTTGGGTTTTTCCTCGAGGATGCACAATTGCTGCAATTATGGACAAAATTTTCGATTTCACTATCGATGTTCGGCCAATAAACATAGTTCCTAGCTATCGACTTCATACGATCCATTCCTGGGTGACCTTTGTGTAATTGCCTTATAATAAGCTTTCTAAAGTTCTTTGGAATTACTACTCGCTTTCCATATAATATGCTGTTGTTAACAACTGATAGAGACTCTTTCCGCGAGTAAAATTGCTTTATTTCTTGATTGCTAATTTTATATGGCCAACCTGTCGTTATGTATTCTTTCACAGTTTTTAGCAGTTCTTCTTTGCCAGACTCCTTGTCGATCATTTTAAATGTCACTGGTAGCTGCCCGAGTGACTGTGAGACTTCTTCCCGAATCTCATCTTCAAATTGAAGCGAAGCAACAACGTAATCTTCACTAGGACGATCATGTGAGTCGATAAGACGCGATAACACGTCTGCGTGGCCAAAATTATCCGTTGAAATGTATTTTAACGTGAAGTCGTACGTTAAGAGCGCTAAAGCCCATCGCTGAATACGGTTGGCGGTGTACACTGGTATTCCACTCTTTGATCCGAATATGGCAAGCAACGGTTTGTGATCCGTTTCAAGTATAAACTTCCTACCAAAAATCATCCTATGAAATTTAGTTACTGCAAAAACCAAAGCAAGGGCTTCCTTTTCAATTTGACTGTAACGTTTTTCGGCAGGTGTCAGTGAACGTGATGAATGGCTTATGGCTTTACGCGTGCCGTTCGGAAATAGATGCATAATACATGCTCCAAGACCATAATTAGATGCATCGGCTGCTACAATTATCTCCAATTCAGGGTTGTAATGTGTAAGAAGCAAATCAGATTGTAAAACGCTTTTGAGTTTTAAAAAAGATTGATGGCACTTATCCGACCATTTCCATTCCACGTCTTTCTTTAGGAGTTCGTCAAGAGGACCTCGGAATCCCCTCATGTTATCGACAAACTTTCCATAGTAATTTATGGCGCCCAGGAACGATCGGAGGGTCGTTTTGTCGATTGGTTCTGGCATGTTATGGATCGCTTTAATTCTATTTGGATCTGGTTGAATTCCTTGTTCGTTGATAACATGACCCAAGTATGTTACCTCAGTCATGAAGAATTTACATTTAGCCAATTTCAAACGAAATTCATATTGTTGAATTCTTTCTAGAACACGACACAAATTGGAGTTATGAATACTTGTTGATTCCCCTGATATTATGATGTCGTCAATATACGTTGCGACGCCTTCTATGCCAGATAGCATACTGTCCATTATTTGCTGAAATGCGGGTGGAGCAGTTTTGATACCCTGTGAGAGTCTATTTACTTTAAATAGTCCTAGGTGCGTGCTAATTGTGAGGAATTCCCTTGATTCCTCTTCTACTTCAACTTGTAGGAAGGCGTCCGATAAGTCGATGTGACTAAATATCTTACCAGTTGCTATTTTTGAATATATTTCTTGTGGTAGCGGAAGTGGGTAACAATGTGGCTCCAAAGCTGCGTTTAAACCTGTCGAATAATCGGCACAGATTCGTATGCTACCGTTAGCTTTCTTTACCACTACGATTGGAGCTGCCCATCGAGAATATTCCACCGGTGTAATTGCGCCTTCATTTTCCAATCGCTTTAACTCCTTTTCAACTGTTTCCATAACAGGAAATGGAACTGGTCTTTTTGGTCGAAATACGGGTTGTATATTTGGGCGTATGTGTAACTGGACTTTTACTTTGGTACATAACCCTAGTTTTTCTTCAAACAACCTTGAAAATTTTGTTTTTACATCGTCGATCGTTTTTATCTTGGTTTCCGAATTTATGTTGCATACCGAATTCAAAGGTATATCCCACAATTTAAATTTTTCGATCCAATCGATACCCAACAGATTAGTGTTGACTGGGGCAGCAAAACATCTTCCGACTTCTGTTTGACCACGGTAGGATATCTGGCATTCAAACTCGGCTGTAATTTGTAATGATTCTCCCGAAGCCGTCTTTGCCACTTCGGTTGATGTGGCCTTCCGAGGTTGTCCTATTTTCCCCCAATTTTCTTCAGATATTATCGTTATGTCCGATCCGGTATCAATTTGAAACTTGATTTGAAAATTGTTTACTAGAGCCACCAAATATTTCCTTTTCGAGTCCATGCTTACGCAATTGACATGTACATAATTTGCTGTTGGCCAATTAGATTGAGGTTTATTATTTCTCCACTTCTTTTTAAATTTGTTTGGTGGGACCTGCATTTTTGAATTATCGTCATTGATTGGTTGACTTGATTTGATACATGCGCAGTACCCTTCTTTATGACCTACCCTGGAACAGTCCCTGCACTTATGATTTTTATATGAGCAGTCCTTTGAGAAGTGCATTCCTCCACATTGCCAACAAGGTGTTCGTGGAGTGGATTGGATTTTTGCTACATTTAAGGTTTCTTTGGTTGAAGTTGCCTCAATGGAATTTATTGATGCATTGCTTGATCCGGGTGTACTTCCAGCGATTAAAGCGTTATCTTCTTTTAACGTTTGTAACATTTGACCTTCTGTAACCAATGATTGCAACGTTATTTTTTCATTTGTTTTATCATTATCCAATCGAGCAAGCAGTCGAGTTCGTAACTCTACATCTTGTGATGAATGTAACCCACTAATGAAAATCAAACATTTAAATTGATCAATCGTTAAATCTTTCAAATTGAAATCTTCGCAAGACTTATTCACGATCCCTGCGTATGTGATTATATCTTGGTATGACGGTTTTGATACCTGTAAACACTTAAATCTTGTATGGAATATAGATACTGTCCTGCCAAATAATGTTGTTAACAAGCTTATGGTTTCAGTAAAACTATAATCGCGAGGGTGCTTTGGTAATATGTAATTAACATATTTTTCATGGCATACTGTATTTAATTTCCTTACAAGTAGTCGCACTCTTGCTGCATCGGTTAATTCCTTGCCATCCAACAGAAACAAATCATCGTATCGTCTGTACCATGCGTCGAATGTGAGTCCATTTTCAGGATCGTAAACAAATTCATTAATATTACTTGCCAGTGAGTCCGTTATACGTTCAGTGATACCTGTCGAGGTGTTCGATTCTAATTTTTTCGTTACTGCATCTAGGTTATTCTGTAGTAATGCTATCATTTGTTGTTGTTGCTGAAACAATTTTAACATTTCTGATTCCATAATTATTGAGGTTAGTTTTTCTAAATATGCAATAACAAATTAAACTTCCACGTGTTGTCCAAATTTTACTCTCGTCGCCACTGTTATGTCTTTCTGGTTGTTTGTAACCACAATAAATACCACTAACTATTATATAACTCACGATTTATTACAAGAAGATAACTAACCCATTCCCTCATTTACATGTGCTTATATTCCATTCTTTTATTCCTTTCAGTTGGTATTGTCAGATAGTACCAACCTTCGTTGCTGTATGCAACACTTATCAGCAGAATTTCCAGAAGAAAATAGTAGACATTGAAGTAAAAGTTGGATTTAAATATTGTAAAATCTGCTTGGGAACTTTCATTTTAGAAAAATAATAATTTGAGTAAGCAAAGACTTACTGGGAGCTTTCAAAATTTACACATAAACAAGTATTAAGAACGGTAGAGAGGACTGCCATAAAAAATTTAATCTGTTCATTAAGCTGTAGATGATTATTGTTTTGTTGCTGCGAGTCAATGATTTTGCATTTTTGTGTATACAAAATTTTTATGTAAGAAAATGCACGTATTTTAATTCTTCTCGTGTATTAGTGGAGGAATGGATGGATTTGATGAAAATTGCATAAAACCGAGACTCTGTCACTTTAGCAATAAATAAAAATTTTGTGCTGCTAACTTCATCAAGTTTACTACACCAGTGATTAAAATGTAAATAAATTTCCAACAATTTTTTTTTATAATTTCAGTGTTATCACATATTGTAGGGTTTGGTAATTACAGTGTGTTTTATGTACATAATAAAATAATAATCTAATTCTAAAATAGGTAATTCACATAAGAAAATGTTATAATTTAAATTATCTACAAGTAAACAATTTTACCAAATTAGTTTAGAACTTTTCGCTTTACAATTTACAACGACGCGTGTAAAAATCACTTATATTTTACAATTTAATTGTTCATAGATGATTATCATTAAATACACCAGTTTCGAATTGGCATACATAATAATTCACTTATTTTAATATCACGAGTCACTATTGAACAATTTTGTTAATTAATTTATTATGGAGTCTATAAGGCGAAGGATTTTTTTTTATTACTAATCATCTACACAACAGTACCTGCAACATTTTCTACATATACAAACACAAACACAACACACCAACATAACAATGCCGACAATTGCTATCGCAATATACAGCCAGTTTATTTCTGGAGTCGTTTCATGAACACAAAGTTCCTCAGATTCGTCACTAAACGATGTATCTAGAACAAAAGCAGTAATATAATATGAGACAAGTAAACTTTGTACTTTATACCTTTTGGATCAGTAATATTGGGACAATTAATTACCCCATTGCATACTAATCTTGCAGGTATGCAAAGTCCCGCTTCTCCAGGACAAGCAAATTCACAAGCTTCAGTCGATTCATCTGATGTCCCCGTTTCAGTAAGTTTTGATGTCATTAAACTTCCATCCTTATTTCTTGGTAAATGAAAGAGCTCAGTCCAGGCAATTTTGAAGGCCGCTCTTGTTGGAGAAGTTCTTCCCACAAACTGTATTGTTATACCTGGTTCACTACCATCCGGACTAAGTTGAGCGGCCGATAATATTGGCAATTCTTTAGCTTGTGAAACATTTTCACCACACACGGACAAATGTGGTTCAGTTTTATCTTTTAAAAATATATCTATAATACCGTCATCGCAAGATTTAGATGCAAACTTAATCCTGTCAAAATGCATCCATAAATCTCTTTCTCTATTTATCTTGATTTCCCATATGCATCTTATAGATTTTGGTGGTTCTACGTAACCTACAGCTTCGTAATATGGATAATGTATTTCACCATCAGTTGAAGATTGGATGATGGGTGGTCCACAAAGTGGACCATGAACAAATTCGTACGTTGCTTCAAATAAAGCGGCGTTGTGCTTGAAGTAACTTAAGGCAGCGTGAGCACTGTCTATAATGAGCAGGAGATTTAATTGTTCACCCCGTGATATTATTTGCGTTCGTTGTTAGATGTCGATTACATAAACAAGTGGTTTGGCCTGTTTGTACAGCTTTGTTTAAAGTTATTGGTGATTCGTCACTGAACGATGTATCTGGAACAAAAGCGAAATTAATATGAGAAAAGTAAACTTTGTACTTTAAAACTTTTGATCAGTAATATTGGACAATTAATTACCCCATTGCATATAATTTGCGGTATGCAAAGTCCTTTGGACCAAACACAAGTTAGTCGATTCATTGTGCCCGTTTCAGTAAGTTTTGATGTCTTAAAGTTATCTTTATTTTGGTAAATGAAAGAGCTCAGTCCAGCAATTTGAAGGGTCTTTTGGAGAAGTTCTTCCCACAAATGTTTTGTTATACCTGGTTCACTACCATCCGGACTAAGTTGAGCGGCCGATAATATTAATTCTTTAGTTGTAAACATTTTCACCACACACGGACAAATGTGGTTCAGTTTTATCTTTTAAAATATATCTATATAGTCATGAGATTTAGGCAATTAATCCTGTAAAATGCATCCATAAATTCTTTCTATTTATCTTGATTCATATGCACAAGTTTTGGTGTTCTACGTAACCAAGCTTCGTAAATGGATAAGATTTACCATCAGTTGAAGATTGGATGATGGTGTACAATGACATGAAAATTCTGTTGTCAAATAAAGGGTTTCTTGAAGAACTTAACACTGAGCACTGTCTTTACGGATTTAATTGGTCACCCCGTATATTATTTTGTCGTTGTTAATGTCGATTACATAAACAAGTGTAATGGCCTGTTTGTAATTTGTTTAAAGTTATTTGGTGAAATTGTTGAACGACTGGAACAGGGTTCCCAATTCTTTTGTCGATTCGGTCTTCTAAACAGTTCGAAAATGGTCCTGGATTATAGGAGTGGTCCTGAAAATATTTATAACAATTAATATTATTTACATTAAAGTAATATTAAACAAGTTATTTATAGGATAAACTTATAGTAAGTTCAAAAAGGAGATTACTACGTAAATGTTGATAGAAATCATATGAGAAGAACTCAACATTATGTCGTTTACGACATTGGTATAAAGCAATATTATTATATTATTGCTAAGCTATGAATCAGTTTTATTATACAAACTTAAAAAAGAAAAAATTTTTAAAAACCAATCACAATTTCAAGGAAAAAAAATTTTTTCAACTTCCAAATTTACAAAAGGGCTTCCCTTTAAAGGTATTGACGAAAATTTTTTTTTTCAAAGGAAAAAAAGTTTTATAAGCATTAATTTCTTTAAAAATGGGGTTATTTGAAGCTTTTTTTCCAAAAAGGGGAAGGCGGGAAAATTTCCCAACGTTTTTTGGTGTTTGTTATTGTCCAGGTACAAGGTTCTTATGAAAGAAAAAATTAAGAAAGTTCCGGGGAAATTAAAAATTTTAAATCTTACCGACTCATACTTTTTTGGTTGGTATCATTACAATAATTATCTATTACCTATATTATATTAAGAGTTCTAAAAAAATTATCTTAACAGTTTTTAGAAAATTTCCCCTAAAAGAATTAAATTGGGAAAATCTTTGGTCTTAAGAAAAAAAATCTATAGAAGTAGGGGTCCAAGAAACAGAAAAAGGGAAGGCGGAGGAGAAAAGGGTCGTGAATATTCTTATAACTGAAGGAAACGAAAATACTGCCTTGATTCAAGAGAATAGAATGCTAATAGGTTAAGAGAATAGCTCAATGCTAGATAGTAAAGAAATACGATAAATGTCCTTGATTCGAAGTGAAGCTTAATAGGTTTAATCTTGAAGAAAACAGTTCAAAATTGGTTTGTTGAAGAATGAAGCATTCAAATACGATAGTAATCTTCGAATACGAAAAGACCATATAATATGGTATTGGAGGATATGAAAAGTTTGTACCTCAAGCAAAATGCAAAAATGGAATTGGCGAAATCACCAGGAATGTATTTTCAGTGAGGAATAAGTTCTGTTACCTGATTACAGAACACCTGAGTTAAAATCAATCTAATATATATATTTCTATGACGTGAATATGTGATTAAACTCTCCTAAACGGCTAAACCGATTTAATAAAATTTTGTGTGTCTTTCAGGTAGATTCGAGAATGGTTTAGATTTAAAATTCGGTTCAATTTAAATTGTTTATTGTTAATTATTTCTAAATTGTTGTTGATTTTGGAAAGTTTTACATTGTCCCTGTATATTAATATATTTACGGTTGGTAAACATGTTTTTAACTATAAATAAATTTGATGTAAACAGCATATCTAAAACTTTAAATTAAGATATCCAGGTAAGTAATAATGGTTAATTAAAATATCATTTGCGAATTTAGTGTGGAATCAAGTATATATCAAATTTCGTATAAATATTTTTATCAAATTTACATGTGTTTGTTAACAACCAATCAAAATTGTTATCAAAAATTATTCATTTTTTCAATAAGAAAAGCAAAAAAATAAAATTACACGTTTTCTATCTAAAATTTGTTACAATAAATCTTTTCGAATCTTTCGGAAAATGCCACGTCTTCGTGGAAGAGCAACAAATATTGGTCGACGTACTCGGCACGCGCAATTGGTCCATGATCGTCGATTAAATAGAACAGTTGAAGAACACTCGACGGACAATGAAAATTGAAGAGATCAAGTTGCATATACACGTGCAAATGAAAATTCAGAGCAACGTATTCAACGTCTTCGTGAAGTCCAAACCTAAAGTATACTTCAGACAAAGGTAGAGATCCATTTATACATATATGTATATTATATAGATTAAGATTAATGTTTATCTGCAATGTTTTTTACAATTGTTAAATTCAATAACTTGGTTAAATTTGCAAATATTTTTAAAAAGTTGGGTGAAAAGCCAATTGTTTTCACAGAAATTCTGAAAATAATGAACAAGGTGTAGGTAAAAACAAATACAAAAAGTTTATTTGAAAATTTGTCTCAGAAAAGTTTCCTTTATTACCATCTCAAAGGTTTTCCTAGGTCACGGGGACACCCTGTATATATTATTACCATAATAAACTCGAACTTAATACATTATTGGTATTCATTTTATTACGTTATTAATAAAATCTTAAATTATGTTTAGCTAAAAGCTAACACGACATTCCTAAACTCTTGGGCGGTACAAAGTTCGCCGGGTCAGCTAGTATAAAATAACTAATAAGTATAAATAATAAAATAATAAATAATGCAATAACCTTTAATTTATATATCTGTCTGTAATGCACATCTAGAGTGGATTTTAAATTATTCCCTTAAAGGAGGCAGCTCAATCTTGCCAATTTAGTACATAGTTCATTACATTTAACCAAAAAAGGACCAGCAGTATAGCGCGAAGCATACATGAGTGGACTATACGAAGATACACGGTGATCAAAAAGTCCAAAGTCGATCTGTGGACTATGGGGAAGGCAAAGAAAAACCACCCCACGAGTTATACTCCCTGGTAAATTCATCTTGGCTTCGGCCAAATTGAATCGCCAACATCCGGGGATATGGTACGTGAAGAAGAAAAGAAACCAAAAAAGAGGCAAACTACGGAACAATTTGTATAAAATGTTTTAGTGCGGTTTTGGATATAATTCTGTGTTTTAAATAAGTTTTTCAAAAGTCCCCCCTATGCATAAAACAAGAAAACAATTAAAAATTCTGCTTCAAAATGAATTCATATTCAAAATGAATATACCAGTTTTTATTGAAGTTAGGTAAAAAAAAATATCATATTGTAGTTGGAAAAGGTTGGTAAAGGAAAGGTGAGAATATGCTCTAGAAATAACGTAAATAGTAATATTTTGTCAGAAATGTAGGATCAGAAGACATGCCGGAAATAGATAAAGCAGAGATAATAGCAGCATTAAACCAACTGAAAAATAGAAAGGCATGTGGAGAAGACCGAATCACCCCCGAAATGTTAAAAATCGGGGGAGAACCAATATTACAAGCCATGAGGGTGCTGTTAAACAAATGTCTTGAGGAAGGAAAAATACCACAACAATGGCAAAATTCGGAGGTCATCCTGTTGTTTAAAAAAGGTGAAAAGACAAACATAGAAAACTACCGTCCAATAAGCCTGCTATCACATTTGTACAAACTATTAACAAAAATTATAACAAACCGTCTAACCAACAAGTTAGATTTCTACCAACCTGTCGAGCAGGCAGGATTCCGAAAGGGCTATAGTACATTGGATCATATCCAAACGTTGCGTACATTAATAGAAAAATGCAATGAGTATAACATACCACTCTACTTGGCATTTGTTGATTATCATAAGGCGTTTGACTCTATAGAGACCTGGGCTATTCTAGAAGCACTAAACCGGGCAAGAATTGACTCAAGGTACACAAACCTTATAGACTATATATACCGGAATGCTACATTACATATAAAAATAAACGAAGAGATGATTACCAGCAAGATACCTGTCAAACGAGGTATTCGCCAGGGAGATACAATATCGCCAAAGTTGTTCACCCTGGCAATGGAAGACATATTTAAAAAACTCACATGGGAGAATAGAGGTATAAATATCGAGGGTGTCTATCTGAGTCATTTACGCTTCGCAGACGACATAGTGGTCATGGCCACGAGCACAGATGAAATAAAGTCTATGCTAAAAGAGTTGAGTGAGGCGTCCAAACTTGTGGGTATGAAAATGAATCCAAGTAAGACTAAAATAATGAGCCCAGATGAAGTGAATATAGAAATACATGGTCAAATGATCGAAAACGTGCACGAATATGTATACCTCGGACATCTAATGAAGTTGGGAAAGGATAATCAAGGCGCTGAAATAAATAGAAGAATTCGACAGAGTTGGGCCGCTTTTGGAAGATTGGGATATATTTTAAAGAACACGGATGTCCCAATAAATCTGAAAAGAAAAGTGTATGCCGCATGCATTCTACCTGTTACCACATACGGGCTAGAAACCATGGCGATGACGGTCACAAACGCAAATCGATTGAGAGTCATGCAGCGATCGATGGAAAGAGCCATGCTTGGTATATCGTTAAGGGACAGGATAAAATTAGACGAAATCCGAACTAGAACTAAAGTCCCCGACGTAATAGGCAGAATATCCCGACTGAAGTGGAACTGGGTGGGGCATGTGGCAAGGCACGACTCTAAAAAATGGACGTATAAAACCACACACTGGCGTCCAAGAACAACTAAAAGAAGCGTGGGAAGACCCCAAAAAAGATGGTTGGACGATATAAAGCGAATAGCGGGACGGGAGTGGTTTCGGAAGGCAGCCGACAGGGAAGCGTGGAGAGAAATGAGAGAGGCTTACATTCAGGAGTGGATGAATATGGGCTAAGAAGAAGAAGAAGAAAGAATATTTTGTTAATATAAGGAACAGCTTCCGTGATATACGGGAATGAAAGGTCATCAAAATCATAATATATTTTTAATAATTAAAAAAAAAATGTTTAATATAATTTTAAAATGTTGCAAACTTTATAAAATTAGTAATTTTTGGTTTTTTGAACCTCGGCATCGGTAACTGCCTCTCTTCTAACGAATCATCCTAAATTTGCTCAGGATTCAAACAAGATTGGCCATAATAATTACCACAAACTGGTGAGCAACAAAGTTCTAATCTTCATATTCTTGCACAGTTGCAAATTTTCATGTTTAAATTGCAGTGAGGTGCAGAAAGTTGTGATGTTTTTTCAGCTGCTAGCTGCAAGTTATTGTCTTTTAATACCCATCACCAGTCTTCAGGAATTAATTCATTTCTCAAACTATTTTTAAACTTGATAATAGACACTGCTGATAATAGAATAGACGCTGTTGAGTCGCGTAAAAGTTGGTGAAAACAAATTCAATTTTACGGATTTCCCTTTGCTCACATATGTAATAAAACAAAAATATTAAAACAATTATTAATAGAATTTTCTTTAACTAGTGTACCATAAATTGCAAGGAAAAATGTAATTCTATTTGAAGAAATCAATTCATGACAGGAATCATTTAATTTATTAAAAATTTCAGCGGTCAATAGTAAATCCTGTCATTTGTTTATAAGTTTCAAGGCTACTGGTTTGCCTTTGGGAAGTGATTTTGAAGATTTTTATTCGAATATTTGAATACATTCGAAGCTTCGTGAGAAATATAATTTCACGATCTTTTGCCAGCTTTAAACAATCTGGCAACAGGTTACAAAATTAAAATAAAGCAATTTCTTTTCAATAACAATGCAGTATTTACATTTATATCAATTTAGCAGTTCAATTATTTTATCATAACATCTCAGATTTTCAATTAAACATTTTGCTATCAATATCTGTTAAATTTATGAAATCATCAAGTTTACTTTTTACGAGATTTTTGGTCACATGTAAACATATGCTATCAAAATTTTCAACTGATACAGGATATCAAGAATTACAGATACAACCATCGAAATTAATTATTGTGTAGCAAGGATTTTCTTATCACAGTGTAATACATAAATAAGTTTAAATACAAATGCAATATATTATAAGAATATTCTGATTTATACTGTAATTATATAAAATCATAAGCTGAAGTAATATGTATATCTAAAAGTTCCAAAAAATTATGCCGCGAATAAGGAAACCGTGAATATGGAATAGTGATTTGTATGGAAATGCAAGGGTTGGGTTCCAAGGTACGAAAATAAAATAAAATAGATAAAAATAAAATCAGTTTAATCACATACCTATCATTATTATTAATTATTATTGTTTGAATTATTTGGTTTAAAATATTTAGTAATTTTTCTTGCTTTGCCGTCTTTAAAATGCCTTTTAATTCCGCATGGTATTCAGCTGTGGCAACTTCAATTTTCCTTTTAAAAGGAAGGTTTCTTTCCAAAAACGGGTCAATTTTAATGAAGTGATCTCACAGTTCATTTGCCATTTGGAAACCTGCGGTCTGGTTTTTTAAGGTGATTGTCATCGTATCATTGTAAGATGTTGAAGCTTGAAGGGTTTTAACATTTCCTGCAAGTCGGCTTCACTTAAATCTTCATCGTGTGATTGAAGCAGCTCTTGAACGTCACTCGAATCTATCTGTTCAAAACCATCATGTCCTATTCCATTAGCAATTTGTACAATTGTGTCAGTTAATGTTTTAATTTGTTTAAATCCTCACTTTCACAGACTGTTAGATCAACCTATAGTTTTTCCAATATGATTGCAATGTGTATGCAATGCTTGAGCTCTTGTAACGATTCCTTTATGTTAACAATGCACATTGCTATGTTAAATTTTTCCAGAATTCCATAAAACTCACGTCAGAATCACATTCCATGATATCCAGAATGATTTTAAAGGTTCGCCTAATGTAAAAGAACTTCAAAGCTTGAATTATTCCCTGGTTCATTGGTTGAAGTAAAGTCGTCGTGTTCGGAGGCAAAATATCACCTTAATATTCGGATGCATAGTTTCAAGCTCACAAGGGTGACCCGGAGCATTGTCCAAAACAAGAACCTCCTTGAAGTCTAAATTTTTTCGTTTAAATATTATTATTTAATTTTGAGTTTTGAATATAAATTATAATATTCAAAATCGTAAATTATTAATCCGCGAATAATGAAATTTTCGGCCGCGAATACAGAAAGTGGTCTCAATTTTTCTTCCGCGAATACTGAAACCGCGAATAACGGAACCGCGGATAAGGAGCTTTACTGTACATAAAAAAACTGTGTGTGTCAGCTCCGACGCACGACTGGAGTTTACTCCAGTAAAAAAAATTAGAAAATTTATAAATGCATAATTATAAAATTTTAACCAACTTTAAGAAAATTGATAAAAAAATGTTTTTTATAAAAATTTTTTTAAAACTATTATAATTAATTTTTTATTTAAAATATAATATTATCTTAATAACTAACAAAATATGGTTATAAAAAGATAATTGTCACTAAATCTTTTACGTACAATAATAAATAGTACATGAAAATTATTTAAGTATGCTAGTCGCCTGCCTTGCAGCACACTAAATGTCCAAGCGGGCAGGATTTGGTGCGGTTGCGCTAATGTAAAGATACGCCTCTCATTTTCGTTTTTAAAAACGTACCTTTTACCCACGTGGTTGTTAGATGTTCCGGCAATATTATCTTGCGCACCATAGGTGCGCACTAAAAAAGTAACGAGGTCATTCATCAAAAGTAACGAGGTCATTCATCAGTAGATTTTACCTCCCATATTTTCTCATACCGAGCGCTTATATATGAAAATCGATTCTTAAGGAGTAAACTCCAAAACATGATTTTTTGGGTTTCAAATGTTAGTTTTATTTGTGAATTTGTTGAGGTGGTGTCAAGAAAGAAGCATTCAAGTATTTCGTAAAAATTAAGGGAAAAAGTAAAAGTTGAACTACTGAAATTCGTGTAAATGTACTTTTTTTAAAAAGAAATTTTAAAAAATTAACAAATTTCGAAAACTGCGTACATAGTGTTTATAGTTAAGACGAAGGCTAGCGGTACCCATAAAGGCCAAAATCAATCTGACAAGTTAAGAAGATTGACAACACCATAATTGCGTTAAAATCCCGTTTCGGTCATCAGAGTTGTGAAGTGACAAATTCAAATTTCAAATTTTAGTCAGAAACGAAGAATTTATGTTCGTCGCTTTGTGTATCGGAACAAATATTATTAGACCGTGTTGTGCTTAAGATTAACACGAATTGTAAACGTTATTGGAACAAACTTGATGTGCTAATATAATATATGGAGTAATTTAAAATTTATAACAAATTTTAAGAAAAAGAATGCCAGTAATTTGAATTTAATGATGCAATAAATTACACAGAATTTTTTAGTTCAGAAAATTTAAGAAATTATATGGTAATTTTTTCTTACCGACTTGTATTACTGATTACATAATCAATGCTTTAACCCAGCCACATAATAATTTTTGAACTTTTTACAAAACAGAAATGTTAAATTTTTAAACGCATTTATTATTTATAAGTTTTATTTATAAGAGAGCCGAGAAAAAGTTTTAGGTAAATTTTTATGAAAGGTTGTCAAGTTCTTCAAGTTGTACAAGTTTTAACAGGTACCTTCACAATTGTTAAAAACTTTTGAGCACTGCATTTTAAGAGTGTTTGATATTTAAATAGTTTAGTTTTATTATTTCGAAGTACAAATAGGCATTTCAAATTTTGTCAGAATTTTGTATGTAGTATGCACATGATAAGATACTAATTAAATATACTGACATGGGCTAAAATTCTTGCTAGAGTCTAATTTTATGAACATGAAATGTGATCAAGCATTCAAGGAGCCGCACGCAACCTTTGGTTCTCAAAAAATACCGGCCCTCAGGGTATTTGCTCCTTTGCCGGCTGGCCTAATCCAGGTCTGATTAAAATTTTATAAATTTTCTTTTTAGTTCCTATACTGTGATTCCTGTTTAAAGTTTATTGTCTTTGAACAATTTTTTGTTGACCTGGTACGTTCTGTTTCCTATTTGCACTCTTGTTTTTATTTTTTCTTTTCTGTTGTTATCTTTGCTAATTGCACTTTTAGACAAACAATACTCTTCACTTCTTCAAATGTTTGAGCTTCTTATGTTAAGTCGCTTCTAAGACATAATCTGTTTCTATCACACTTCATGTACGACATTTAGTTTTCTTTAGTTTATATACAGGGTATCCCTGTGACCGTGGAGAACCGTGGAAAACTCTTGTTAGAAAAGGACATCGTCCTTTTCTTATTACTGTGCTACCTTCCGTATTCACTTCTTTAGTGTTTTTTTCTAACACAATATTAAATAAATCCAAACTGACAATCACCTATTGTTTTATGCGTATGTTCTTTTTATCTTCTATGCATCACTATTAACAATATCTTATACGTCTAATTAACCATCGTTATACCTCTGTAGCAACAACATTTTCCGAACAACTTTTTCTTTTAATGGTACAATAACTTTCTCGTTCTACTTTATATGCATCTTCTCTTCTTTTCAAATCTTTTGTACCAATTTGTTTACTGATTTGCAAATATTTTCTCCCCCGTATGCAATAAATTCTATTCTTATTTCATCCTTCCCAGGTGCTTCTTTATTTCTTAATTTAGAAATTAAATCCATTATTTCCTCTCGTAATGGCATCAATGTTTTTTTGCTCGTCTTTAACTGTGTCATTTTGCATATGGTTTCATCTTCATTCTTTTGCTGTGCATTTTATTTCTTACATTCTTTATTAACCATTCGTTTTTCTTTTTTTCATATAACTTGTTTTCTTCTTTTGTTCTCTTGTTTTCTTGTAACTAACCAAATCTTCTGGTCCTCCAGTCTTTAACCATTTCAATCTTATTTTTGTCGTTCTCATAGTACAATTATTCATACATTTATTATAGAACAATTCTTTTGTTTTTTTCTTATTTCTATACCCAATTATTTTCATTGCGCTCGTGTGCATACTTTGTGTAATGTTGTTCTTTATCTTCTTCTTTAAGTTCTTTATCGATTAAAATAAAGATTAATATAAATAAAACAGTTTTTGATTAAATGTACTCTTTGTTTTGCCGTTTCCAGACATCGCAAAGAAAAACGAGTTAGAGATTAATAAAAAGAATTTGTTTAGGAATTTTATGTAGAGTTAGAAATAGTGTCGTTCGTCTAAGAATTTATAGCAGAACCATAAGTTAAAATTTCACTTCATTATAGCTTCAGCAGCAGTCTGTAATATAATAGACATATTATGTGACCGGTTACGGCATTACGCGAAGAAATTAGGGATCTTGAGACAACCATTGCATTAGCAGTACTATACCTCTTAATATTGGGAGCAAGACCCGATGCATCACACTTCGCAGTGGTATGCATGTGCATTTGTCGAGATTTATCTACTACAAATCACTTGAATAAAGCCATGGTTTTGATTTTTGATCTATTTAATTTTTATCAATTTCAGGGGAATTTGATATGTTAAAATTTTTTACAAGTTTTATCATATAATGCAACTATGCTCATAAAACTGAGCAAGTTTCACTCAAAAATGAGTTATTATGACTTTAAAAAGTTGAAATTGAAGTACCATTAACTTGTTATTTATTGATATTTTAGCAAGTTATTTTGATTGAAAGCAATTTCTAAGTAAGTAAAATGAATAATGATTATCAAACGAAAAGAGAGTTATTATTATTATTATTATTGTCATATATAATTTGGGCTGAGATTTTTAATAAGAAAGTTATCGGTAAGGGTAAATCAATTGTTGAAAATTTAAATTCACGAAGTTATTTAGAACTTTTAGCGACTGAGGTAGATCCTGCATAGGTATGCAGTAAGAGAAACCAGGAGATTTGGTTTCCACAAGATGATTGCTTTGCGCACTTCTGTTTCGCCGTTAAAAATTATTTAAACGATACCATTGCTAGACCGCTGGTATCTCAACAAATAACAGATTCATTGCACTGATATCTAAACTTTTTTGACAGTTATTATAACTCATTTTTAAAAACAAAAAAATAATAATAATGAATTAATATTTTGTTATTAAAAACTGATAATAGCTATTTATGGTACTAGTGTGTTATGTAACTTAACACACGAGTGCCATACAAGATTTTATCCAATACCTCATAATAACGATTTCAAAAATTTTAAATTTGACGTTTTAAATTGTCAAATTTAAATTTATGTAGTATGTAAATCAAATTTAAAAAAAAATTTAATAAGTAGTCTGCCGTGTAGTAGAATGCCGTGTGAAGTTACTATGGTAAACGAATTAAAACAAATCAATATTGTCAACAAATTCATTAGAAATGGTTGAATTACAACAAAATATTTATATTCCTCAAGAAGTTGAGAAAGAAGCGCAAGCAGCATGTAAGGATTTAATTCCAAAAAGTCAAAATTTACTACGATAAAGAATTTCATCAATTTAATGAATGGAGTAAGCAGCGACATGTAATTGGAGTTAATGAAGATATCATGCTGGCCTATTTCTATAATTGCAGAAAAAAATTAGCACCTTCATCAATGTGGACGAAATATTCCATGCTAAGAAGTACTTTGAAAATATATAAAAATATTGACATATCAAAATACGGAAAACTGATTGCCTATTTGAAAAGTGTAGCAAAACCTTACAAGCCTAAAAAAGCGAAAATCTTGGAAAGAGAACACGTTGAAAAGTTTCTGACTGAGGCACCTAACAGTGAATACCTGATGATGAAGGTATTACATATTTATTATTGTTTTACTGAAGTATTTACTTGTTATTATTTTTTAGGTTGCATTAATAATAGGAATATCAGGGGCTTGTCGATGTGACGAAATTACAAAGATGACGGTTGATGATGTAGAAGATAAGGGAGGATATCTGTATGTTATGTTACTGGATACAAAACAAACGTATCGAGAAGCTTCACGATTGTTACTGAAGGGTTTTCGTTAAATGTTCTTGAACTTTACAGAAAATACGTATCTTTAAGACCCCAAATTATATCACATCGAAGATTCTTTCTGAATTACAAGAATGAAAAATGTACTAGCCAACCAGTTGGCATTAACACCTTATCTAAGATACCTCAAAAGTGGCGTCTTTCTTGAACCTGCCTGAAGCTCAATTATATACAGGACATAGTATGAGACGCACTTCAGCTACTCTTCTGGCAAACGCAGGGCTGATATTTTAACATTGAAACGTCACGGTGGTTGGAAATCATCCACGGTGGCGGAAGGTTATGTACAAGATTCAGTTTCCAACAAGATTGATATAGCCAAGAAGATACAGGGCCCGGTTAAACAAACAACAAATTATTCTTCACCCTCGACTACTGTTGATAAAACGGTTGGATCTGTTCATGATTCGTCAAATATGCTTTCTAGTACTACAACAACTATGTATAACGTCCAATAACCCAAATCAGCCTGAAACCAATAACAGAACGATGTCCTTTAACTTCCAGATTAATGTAAATATTAATTAATCACGTTGATCTGTTTAATATAAATTAATAAAAATGTATTAGTACGCGAGTGTTTTATTTTTAACTTTGAGTGAGCTAAAGCATTTTAGCGTGAGTTTTAATGTTTTAGCTCACTCCGTGACTTATACGTTAGTTTATTGGTTTAAAATCGCCATAGTTATGAGCCTATTATCATGAGGTATTGGATAAAATAATTTAATTTGCGATATTTAAATGTGCAATAATTTTCTTAATATGTAACCAGGAATTCACAAAATTGCACAGCAACAATTAAAAGTTGACTTGAAAAGTCTATAGCCAAAAGCAGTCTCATTCCTTGTAAACATTCAATATAATATCGATTTGAATATTTTATTAATTTAGGTGTGACATTTAAACAAATACATTTCTTCCTTTATTTTGTATGTACTGATTTTTAATTTATTAATATAACCGTATCGGAAAAATGTAAAAACTAGGAAAAGATCTTACCTTGAAGTGAATATGCATTACATTTAATATAATCCGAGCGTATAATCTTCTGTCGGTGACAAATCGATACAAACATTGAACGTCTTCACTATTTGGAGTTTGTTTATAGACAAGCGTGTTAAGGGGTGATCGTACCCATCCTTTAGCAGACTTCCAAGATGCAAAAACTTCATCGCAAGGTTTATCTGGAACAGGTTCTCCCAATTTAGTGTTATTGAAGAAGTCGTAATGGGCCCAGTAGTATAGCGAAGATCTACAAATATGTTATAAGTTTATAAAAAACTGTATTTTGCTAATTCTTACCCGCTATAACTTCCAGTTTTACTTTCGAATCGTACAAAGAGTGCATTTCCTGTAGACACGAAGTCGTGTTTTTCCATAGGTTTAGAAAAAGTATCACAAAAAGTTTTAATAATTTTTGAATCATCTGGCCATGATGAGTCATAAAGAGTAAGGGACTCCCCACAATCGCCATCAATAGGATGAATGGGCGATTCTATCCTATTTATTCTAAAACTAAAGAAAACATAGAGAAGAAATATTTAACGATTTTAAGCTCACCTTGGAAAGTAAAGTCGCACAATTTCGCCTTCTTCGCCTTGCATTAAGTAAGTGCAACTTGTATGTGGAGGGTACCAATGAGCAACTGATAAAAAAGATTCCTTCCGAATCTCCAGAAGCTCTTAAACTTTCAGACGACAATAACCAATCGCAAGTACCGTTTCTACTTCCAGCTGTATCAACATGTCCAGGCCAATTTCCGACATTAAAATGAAAACCTGTATTAAGGAGAGGACCAGCTGGAGAAGACACAAATTCCACAAACAAATCTTGAGAGGTTCCAATAATTGAATACGGAAATTTTCCCATGCCACAAAAGGTTCCGATAACGGGGCTGAACTCGTTTTTACCATCGTAAATTTTTATGTAGTCGTAGGGACAATTTTCTTGACCTATAAAATTTTATTAACGTTAATAATATAATTTATTGTTTTATAGTTTATTGCTTTTGAAACTTTTCTAAAGGGAGTAAACCGTATCTCAAGATTAGGTTAACTAAATTAGATTCTGTTTAAAAAAAGAAATATAATTGGATTGTGGAGTTTAGTAAGCGATGTTCATTGAGTTCGTAAAGCGGCAGTTGAAACTCGAACTACTGAATGTTACCATGGCAATTTGAAAGACTAAATGTGTTTTCTAAACTAAAATTTCCCACATAATACTTTTTGGTTCATTTAAAAGGTTAAATTTATTCGTCTAGCATTTTATTGTGCACGTAAGCTACAAAAGCAAAATAAGTCTCGAATGTGGGAGACAAGTCAAAGCAGCTGCAGTATTTTTGAAGTTTTAATTTGTATAACAATAACATATTACAATGTTAACAACTTAATATTATATTAAGCATATTTATTGTTAATACTTAAAGGTAATAATAATATGTACATATTGTATTTCCATACTAAAGATATGGAAAAGATGCACAATCATAAAACATCGTTAGGAGTTGTTTTGGGTTTTACTTTTATTATGTTTATTATATTTGTTAACGTATTGTGGTAAAATTTTAACGAAACCAATGTCACTTTTGAAACTGTGCATAAGTAAAGAACTTGTGCTTTCATCGAAACAAATTTACTCACCTGACGAAATAGGTCTCATAGGACAAGTCATAATATTTTCACAACGTTGACCATCAATGTTGAATTCTTCGTTTTCAATGTAAAGCTTTATAAAAGGAAGTCTGGTGTTCAAGTAATACCTACAGTTTAAATTTCTAGGATAAACTCCAGGGTAAGCTGGAGATTGAACGTAGCAAGTTTGTAATCGACAATCTCGAAATATTCGTTCACAGTAAGATCTGAAAAAAAATTATTTTTGTAAGTAAGCCATTACTTTATGGTTTTATGTAAAATTAATAACACTTTACATTCGCGTACCGGTTGCCAAGATCAGAAGTACGGAAAGATAAAAGTAAGGTTTTCATTACACACCCAGGGAATCTAATGCAAATGTAATAATGTTATTAAACCAAATGGAATTCGAATGACTGCAGTTTCAAGGCTTCTATAACACCTACCCTTTCGGTTTGAAAATCTGTGGTTGGCTATTTATTTCTGTTTACTTGAGAATTGTATTATGACCGTCTTCCACGCCAACACGTTCCGCAAGCGCGGCGTGTAACTGCCAAAACCTCTATGGAGAACCAAACCAATTCTTTAGAGAGATGTTTGGGGGAATGAGAGAGGCTTATGTCCAGCAGTGGACAAATATAGGCTGACTAAGAAGAAGAAAAAGAAGATATATTATGTACCTACATTATTACAATTTGAACTGTTCTGATTAACTAAAAATTTAAATAATGTAAACGAATAGAGGGACAAGTTAGATCATAAAATATTATTTAAGGTAGTTGCAGCGATCCAGTCTAGTTTTGAGTGACTAATGCATAAAATATTGTTATTAATGCTTTAAAATTGTTATAATGGTATTGCTAGTTATAATATTAAAACGAATGTGTGAGGATTAAGAATCGATTGTTTTATTTCAACATATCGATTTATTCAAGAATTTACAATAACTCATTTGACTCACGGATCATATACGATGTTTCAATTTGGCAGCGCCGCAATAAGTTATAATATAAATTATTAATCTAGCACTCTTTTTAAATTAAATAATCAAACGTCAAATATATTTAAATAATATTTTGTGCTCACGTGGGCAATTTATTACAACATGAAATTTTATCAACACCGTAACCCTACACATTTTGCAATCAATTCCAAAAGTACGCTTTTGGAAAACTCAAGTCTTTTCATAATTATAGTTTGTGTAGAAAATAATTGATAATAGGCTCATGGCGTGATTATCTAGCGTCCGTCCTCATACACACGTGATGGTTGGATCGAATCCCACGATTTTAAGTTTTTTCTATTTTAATTAATTTTATTTTTCAAAAATTCATTTTTATTTTTATTAAAATTAGTAATAAAACTTTCCATTGAAAATATTTTCTTCGAGTGCCATACATTTATATAATGCATAGACAATCAACATGGCCAAAGTCAGGCTGACGGTTGGTTTCTTGTTGCCTTCCCATAGTCCACAGATTGACACGCCGTAAAGGAAGTTTAGCATTTTGAGTGCACAATAACTGGCTGAAGAATTAGAAGAAGGATTATTATCAACTGACAAAATTTATCTCTTAAACAAATAGATTTTTCTATTTTATTTGCACCATACGAAAATTATACCGTAATAACATTGCACCAAACCTTCTTTCTTATTTTCCATCGAATGGCCGCATTTTGAACGATGGTTTTCCGCCAAATTGATTTATATTTCATTTGAAATAGAAAATAAACCTTCTTCTTCTTCTTTTCAGGGTTTACGCTTTATTGTCTGTTCCGACTTTATAAGTTCCGCCATCGTTTATTTTAGAAAATAAACCCAACTTTTAAAATTGACACTGACATAAAACTTTTTTAATTTATGCGACGATGCCAAACTTATACGGTTTTTCAGAAATCAAATCGCATCATATTCAAAAATTATTTACGGACAAACCAGATGGTCAAAATTTTTAATTTTTTTTTTGCCATTTTGTAAGATATTATCCTACACGTAGACTAATTTTTATGCGTCTGACATGGATTTAACTATTTTATTTTACGGAAATTCTAAACTTTTACTGAGTTCCTATGCTTTTACATGTTAAATTCAAAATTTCAAATCCGATTATCTCCCAAGGTACACGGTCAATCTTTTTCAAATTTGTTTTACAATTATGATAAATCATTAACTTTATATCTTGTAATTTTCATATTTTTGACATGGATTCGAGAAAATGCCAATGGAGCGCTGCAACCACCTTAACGGTGCATGATTAGGGATCATAAAACAACATAATAAAGAATGTGATTACCCCCAAAGTCGGAAACTATTATTAATTTTGTATTTTATGCCACAAAATTTGAATTTTTATTAAAAAATTACATCCAGAACGTACGATTAATTTTTCAATAATATTTTCGATTTTCTCCTACAAACATTGAAGTTTACCTGTTCTGTACATTTTAGAAAAAAATTTGTGTGACTAAAATTGTAGGAAATTATGGTAGGTACATATACTATGTGTAGTGTCTTATCGCTTCAAGTAAACCACCCAGCAGGAAATTTCATTTAATTTCAATAGGCTCCGTAGCAGGCGGAGAGATGCTACAATACAAAATTTATTGGAATGAATGGAATAGTTGCTTCATTTGGACGTTGTGTTCACAGACTCATATATACAGTTATTTTCCAAAAATAATTTAAATGGCTTTAGAAGACATTAATCGTAGAATTAATAATAGATAGGAATTATAAAAAAAATTGAATGGTAAAATTTTGCCTAATTTCAATAGATTTTTGATTTACACAATACCAATCCGATGCGATGAATCTGATACGATTTATTATATGACAACGAAGCTTACACATTTCTTGTCCGATTTACATTTAGTTTCATTATAACTTCAGATCGTGAGCGATAAATCGCTAGGACTTTTCACCAACACAACATGATTAAATAAATTGCATCAGGTGGAATTGACGACAGATCTGTTAATGTATGGCAACTTTAATAGGTCCGAAAAGTAAAAATTGGTGTGTGTCCACTGATAAAATCAAAAGCCCATTCACTGTTGCTTTTCTTAGTTCTTCGACATTTAATTTTTTTAATTAAGCAATTAAATTTCTATGTAATATCTGTGGTGTGCATTATTAAGTTATAAAAGAAGTATTAACTGTTGAAGTTACTGAAATATACTTCATTTATGTTAAATATCTTCTCAAAGAGCATCCGACTGTATGTTGCATTGAACTTAGTTTCGAAACTTTATTTCACACACCTACATTTTCCTAGTTTTGTGATATTATTGCTTCGCTAAAAGTTTCATAGACTTGTGCATTGAATGAAAATGTATCACAATTTATAAGACTTTTACAAAGGTTTTTGTTAACAAGAAATTTAAATAAACAAAAATTAAAAAAGGAAATTTTTGTTAAAATAAAAGTTTTATTAGCGAAATCTTTGAAAATATATGAAAAAATTTGTTCTTTGTAAATTGCAAAACCCCAGTCTATCTGTTAAATTATTAAATTGCATTTTTAGGTGTTCTGGAAGTTAGTGTTTAATGGATTTTTGGCATCAAAATAAATCATTTTATCAGGAAAAAAAAAGTGCTTGTGCTTCATGCTTAAATTTCCTAATTTCTGTCAAACCTAAAAATGCAATTAATATGCATTTTTGTAGTATATTATAGTAATTCAACTAACAGAAATTTAAAAACAGAACTATTGTACTGACAATTTAAGAACAACATTATGAAACAATACATTGCAAAAGAATAAGCCTCGTATACGTATAATTCTTGCATCATAAAGAAACAATGGTATTTGATTAAGATTAATTGAAAAATTCAATAGGAAAGTGGAATCATAATATGAATTAATGAATGTTTTGATAAGTTCATTCAATGCGTTATTTAATCTTCAGCAATAAATTAAAAATAATAAACGCTTCTTTGTGAAATCAATTGGCAACAGAAAATAATTGTCTCCTTGTAGTTGTAAGTTTTTAAGTCAATTTTTTAGTTATTTGGCGGAGTATTTGCTAAATTAAGGAGGTTGCAGTTTAATTTAAAAAATATTTTGAACTGGGACTTTAACAACAGGAAAAGTTAGAAAATATAAAAAATACCCTTGTACGACTTCTCCTCTTCGATTGGGATAAAGCTCCGGATGTTGACCATATCGTAAATAAACTACAAGCTGTTGTTCGGCTCGAGTGTCGAAACTAAAATACGTTTGGTCGGTAAAATTGTCCACGTGAAACACTACTTTTACGAATGAAGTTTCTGACATAAACGTTTGTGGCTGTTCAGTTTCTCCACAAAACATTCCAGGCTCTTTTCGATTCGATACATCTGTTTTTGCGTTTCCATCGACTATCTGTAAAAAAATTTATAATAAATTTAATGTGAAAGAATACTTGCATATAGGTTATAATATACATAATACGAAGAACAAATAATTTTCACGAATTAACTATAGAAAATAATATTTTATATGGGAACATAACATTAATCTTACTCAAAAGTAATAATATCTACATACTACAAGACAAGCGCCACCTTCTAGTATAATAATTATGTCCCGGAATTGATTGAAATTAAATCTCTTTTAATTTGCAATAATAATAATATATTCAACAAACATCACAATTTAATGCATTGCGAAAAATCTCATATTTACTCTATGACTTCCAATAACATTTAAAATAAGTCAAAAGTTGAAAAATGGCAAAACTTTACTACTCTTCTAAACTTTGAATTATGTAAATTTATCTAGTGGAATAATTTAAGTATTTCAAAAAGTATTACCAAGCAGGCAAATTTTCTTCATAATTTCTTTTCAGTTTATTTCGGATTATAAAATCTCTTCATATGTTGTTATTATAATTAAGTACCATCAGCTGCAAATTTAATAATAATTGACTAGAAAACTTAGTTAATTTTAATTCTTTTCTGAGCAACTTTTCTCAGGAAAATGGCTTTATTACTGTATAAATACAAAAGATGATTATGTGAAACATACATATCACCAGATTTGCTACCATATCGTTATTCCACACCAGTGTTAGTTTGCGAGTGGAAATTTATTTGGAGCCGCTGTGCTGATATTTTTCAACCAGCAAGGGGGTCATATGTTTGTGCAATTTTAACTATTGCAAAACACAAGAACAACATTATACAATTGCATTATTAGTGCAACAATACCATCCACTATACTAGGGGCTTCATACGTGTCATTGTATGACTCGGAAAACCATCATCTTGCATCCAGAGTCGTTAACCTACTTAGACCCCAACATCTATTCATGTTAAGTACAACCACCATTTCCTTGAAGTTCGTCTGTAGTGAGTGATTCCAAATAAACAGTAGTACTAGCTTAGTTAATTTTCAGTACCACCTAATCGCTTTATTAGAACCGGTGCGCAATAGCATAATTCCAGATTTACATGAGTTGCATCGTGTTTCAAACTTCAGCTAAATCAACGATTATACATATGTTATCGAAATCTGACGTAGTTGAGCTCAATACCGAAGGCAGTGAATCTATTGCATCGCAGCACCAATTTAAGAGTAAGTCCACCTGTCTGTGATTTATGGATTTTGAGTTGTATTTATAACTGTATGAATTGTAAGGACTTTCTGGTACACTTGAGGTTCACTTCCAATAAGCTTGCTAAAAGTTATACCACCTCTTTGCTTTGGTGTAAATTAGCTTCCTTATCAAGTTGCCAGTTAAGCAACTGTGTTGCAGGACAGTGGTGGACGATGATCACCAGCCTGCGAGTTCCCAACGTAAAGCAAACTTCAGAGGAAATAGTCAGAAGATACAAGTTGTCAAATTGCTTCATTTTTAATAATACTAAGAACATCTGTATACAAGTTAGTGCACAACATCTATACCACGAATATCTATACTTAACTGTAACTGCATTAATAAAATCTAAAACACGATAAATATCAAACAATAAAAGATTATTACGATTTTTCAGTTTTTTTGTTGAGACTCTTGGCTTTTGGAGTAACGATAAAAAGAATTGGTGGCTTGGATCGGTCGTCTAGCTATATTGATGTATCGAGTGATAGACGCGCTAAGAATTTTTTAATTTAGAAAATCAGTTTGTGCATCCAACTAGGTAATTCTGATTCAGTGTTAGGATCAATGTCTACACAATCCGTTATAATTATTAATATCTGTCACTGTTATTAATCTTATTAATCTTAAATCTTTACTAATCTATTAATCTTGAAATAAATATGTTCAAATTTGGATGTTCTAACAAAGAAATTTTCATAAATAACAAATTTAAATTATATGCTCACAGTACCAGCAGTAGCTTCGGATATTTGTTAAGGTTACTGTTGGATAATACAGAACCTAGTCCTAATTTAAGAAGAAGAAGAAATTATATATTATATTAAAACAAAGTAACGTATTAAAAACTACATATTATGTATAAAAGCATGTTAGTTATATAGACATTACTAAATAACTATATTTGAAATAATTAAATTATTTAAAAAGCATAGTGAGTAGAAAAGATCATCGAAAGTACCGGCATATTTAAAAAAATAAAATATTTACTCATAATTAAACAGCTTGAAACTATATTAATTTCGGTAGTTCCTTCCCGGTAGTTGATGTTTTTCTTGTATCCTCCTTTTTATTTGGGATCATACTCAGGGGTCAAAATGCAATCTCATGGAGATATTCAACTTGGCCATATTTAAATTGCGCTAATTATGTTTCAAGAAAGCTTTCCTCACGCCAATAGAAGTTCTAAACAAGTAGGCTGACAGGTATTCTAAGCTAAGGTTAACTTCTTCACGATTTGTAAGTTTGTCTATTTAAAAGATCTTGGGAAGTTGGTTACTACTTTCCACACAAGGTATGGGTATTTTTGTCTGACGATCACGAATTTACGGCCAAGTAGAAAGTGTAGGTATTTGAATTTGAAGAATAGGAGTGCGAAATTCAAATCCACATGTCTACAAGAGACAAATTTTAGTAAGTAGGCCTAAGTCTGTGAGTTCAATAATATTCTTTTCAACACTTTCACGTACAAGGTTTTAGATAATATCGTGAGGTAACTTTTGTTATTCGGATCAAAAATTGACTCTTAAAATATTAAAAATAAGTACGATTATACTTTATAATTTATTTATTTTATTAAAAGATTGCATTAATTTTTCATATAATGCCGTTATATTAATTTGATGGCAAAACGCGCTAAAATTTGACTTGTACACGGAGGTTGAAAAAACACCAACACTTAAAAAATCATAACTCGGTAAATTTTTATGGTTCATAAAACCAATCGATTTAAAATTTTTCTAAAGAAAAGATCTCTTAAAATTTTTTGATTAAATTAGTTCTTTTGAATTATTTATACAAAAAGTAATTTTTTACTTATTTAACCAGCTCTAAATCGGTAAGTGCTCTTAAATCCGAGGAAGACTCATTGGTTGCTGAATGAGTAAATATTCGACTACATGTATGCTGAGTTTTAGTATTATGTTTAAGTTGTGATAGCTCGGAAATCACATTTTTGAAAATAACAAAAACTACTTCGGTGTATTATAATACTCATCCAATACGCATGATACGCATGATACTCATACAATATTTTTCATAAATAGATCTCTTCGTTCTATTCCAAACAACTGCTCTATTTAAATTTGTCTTTTATGACAATTAAATTTCAACATATTATATCTAATGGAATTCCTCGAATCATTTTTTATGCAACCAATGACACAGTTATTTAGAGGCAAAAAATTTAAAGGCACTAGAGATATTATCGATTTTATGTTTATTGCTTTCGTATCCCTAGTTACATATTGTAAAAAATTCGTGTCAGTTTGACATTAAATGTTATGTGTGTGTTATTAAAACAATGCAAAGTGATTGCTTATTAGATTATTTGTAAAATGTTCTGATCAAATATAATATTATAATTTCGGGCTTTTAATTTTATATGAATATACTATTTATTTCACAAATTTGTTGCTCAGAGGTATTGCAAGGTGCAGAATGTCACCTTGGCTACTCCATAAATTTTTAAAATTTTTTATATTTTTTAAAATATTAATTTATAGCAGTAATTCCAGACCAGCAGTATAGCGCGAAGCATGCACGGGTCGGCTGCGAGGCGGTAGGTCGCGGTTCGAACCCTGCTGGCGCTAGATACACTGCTGTGATCAAAAAGTCCAATATCGATCTGTGGACTATGGGGAAGGCAACGGGAAACCACCCCATGAATTACACTCCCAAGAAAAGTCATCTTGGCTTCGGCCAAGTTTATGATCACTAACATCCGGTAACGAATAGGCACCTGAAGAAGAAGAATTCCATTTTACACTACCCTGCATGCTCGATTTTAAAATCAAAGTTGATACTCTTATCGATATCGACATTCTTTTTGACTTATCCAAAAGATAACATCTCAATGTAAAGTTGACAAGTTGACTTAAAGTCAACTCAAAGCTGTAAGCTGATGGAGTTTCCTAGTTTATTTGTTTTTGAATTTTGCGAAGAGATTATGTTGTTTTGATTTTTTTGATGTTTTAGTTCAATATTTAGTTAAGTGCTTATGAACTTCCAATTTTTTAATTCAACAAACATGCATTATTTAATATAAGTAAGAGATCTGCATCAATATCATGATACATGGCCTTAAATTTAAAGCGTAATAATATTACTAAGCGGTGGATATAAATATTATTTACCAATTAAAAATAATCAGTTTTATTCGACCTGTATTTGCACAAATAACTTAAAATCATTTTTGGTTCAATGAAAGAATGACTAGCGATATATTAACATAATTAAACTTCTTTTTAAGCTAAGAAATTTATCAATTAAAGTCAAAGAAATCTCAAACTTTCTTAATGTAGTTCGATTTAAAGCAGCAAATGAAGCTGCAAAGTTCAGCTCATTCGATTTCGAGTCTTTGATAATAATTGGCAAAAAATTGAAAAAAACTTTTAATGCTATTTATTAAATTAGCTTGTTCATTTTTACGATTTATTAGATTAATTATTACATTGTTCAAATATATCTTTATTTGAAGTTGTTGCGTTTTATTTTTGAAAATTGTTTAAATTTGAATTCAAAAAAAGTGTTAAAAATATACGCCAATATTTGTAACCACTGCAAATAGAATTTTATGTCGCGTAGAGAATCTCAACCAAGTATACGTTTCTCGATCCGGGAGGTCCTGTCAAATTCAGGATTGCTCTAAAAGCCAACCAGCTACGATGAAATATTTCAATCCTTCGTGCTTCGAATTTAAAATGGTTTATAGCTTAGTATAAATATTATGCACATTCTTTATTAAATGTTTCAAAAAACAACGGATTTTAGTTGGTGACGTGACTCTTCATTTTAAATTGGTTATGATATAAAAAAATTACGCCAAGTACGCACACTGCGAATGAAATCCCAAAGATAAAATTTATTTTAAATTAATTGAATAAAATAAGGATGATGGTATTTACATTTCTCTAATTAGCAGAATGAATATCCATCATCAGCTTTAAAAATTTACTTAAAAAACGCAAAAACTGAATTTCGAAGCCGAAGAAAGCAACTAAAAACCAAAAAACATTACAATCCTACTACCACAAAAATCAACGATTCTAACAAACTCTGGAATAAATTCTTTCAGGTTTTTTATTAGTTTGAGTTGCCTCATAATGTCGGCAAAACAAGACTTCCCAACTTTTTTAATGTTTAATTTCGTATGCTGTTTGTAAATCACTTGTATTCTAAAAAGTTGAGTCAATTTAAAGTACAATGCACGAAATCAACCTCCCTCAACTCGAAAAAATTCACAAAATTGCTAAAATACTAATACCGTTTTTCTACGTGCGCCCAAACTTTCCAAAAAAGGCATTACTCACATATCATCAAAAATTTAAAACATTTGAAATAAAATTCAGGAAAGAAAAGTCAAACAAAATTAACTGTTTTATTTGCAGAAGATAACAAACTTTAGATATTAAGATTGACAAATAAAAAATACTTTTTATGTTTCATATAAATCCTAAAAACTAACTTTTAACAAAAATTTATGAAAAAGTAATATTAGCACCAATGGAATAGAGAAAAAAGTTTTTTCTTGCGGTCCTTCGAGTTGAAGTAAGAAAATAGGATATTAAATTTCTCTCATTGACGTGTCAGTTTATTACATTAAGGATAACTTAACAAGGTAAACAAAACCGATTTATTCAACTTATACCGTGACCGTCTTTTTCGTTTTCTTGTCGCTAGAATCGTTGAAAACTACAGCGATTTTGCTTAAGATTAGGGATACAAGATGACTTCCTTGTTACCCTGGATACGTCACGTATGAGACTGGTTAGTGAACGGTACGTGTATTTTCGTCTAAAGAAAAAAATTCAATTGGAAATAATGTTCCAATAAAAACGAAACGAAGAGTGAGTAAAAGTAGCATTATTGAAGTTGAAAATTGTAAGTATATCAACATAAGGATATTTTTTGTTCTTTATATTTAATTATCAACAAATTCCTGTTTTGGTAATTAATCTACTCTATATACTATACATAATACATATTTTTTTTTATTGACTTCGTTTATACATTACAATCTGTCCGGGGACAATAAGCAATATTATTTGACAATAAATAATTAATTTACATGACAAAATTGACTGATATGTATAAAAAGATGAGCCTTTTATGCAAAGTTTTTAAATATCATAAAATTTTAGAACATTTTCTGAAGAAGAGATAAGCAACAATTACTTTATATTTTGTTATATTAATAGCAAATAAGAAATAAAGTCATTCCAAGTACTCCGAATTACTCTGGTATTCCCAGTTCGTACTTCACGCTTTGAACACGAGGGTTGGAATCTCGGGAAGGGATGACTAATTTTCGTGGTAGGCAATTTTCGGAACCAATAGTGCCGTGGTAGATGGGGTGCCACGTTAAGCAAGAGACCTAGGATGCGGACGCCTCTGGTTTAGACGTCCGGATAGCCAGACATCCCGTTGGGGCTGTTGATGCACGACTCCCGATGGCGAAGCCGGGCTTCTGTTTGGATTCTGCGTTACTAATGTAAAGCACATAACAAAGAGAATTTTTTTTAAATAATAGATTTAATTATGTAAACATTATTAAACAGTAAGGTAAACTATTTGCTTATAAAAGATCGTCCATATTAGAATTTTTTTGTTCTTGATTCGATTCTGCTAAATTAGCTGCTAAATTGCTATGTTTACTTGGACCCTTTAATTAAATTTATCATATCGGGTAATCGAAGTTGTTATTATGTTAATCTGATTTACTATAGTATAGTATTAGATAAATCAATATTTTGTTGTTGACATTTAAGCACATTTCTTGATTACATCCAGGTAGTTAAAAGGATATTAATTAGTAATAAGGTGAATTAAGGTTCATTTAAATAAGGTTTGGTAGATTTCTAAGACTTTTTAGTTGATGAGAGGTAATTAATAAAGGTTTATAGCAGCGGTTCTCAAAATGGTCGGATACCTGACATTATGATGAGTTAAGTTATTTTAAATATTATTGGGCGATTGATATAGTATTAATTTATTCTATAGTTAATTACCAAATTAAGCCTACGTTCGAATGTAATGTCTGGCTGTCTCACCACCCCTTCCATCACATCTTCTGTATAATAGCTCTCGATTTGAGTTAATTAATTGCAAGAGAAGATTGTGTTAATTTGTAATATTGTTTTATTTAGCTAAAAAGGAGTCACTAAAGCATTTATTGGTAGAAATTATATTTAAGTTAAACAAAGAAATAATAGAATATTGGACAATGAAAATCAAACTAAGTCTTAATCTTCGGCGACATTTCACCGCCTCTTACGGTTTTCTCAGGACTGAAAAGTTATTTTATTACTGAAAGAACAATACAATTTCTACAAAATTATTATACCTCAGATATGACAATATGCATCAACTGCAGAAACGTAGAGGAAGCATAATGCTAGGTTTACATTAGTCAGTTCACATGCTCATGTCAATTGAATGTATCAAATTTCGGGTCGAAGTAATAAACCTGAACCTCTGTCTTTAATTAACTTTTTTGATTAATAATTGAAAATTTTTGGAACTCATTTTGGAAGACAATTTTTTTTCATGGATTCGTTTTTTATAATTTTGATGTTGCTGGTTACCATATTGGCGCGTGATATCGTGCTTATCGGATACGAATTTTATTTTTGTGCCAACAAGTTTTGTTTTGACGCCATATGATTTGATTGCGAGAGGCGGTATTAGTAAAGGTTCACATATGGGAAGTAAGGGATGCATCAATTTTAGATGTTTGAGTTGGTTGGATGAAACTGATGTTAGCCGTCTGCTTGTGTGAGAGTTGGACCATTGTCGTATTTACGGATTTTTATTTTGGTTTCTTGGATACTGTCCCGGCGATGTGTACTTCCAGTGTTTCCTGTTTTTGGACTCCATGGTTGGTGCTACTGCCTTATTAGTGACCCGGAAGTTAGTTTTTGGTTTTACGAATGTTTATTGTGGGTTGACCGTTACTAGATGTGACCATCGCAATTTAATTATGTTTGATGCTACCTGCAATAATGATTTGCTCTGATTTTATGAATATTTACGATAAAACCGATTACAGGTATTTCTGATGTGTTTAATGAGATTTTTGTAGGTTTTTTAGTTTTAAAATTCTATATTTATGCAAATTTAGAGTTCGTTGACATTCAACCAGGAATATACCGAAGTTAGAAGGATTTTCAATGACAAAGGATATTTTTGAACAGCCGAGTGCGATTCTCTTGTGTGGAGCTGGGTAAGTTTTGTAACTTTAAGAATGTGCAATGCTTGTTATTCACTGAGGAAATTCTGTAGGCATTTTGCTATTTATTTTTAGCCAAAATCAGCAAATTTTATTTTTGATATTTATTTTAGAAACCAAACTGTATTTTTGGATTTTGGTCGCTTTCTATCTTCAATGGGTTACAAGGTTTACCATATAAATAAATAATTTTAAATGTCAAATTCTAAATATACAAACATCTCAAAAGTTAAAGTAATTTCTATATTTCCAATCGATTGATTAAATCTCAACGAAAGTATTTATTTATAAACTAAGGTAGCAGTTACTTTGATAAAGACTAATTTGTATTTTTCTTGTATCTTCTTTTCCTCTTGTTAATTTTGCTAAACTTTAGGGGTCAAAATATCATTTCATGACAATAGCCTACTTTGTCATACTTGAAATTACTAATTATGTATTAAGAAAGCTTAATCTAATCAAGGAGGTTGACAAGTATTGTAAGTTAAAGCAAGGTTAACTTCTTCAGGAATTGTGAATCCGTCTATTTAAAATAACTTGCAACGTTTGGTTACCACTTCACACAACGTATGGGTATTTTTGTTTGACGATCACGATGAGTGTACAACTAGGTAGAAAGTGTAGGTATTTGGTTTGGTGTTTAGATTTGAAAAATAGAACGTGAAGTTTAAATTCAAATTCTCATATTATTACAGGTTTAATAATAAATTATTTATAAGCTCACATATATTTAAAAACATTGTTTTAAGACAATTTTATTTTATTTTGAATAAAAAATTTTCCAACTTACATTTTAGTGTTTTCGTCTTTTCAAGAACTCGTCAGTTAACTGAACTTGTAATTTTTAAAATATTTTATTCAACATATAATTTCACAAGTTAATAAACATTTACAATTATCAATTTTATTTTAGTTGAAAAACTTTAATATAATCATAACTTTATTTCCGTACCTCATTAATTTCTTTTCGTTTAAGCACCATAAAAATATAAATACCTCTTCAACTTTAAGTTATCAAAAATTGTCTATTGTTGTTTTCTTGTATTGTTAGCTTCATAAAATTCCCCCATTTTTAGGATTCTCTATGAAAACCAAGTATTCTTGTTAGCTCAATATATAAAAAGGTACCAGCAAGTGGAAACAAGTGGAGCTTAAAAATTCAAACCGAGTTGCAGAAGAAATTATTGCAATATTAAAACATATTTAAAAATTTAATTATGCACCCACTCAAATAGTTGGCTGACAGAGATAACTTAACAGTCATTCTTTAGTTTCTTCATCGACAATCGGCGTTATTCTGTAGTAAACCTTGGAATTCAAAACGATAAAATCATCTTTTTGGTATTGTTAAAATTAAATGTAAGATTCTGGACCTAATTCAATTTAAATTAAATTTATTAAAACGCGAGTTATAATTTTAACTTGCAGTGGTCACGCTAAAATGTGCTCGGATACCCAAAGAAACAAAGTCCATAAATTAATTGAATTTGATCAGATATCTATTTAAACTGTTAAATATTGTTGCAAATAACTGATACTCTTTTAGTACCCCTTGCTTTGAGGTAAACTTTGACAAAATCGCGTAAGAGAAGTGTGTGTTCTTAACGTAATATTTCCACGACGATTTAATTATCAAAAATTTACAATCTTAGAGTATCTTCATACCACTTACCCTAAAAATTCTACCTTTAAGGAAGCTTAGGTAGGAAATCAGGTCACTGCACCACGAAAAGTGTATTTTCCACATCTCATAGGCTTCTAAAAGGAAAGACAGAATATGTCCTTTGAATGCGAAGGGCATATGTACATACAGCCTTCAAAAAGCCACAAAAAGTTAGTTGAATCAAGATACTAAGAGAATATAGATAGATACCTTTCTGGTTTAAATTTAAATCATTTTTAACAAAATTGCAATTCTTTCTGAACTTTTAGTAAAAATAAAAGATTTTCAAATCTAATCAGCTCTTTCAGTTTCTTCCAACTAGTGTGTCAAATTTCAAGTCAATCGGTGCATGCGTTTGTCCAAAACACACACATCCATACATCATTCTAAAAATTGCCTTAAACTACTTCTATGGACTCATAGACTATAGGAAAAATGATAACTCAAAATATTTTTTACAATTACAATTATGTACTTTCGTTTACTACGTAAATGGGAAAGTAATAAGTCGATACTTTGCTTTGTCGGTTGTGTCACTTTTATTAAATCAAGGAATTTTTTTTATAAATGTGTCATTTATAGATTGAAAAACCAGACTGTTTTTTATTTCATTATAATATAACACTGAAAGTGTTTTATTTTTAAAAACAAAAGAAAATTATTATTGTAAGTATTAGATTTATAAAGTTATTTAGTGCTATAGGTTTTCTAAAGCTTTAAAATTGGATTTCTGCAAATGTGTTTTTTTAAAGTGCACCTAAATATGTTTAAAAGAAGTGGAAGTGATTGACCGCTATTTAAGTTAAATTCGTTATTTCGATTTTGTTATAGGGTTTTTAAACACATCATAAAGTGGTATCTAAATAAATTCGTAACAACTTTATAAATAATATTATTAAATAATTCTTGATATTGTGATCAGTAATAAGAAAATTAAGGTATGATAAAACTTTCGATAAAAACTTCGGTCTTCCTCTAAGGTAATTATTATTTCTACTTTCTTAGTATAAAAGGAATCTTTTCAAAAAAATATATCAAATAAAAACATCATAACAAGACAGACAGTGCTATCTGAAGCTAAAATTTTAAAGACATATTACGTACCTACGCAATATAAAGAATTAATATTGTAATTTTTTAGTTTTGTCAATATTTAATATTAACGTTACATTTTATCATCTCGTATCATTTAAGCTACTAACCCTCAATTATATTACTTCTCGAATTTTAGTCCATGTTATAGAAAAACTATAAAATGTTACAAAATTGACCTTTCCAATTTTACTACACCCACAAAGTATAAAACAGAAGAAATGCGTTCAATATTAGATTTTGATGCGAGTGAATAAACCTACAAAAACGATTTTCCCATTTTTCGAGTGTAACGTTAGTAGTTGGTTGCTTCTGGCAGTTCGGGATCAAGAACGCTACGCACGTCTTTATTTATCTGTGGTTGTATTTGATGGCGACTAAAGTTTAAAGCTTCTCTTATAGACACTTTTTTCATTTTTGGGTATTAACATGTATACATACATTTTCACTTAAATATTGAAGTAAACCATTTCAGTTGGAAGAAAATAAAGTCATTCAATTAATGTAAATATAGAGCTGCAAGAAAAAGCGCTTTTGATGTTTTTGCTATCAACACAAACTTAATTTTGAATAGAAACATTTGATAATTTATTAAAAATACTATTAGAGACGATCATAAACCTCGTAGTTAGCGCTATCAACTGCTAAAGGCCACTATACATTATGCGAATTATCTTCATATTCCACTGGAAGAAATTATTAATCTGATGCAATTATTCTAACTATAACTTTGTTCATATATGTACCAAGATCTACATACGTTATGTACTTCTCTTTTTGTTCTTAATGTCCAATATTATTTGTTACGAAAATTCCTTTTGTAACATTTTAAATTTTAAACATACGCATTCATTCAAACATTCGATACGCCCATGTGTAAATTTTATTTTGAGTTTGAAGTTGAACTGGTCTTAGTTTGCACGTGATAACTTAAATCTTAAGATTTCTGAGTATCACAGCTGCATTGCATAGATCGGCAACTCTAAAAGACCGTTGTATCATTTACACGGGTATCATATATCAGTAGATTTGTGCCCTAAAACATTGAAGTAATAAATTTTAATATGTTAGGGTGGTTGTCGGGAGAATTGTTTGATCATTTTCCCCTTCTTTTACTAATAACAACTTTTCCAAAAAATAAAGAAGGCAGTCACGTAGATAAGCCGAAGTGGTTAACTTCGCTAGATTTTTGTGATAAATTAATTTAGATATTAGATTAAAGTAAATTAGTGAAAAGAGTTAGATTTGTATAGATTACCTAAGTTTGCCTGTCGGTCGATTTGAGTTAAATTTAAATTTCAAGTAAAACTAAAGTTGATGCCGCAAATCGCAACATTGTAAAAGTAAGATAAACATTAAATTTAAGTGCGATGCAACAATTAAACAATTGTTTTTGGTGTGCTATTAAATGAATGTACAGTATAATAGCTATCTAATATTAGAAAATTAAATTAAAGGGTAGTCCTAAGGTGTTAAATTTAGTGACTAGTATACCCTCATCCATAACCAACTATATCGTCCCTCAATCAGCAATCCGTCATCGTCTTCAACTCATCAATAAGTGAAAGACAGTGAAGTGAACCCCCAACAAAGGGCCCTTATAGTGCGTACAACAATTGAACAAAGTGATTATCCCAAAGTTGGTAAGCCATAGTAAATTATAGACTCCAGTATATTTTTGTTTGTGTTAGTTTAAGTAGTTCAATTATATTTTGCCGTAGATTTAATTATTGTAAATTTTAAATATTAGTCTGTAAGTTATTAGCTAGGTAATTTTAATTTTCTTAGTACCTGGTTTTAAATTAATGAAATTTATTTTTTATCTTTTATTAAAATCTAATACTTAAATTGGTCTTTTATTTTGCAAAGGATGGCAGGTCAAGGTATTAGTGAACCTCCTTCCCCGGCAGGGTCTTCAGAATTTTAATGTTCCCGGCTTTTGCTAGCCCAGGGCCGTTTTAAATTTCCTTCAGAAATTTGGTTATTCTTACACATTTGGCGCCCAGCACGTGGTACTAATTTTGACCTGCGATTTGTTTGCAAAATATACAATTTCGTGAAGTAATTACACATTATAAATTTTTATTCAGATCAAAATAGAAGTAGATTTAGTAGATTAAAAAATTAACTTAAAATTAGATTTATGAGTTACGGTTTGAAACAAATACTCAGTAACACAAAAAAAATAATAATTGTTTATGACAGCGTTATCGTACGTTGCGTCATTAATTAAGAAAAATTCAAGTTAGATTTTTTAGGTAATATCGGTGATTTATTTTTTTGCTAATTAATTTTATTTTTAAATTTAAATTATAATGGACGATATGTCCCTATAGATGGATCCTATTTTGGTCCAACTCCTAAAGATACAGATACTATAAATATAGATGATCAGATCCGTTGTACGGAAGATCAACCAACCCTTCGCTTATTGTATCAACAAGTTAGAGCACACTTAAAGAAGTCATACGACACTAGCAAAAAACATTATAATTTGCGAAAACGTCCCTTGGCATTTCAAATTGACCAGAAGGTGTGAAAGAAAAATATGGTTCTTTCCGACAAAGCAAAACAGTTTGCCCACAAATTAGCTCCTAAATACTTGCTTTGTACTGTAATTCTTCAGATAGATTAGGTTACGCTAAAGCGCCCATGGTGCATGGCGTTAAACTGCTTACTATCCGTTCTTTCAGTTTAGTTTTTTATTCTTAGTTTATTTATTTTATTTTCAAGTTTTTATTAATTTTCTTGGTTATATTACATAACTCATAACCGCCCATGACACCTCGCGTTAGATTGCTTACTTCTCCCTCCTCTCTTTTTAATTTAGTTATTTTATTCTTCCAATTTTTGCGTTTTGTTGTTGGTTTACTTTTGAGTTAAAGTAGATATCCCCTAAGAGCCGTTAGTGTATGGCTCTCCAGCCAACCATTTATTATATTTAAAATAGATTTATCTGATTCTATTTTATTAATTTCTTACATTCATTTTAAATTTCTGCTTAGTTTTTAAATAGTAGAGCTTTTCTGCAAACTTTCTAATAGAAACTTTAAATTTTTAATATGCAGAACTAACTCACTGGCAAATAAATATAAATATTTCTTTTTACCTGTTTTATTTAAATAGGAAATCAATTCAAAAATTTGGATTTATTATTTTCATAATAAAATTTATCTTTAATCAATAGTACTGTCCATTTTAATACATGTTAAATTTTTAGATAATTTGTTTATTGTTTTTACGATTTTGTTGTTATAATTTTGGAATTTGGAGTAGTAAGTATTGTATATCGTATTGGTTTCTTGACATCCAGATGTGTATTCTTCACGGTTGATGGATAGTTAAACTTATAATTTTCAGGGCGCGCTTGAAAGTTATTGAGGTCCAGTTACCTTGTCTTGTACATTCTGAAATTCATGATTCCAGGAGATAGAAATTTAGGCAATCAATTAGATAATTTATTTGGATATTAGAAGAATTAGTTCATCCAGACCAATCCGCTATTTCTTTTTAATTTTATTTCATTTTGTTCAACTTAAATGGTTTTAGATAATCCCAATTTTTTGATATTACCGACTAGATGTCACTGTTATATTATTTGTAAATTTAAGATATGTCACTACTTTCCCCCGTAAACTTTTATAAATAATTAGATGTTAAGATTTTTATTACTATGTAAATTATTATAGTGTCTTCTTAAGGGATGGATCTCACTAAGAGTCCCATGCATAAGGTTAAGTTTATTATCTAGTTATCGAGTAAAGTTAGATATTTTGTGTTCAAGTTAAGATGTCGAGATGACTTTAGATATTTTGGGCTCAATTCAAGATGTTGAGATGAAATTAGATAATTCGTGCTCAAGTTAAAATGTTGAGATGAAGTTAGATGGAGCAAAATAGTAAATATTAATTATTGAATAAGTGAATCCAAAGGGAGTCACTTATGCGTTACTCCTTGTTTGAGTGAAGTTATATATATTGTGTTCCAGTTCAGATAATGTTAGATCGAGATTAGTTTGAGCAACGTCGTAGATATTAATGATGGAATAAGTGAATCCAACGTGAGTCACTTACGAGCTTCTGGCTACTTCTGTTTCGCGCACCGAAACGCTTTTCAAAATACCACTTGAATTGGTAGAAACTGTTGCTTCCCAGTAACTTAAATTGTTTTATCGTTTATGTTTTAAGATAGCACACTGTGCAAAAGGCAAAGCATGAATTTGTTGCGATCCCATTTATTAATTTTCCAAATTCCTTACAATTTGGAACAATATGTATATAAATATGTATGAGACCAAATTAAATTAATTCAGTATCCGTGGAATAGTAAGATGAGATTATGACCCTTTGCCTAATAGTACAGTAGGAAGGTCATTCATTTGGTAATCAATGAATTTGATTGATGGCCCGGATGAATTTAATTTGAGTCTTTACTAATAATTATTTTTGATTTATTTTTTAATCTTAAATTTGGTCAATATCTTCTTAATTTGGAATTGAACCTCCCCCTTTCTTGTATGATTAACCTAGACCGATGACCCGGATTCGGCCCTAAGGACCATTCTCGAAGGATGGAATTTCAAACCAGAAACAGAGTGAATTGCCACCCTGCCCCCCCCTTGTAAGCTTTGAAGCCGTCTTACCTTAAGTTTCCTCCGTGCAAGTTTATATAACCGTCAGAAAGGCTTGTAAATATGATTAGCCCCACTGGTTTCAGGGTTTCCTGTTTTAGTCCCCAAAACCATTTGACAAAACAGGTGGCGCTCAACATAATTTTTAGTTATATTTTTTTTTAAGTAAAGTATAGGTATAGAATCGTATTGGTCTTCGGTAAAACAAGTAAACTGCGTTTCTTATTTTTTCGGAAAAGTCTTTGTTTTCTTTTTAACTTTATATGCTCCCATTAT
Source organism: Lycocerus yunnanus (assembly GCA_036346125.1). Taxonomy (NCBI): domain Eukaryota; kingdom Metazoa; phylum Arthropoda; class Insecta; order Coleoptera; family Cantharidae; genus Lycocerus; species Lycocerus yunnanus. The sequence continues at coordinate 10,516,483 of JARFIX010000010.1, read as the reverse complement.
AATTATAGTAATTACATTAGATTTGTTGTCTGTTTAGTGGCTTATAAGCATTTTTTTTATTATTTTTTTTATAACTTTATGGAATGTGTTACGAAAATTCCTTTTGTAACATTTTAAATTTTAAACATACGCATTCATTCAAACATTCGATACGCCCATGTGTAAATTTTATTTTGAGTTTGAAGTTGAACTGGTCTTAGTTTGCACGTGATAACTTAAATCTTAAGATTTCTGAGTATCACAGCTGCATTGCATAGATCGGCAACTCTAAAAGACCTTTGTATCATTTACACGGGTATCATATATCAGTAGATTTGTGCCCTAAAACATTGAAGTAATAAATTTTAATATGTTAGGGTGGTTGTCGGGAGAATTGTTTGATCATTTTCCCCTTCTTTTACTAATAACAACTTTTCCAAAAAATAAAGAAGGCAGTCACGTAGATAGGCCGAAGTGGTTAACTTCGCTAGATTTTTGTGATAAATTAATTTAGATATTAGATTAAAGTAAATTAGTGAAAAGAGTTAGATTTGTATAGATTACCTAAGTTTGCCTGTCGGTCGATTTGAGTTAAATTTAAATTTCAAGTAAAACTAAAGTTGATGCCGCAAATCGCAACATTGTAAAAGTAAGATAAACATTAAATTTAAGTGCGATGCAACAATTAAACAATTGTTTTGGTGTGCTATTAAATGAATGTACAGTATAATAGCTATCTAATATTAGAAAATTAAATTAAAGGGTAGTCCTAAGGTGTTAAATTTAGTGACTAGTATACCCTCATCCATAACCAACTATATCGTCCCTCAATCAGCAATCCGTCATCGTCTTCAACTCATCAATAAGTGAAAGACAGTGAAGTGAACCTCCCCCCCCAACAAAGGGCCCTTATAGTGCGTACAACAATTGAACAAAGTGATTATCCCAAAGTTGGTAAGCCATAGTAAATTATAGACTCCAGTATATTTTTGTTTGTGTTAGTTTAAGTAGTTCAATTATATTTTGCCGTAGATTTAATTATTGTAAATTTTAAATATTAGTCTGTAAGTTATTAGCTAGGTAATTTTAATTTTCTTAGTACTTGGTTTTTAAATTAATGAAATTTATTTTTTATCTTTTTATTAAAATCTAATACTTAAATTGGTCTTTTATTTTGCAAAGGATGGCAGGTCAAGGTATTAGTGAACCTCCTTCCCCGGCAGGGTCTTCAGAATTTTAATGTTCCCGGCTTTTGCTAGCCCAGGGCCGTTTTAAATTTCCTTCAGAAATTTGGTTATTCTTACATATTGTAGTTAATTATTACAAATCTATAACTAAATAAAAATCGGATGAGAAATTTAGTAATACATATGTGGTCTTAGTCGCGGATGAGATGAATCTGACAAAAATCTGATAATAAGGAATGGAGACCAATTCTAATCCGAGAAGAAAATACCTTTCTTATGACCATTTTTGTAATTCAGAAGGCAAGTAAAACCGACAATCTCCTGTGTTGATGAATTGCCGTCATTAACAATTAAATATACATATATGCAATCTGTTAATTGTTCATTATTGTTACTAGTTTTTGTTATTATTCATTTATATCAGTACTAACAACTGCATAATTAAGCACATAGATTTGTACTATTTGTTGTATTTTTTAAATTGTACTGAAATTTAAACAAATTAAAGAACTGTGTCATAGGTACATCTAAAGCAAATCTAGCAAGGTAACTTATATTTAGGTGAAAAAAATGAATATGCTTTTATAGTCCATTTGAAACAAAAATGCAGTCAAAATTTGTATAGGCACTTCTGACGTGAAGGAAGATTCACACAGGGAAACGTCAGAAAATTAAGGCGAATAGCAACTTGCAAATTTTATTAAACATATTATTAGAAATGTTTTCTCAAAAATTTAGAAGAGAATTTAACTTTTAAAAAATCTACAAAATGCAGCATTTTCGTGATAACTTGCTGCTTACAAAATATTAAATATTACAAAATAATATAGTGCAATCAACACAAAAAATCCAATTACCCAAGCAAGTGCTGCTTTAGGTTCCATTTATAACAAGAAATTGTAGTTATTTAGGAAGAAAACTTAGTTTTCAGCAATTTAACCAACTGCAAAATTCTGAAGACTCGAAGATATAGAGAATGTATAGAGCGCTGCATACTAAACCGAGCGATTTAAAATCAATATGAAAGATGAAAGGTTGTTAATAAATAGTAAGAATTAAATAAAACGTTACTAATAACGTTACAATATTTGCAATGTAAAGCGATTTAACTTTTCCAACAATTACAGCTAAAATACATCTTTGAGGTGTGTTCAATTTTATTTATATTGTGGTTGTTGGGTGTTACAAGGAAATATAAACTATACACTCGTTGCGCAGCTCCGATAGGCTTACGAAGTGCCATCATCGGGAAAATTCTGACAATTTATAGAAGTGTAATGTCAAAGCAATTGTTCATATTTACTTGTAATTAAATACAAAAAAATATTATTAGTAGAATTAAATTTCTCGATTATTTATTCCGTTATAGCCTTCTCCGCCCACTTTTGGGCATTGGCCTCTTTCTCTAAGGGAAAGGTTTAAGCATTAAGACCCCACAGTTGCTAAGTCCGGGTTGGGGAATTTGCCTGTAACCCTTTTCATTGTTGATAATGGCAGTCATCAACTAAGGGGGACCGCCGGCTTTACGTGCCCTCCGAAGCACGAGAGACGGTCCTAGATAGAAAGAAAGTCAGAAAGAAAATTTTTCTTTCTAGACTCCTCTCGGGATCGAACCGGGTGCCTTTGCATCAGTAGTTGATCGCTCTAACTACTAGGCCAAGACCGTCTTTTTATTATTTATTTCGATTATTTATTATTATATAATAATTATTATTGTAAGGTAGAGATTAACCTTTCGTAGTATTATAACCAGATTGGTATAAGTGCACGTCTATGTAACATTTACTTTAACCCATGACGGCGCCATTTCAGCTATATAACTAGACTATGTATATATAATCCTTCCTTCTCAGTCCGTTTACCCTAAAGAGGGTTTGGTGACTCTATTTCTTAGAGTTCTCTTGGCATTCTACCTCGGTGGTTTGCCATTGCCTGCCGAGGGAAGACGGTCAGAAAATTCTCACTCCGTCCGGATTTGAACCGGGGATCTCGGTTTAGCAGTTGACGCACTTAAGCGCTAGGCCGCGACCGTCTTCGTATATATAATATAATTATTTTAATTTGATAACAACTTTCAGGTTTTTTTAACAGTGTAAAATAAATTGCAAAGAACGTAAAAAAACAAAAGTTTTAAATTTAACGAAGAATTTTCCTTATGACTAGCAGTAATGGGCTGGCAGTTAGAGCGTTGGATTGCTATGCCGTAGTCGTGGTATCAAACTTCGACCAACTAATTGAAATTTTCATAATATAAGCTTATGACACGATGTCTCTGTAATTTAAATGTATATGTATACTTTCAGCGATTTAAAGCCCGCATTAAGGTCTGTAGGTCCCCTGTGTCTGTAAGTAACTTGAACACGTTCACTACGAACCTAAGGAAGATGTGCGAGGAAGCGAGGCCGGCGTCAGCTTTAGATACTCGAGTGTATACATATATATTTTCTTTATTTATGTTCTACAAAAATTTGATCTGTAATAAACATGAAAATGTTGTATTGATATTAAATTTTTATATGTACTTGTATAAAAATTTGTCTTGGTAGGTATTTAAAATTGAAAAACTTAAACATGGTTAAAACTTGAGAAACAAAGAAAATTTAAATGTACGAAATGGTTATTGTTATATTAGTATCGGTGTTTTCTCACAGATAATAGTAAAAGGTTAGGAGAACTCTTGGAAAATGTCCAAGAACCGTTTAATGTGACAACTCAATGGAAAATATACGGATACATGCTTTAGTAAAATGCTAAGACAATAGAAATTTTAGAGTTTTAAGAAGAACATTTATTTGTGTAACATTTTATAGAAATTTATTTTTTCCATTATATAATACAAATTTGATATATGTACATACAAGGTGCATCATAAATTTAAAAATTAGTTTTAAAATCTATTTATTCAGCTACTATATTAGAAAATTCTTTGAGCTACATGGCATTGTGTAGATAACTAGTTCGAATGCTTGTTTGTAATGAAAATCCTCATGATTGCCAAGTAGAACTGCAGATTTTCTGAAAAAAAAATTACCGGACGTACACCCGAACATAGTAGGTAATTAATTAAGATAATTGGTTTTTCTTAAATCGCTGCTTCTCATTTCAACGAATTTTAATTAAAAATTTATCAATCAAAAGATATTTTTTTCCGTGTCTAACGATGTGCAACATTCAATATTTTTTTAATACAAACACCTTGACCGATAGAACTCTGGTGGAAGCTCTAACCTCACAAAATCATTGTTTATCTAATTAATTACATAATAATGAGTTGTACAAATAATAAAAAGAAGTCAAATGGCAAACGACATCTTAAGGATCGCATTTTTCTTACAAAATACAAAAGCTTTAGATAAGTGTTATCAACAGTTAATTGCTTTAGAATTAAACAACACTTTTTCTTATAAAAAAATTTTGATATCTAAATCAAGAATAAAATGAATTTGCTTAATTTATTTTTTCAAGAAAAGATGTTATAAACTCCGAAATCAATCGATTTTAAGCCTTATCGTAAAAACAACTGAACTCATTTACTTAAGATTTTGGGAGAATATATAAAACAACGTAGGGAATACAATAAACTATTTTATATTTTTATATTTTACAAAATATAGACATAATATGGTCAGGGAAAAAGTTCGTGGCAATTTTCCCGATAGATAGCATCAATTGCAAGTAACTCAGGAAACATAGATTGGGAGCGACATCACTCAACGCTCACTCGTTGGAAAGGTGTTACTTTGAGTGTATAAACATCAAAATTGGTGAAGCAATTGAAAAGTTGTTTGCTTTTAAAAATGGAGAAAAGTAATGAAAAATTGCGCCATATTTTGCAATATTATTACGACAAAGAGAAGAACGCAGCTCAGCGACCACCATTTTTCAACTTACAATAATATTTAAATAGGTAGTAATTATCATTTTTGAGATGAAATAAGTAATAAATGAGAGAATAAGAAATAAGTTTATAAAATGTAGCGACACAAAATTCATTAGTAATGATCAATATTTGTAATAAAAATTTGTTGAAAGGAAGAATATTAGAATTCATTGATGAAATAAAGATTATTTTTTAGCATCCATGAATTTTATTAACTTTTACTATAGATAATGAAATGCTTATAATCATTTAGATTAAAAGTGCTGTCAGCATATAAAAACGATTTTAGTACAGCCATCACATTTACATTTTTTGTTTTATGCGCAAAGTGTACAATTCATATCTGTTTTTCCTATTCTTCTTGTCTAAAATCAATTTTGAGCTCTTTAGGAGCTTGACAGTTTGCTGTCGCAGCAGTAAAATTCCGGGTTAAAAGCTTTCTTATAGTAAAATAAAACTTGAACAACGGTCAATATTTTTATTTTAAAAACACAATTAGCATATTGTACCTCTCGGCTATTAAAACTATTTTGTGCGAGTTTCTCAATATAATTAGTTCTTGTAACTAACTTTATAATGGTTTTTGATATTTTTTACAGAAAAAATTTAAATTCTTATTGTTAACTACTTTTCAAGAAGCTCACCGATGTACTAATGCGTTTTTATGTTTATTGCAGTTTAAAATACACATTATTTTCCAAAAACTAGTTTTTGCTGAAATTGGGTAGTGCCTATAAGGATACTATTCTAACTCCCAGTAGGTTGTAATGACGTTTTTAGTTGGTAAGCGTTAGTGCGCACTAAGTTCGCAATTAACCAATAGAAACTAGTCAAATGCAGTAAAATGTGCACTTAGTGCACACTAACCCCTACCAACTAAAAACGCTATAATAGCTATTTATGGTACTAGTGTGTTATATTGCAACTAACGATAAAAATGTTAGTCTGCGAGCCCGTAGGGCGGGTAAAGTTCTTAAGTGACTTATGTAACTAACACACGAGTGCCACACAAGATTTGATCCAAAACCTCTTAATAACGATTCCAAATATGTTTAATAATTTTTAAATTTAACAATTTCGTCAAGTTTAAATTAATAAAAATTTATTACTATGCTAGTAATTAATTTTTAACTAATGGGAGTGAGTTAAAACTTTTAAATCACTTGAGTGATTTATAAGTTAGTTTATTGGTTTAAAATCGCTACAGTTAGAGCACTATAATTATGAGGTATTGGATAAAATAGTTAATTTAATACAAGTAAATTGAGGCCTGTTGCACAATGTTGATTAGCTTATTAATTAATAATAATTTTAAGCCGGTGTGTTAATAGACAAAGATGGAAAAATAACAATGAATGTAGAGAAAAAACTAAATATATGGAAGGGCTACATCAAAGAACTATTTTAAGACGACAGAGTGAACAAATATAACATAGGGCAAGCTAATACTGGCCCGGATATTACTAAAAGTGAAGTCGAATATGCTATTAGAAACGCAAAAAGCAACAAAGCAACTGGTTCAGATGAGATATCAGCAGTAATACTAAAAGTGCTGAACGATAACAGCGTAAACATTCTAGTTAAACTATTTAACTCCTAATATCACACTGGCAACATACCCAATGATTGCTTAAAATCGACGTTTGTTGTGCTGCCCAAAGTAAATTATGCAAAGAAGTGCAAAATTATCGCACTATTAGCTCGATGAGTCACATCCTGAAGGTGTTTTTAAGAGTGATCCACGGAAGAATATACCGAAGTTGTGAGGAAACAGTGAGCAACATGCAGTTTGGATTCCAAAATGGCTTTGGTACCAGAGAAGCACTTTTCTCCACGAACGTGTTGGTGCAACGATGCAAAGACGTAAATAATGATGTAAATTTGTGTTTTATTGACTATGAAAAAGAGTTCGATAGGGTTCAACAGGAAAAAATAATAAAAATATTGCAAGACATCAACATAGACCGCCAAGACATAAGAATTATTGCTAACTTGTATTGGAACCAAAAAGCTGAAGTCCTGGTAGAACATAACACCATCAAAGAAATCAAAATTCAACGGGAAGTTTGACAGGGACGTATACTGTCGCCCTTAATTTTCAACGCGGATTCGGAGAAGATATTTAATGAGGCTCTACAAGAACAAAAAAAAGGTATAAATAAAGGGCGGACCATTTAAGATTTGGAATTGTATCGGCTATAAAATAAAACCCACGAATAGTTTTTAAATTTATGAGCTTATTAGAAAGATTGAACCTTTCCATTTAGGAATGGAAGACTACATCATTGAAATGATTGCCACCCTATTCAATCAGTCTAATTTTTACTTTATCATATGTATTTAATATGAAAATGTATTGTTTTCGTGCAGAAAAAATTGAGATTTTGATGGATTTACACTTTCTGAGGTTCCCTGAGGTAAATAAGACCATTTCAAAAATGTCTGTGTGTGTGTGTCTGTGGTCAAATTTTGTGTGCGACCTACAGCAAAACTAATAGGAATTTTTAAACAAAATTTTGGATTTTGTATTTATATATTGAGACTTATGCCGGTTTCACATACATTTAAACTACGATTTCGGCTTAAATTTAGGCTTAAATATTATAGGCTTAAATAATTTAATCGCAGTTTAAACGTTTGTGAAACCGAATTAGAGCTGATTAGATTTTGGTTAAAAGTGGTTCATGGAAACTATGTTTTTATTTTTAAAATCTTATTATTTGATATTAGTTTTATTTAATATTTTAAAACTAACAGGAGCTTTAAAACCAAATTTATGATTTCGCATATAATACTCAATACGAAGATGCACAATACCAAATTTAGTTTTGATAATCTCATTAGTTTTGAAATTTTTAGTAAAAATAATATTAAATAAATAGATTCTATTTATAGATTCTATTTATTTAAAAATAGATAAAATAAAAAAAAATTTAAATAGATTTAATATTCGTTTTATTAAAAATTTCAAAGTTAATGAGAATATCAAAACTGAATTTTGTATTGCGCATCTTTCTGTTGAGACATAGAGCTGATTAGATTTTGGGTCAAATTCGTTAATGGAAATCATTTTTTCTTTTTAAAAAAATTATTATTTTAATATTTAATAAAAGTATGATAAAGTCATACTGATTTATCTTTACATTCTCGATTGTTTGGGTCTCTATTTCGTCAATGACAACTTCGATTTCATGTTTCAAGTTGTCAATCGTCTTTGGATGGTTAGCGCAACACTTGTCCTTAACGGAGTCAAATTGCAGCTTCGAGGTGGCCAATTAATATCAGCATTTCGGCTGATTATACGATTTTCGAAAACAGTGCACAAAAGATCGATTGTAAAGTTGGCTGTGTGGCACGTTGCACCGTCCTGATGAACCAAATGTCGTCTATGTCATCCTCTTCAATTTTGGGAAACAAAAAATCGCTTATCATAGCGCAGTAGCGATCGCCATTCACTATAACGACGTTCCCTTGCTCGTTTTTGAAGAAAAATTGCCCAAAAATGCCGCCAGACCAAAATCCGTACCAGACCGTCATTTGATGTGGATGCATTGGTTTCTCCACGATGACGTGTAGATTTTCTGAGCCCCAGACACAACAATTTTATGTTTTGTTTTTGGTACATTCTTTTTGTATAATTTTTTTTGTAAATTTCTTACAGTTTGAGTAGAAGACTCACCACTTTGTAAATAAATTTTTAATATTTTCCAACTTTGTTCAAGCGAAAAGCGACCTATTTCATAAATTTCAAACATAAAACTAACTTTCTGTCACATCGGAAATGTCCTCAAACCTCCCAACTTCAAAATAACTTATAGTTTAAATTCCAAACGTTAAATGGTCCACCCTTTATTAATGGAATAATTATAAATAATCTGAGGTATGCGGATGACTCGGTAATAATGGCGGAAACTACAGAAGATCTGCAGACCTTGATAGACAGGGTTGACAGTGAGAGTAGAAAACATAGACTCGGGATAAATATCAAAAAACTAAATACATGATAGTTAGTAAGACGAAAAACACGCAGACAAGAATGACAATAGTCGAAGATACAATCGATAATGCAGTAGAAATACTGAAAATTGAAATTGAAAAATTTTAATATCGAACTACGAAAACGCATATTGAAGTGTTATATTTTCCCCGTATTGTTCTATGGTTCTGAGGTATGGACTTTCACTAAAGACACAAGCAGGAGGATCGATGCATTTGAAATGCGGACTTATCGAAGAATGATGCGTATCTCATGGATAGATCGAGTCACAAACCAGGAAGTACTACGAAGAATGGGAACGACACTAGAAATAATGCATACAATAAAGAAAAGAAAACTAGAATATTTGAGACATGTGATGCGAAACTAAAAGTATAGACTCCTTCAGGTTATATTTAATTCAAGGAAAGATTAATGGAAGAAGGGACCCGGTTGCCGCAGAATCTCGTGGTTGAAAAGAAGAGCACAAGGTCCCTATTTCGCTGTTGCGTCGAAGGTCAAATAGCTATGTTGATCGCTAACCTCCGATAGGAAAAGGCACATGAAGAAGAAGAAGAAGTAATTTGAAGTACTCTCACAATAATTTTTACTTTTTGGTAGCGGTATATTTGTTTAGCGGTAATAGTAGGTGTGTGTATTTATAAATAAAATACCCGATTCACGACTCTACAAAAAATTTCGTTCTTTGTCCTAAAGTTTATTTTATGATTTTCTGCTTAATTATGAACAAAGACAAAGTGAAAGTACCTTTTTTTGGTATAAAGTTTGCTTTTGTAATAGTTATAGTAATAATCTTGAATCTGTAAAGTATCGCAAGTATAACTGGCAGCTGATTGGAGATTTTAAAATGGTGGGATTTTTGATGGGACTTCAAAGCGGATATACAAAGTATCCGTGTTATTTGTGCTTATGGAATAGCAGAGCGGATGCTAAGCATTATACTCAACGGTCATGACCTGTAAGAGCAGAACTTTGTGTCGGAAAGAAAACGTAAAATTTGAGCCAATCGTTGAAGCGGAAAAAGTGTTAATGCCGCTTCTACACATTAAGTTAGGATTGATGAAACAATTTGATAAAAACTGGATCAAACCTCAGAAGCTTTTGAATACTTGAGAAAATTTTTCCGAAGTTATCAGAAGCAAAGGTTAAATCTGGGATTTTGTTGGTTCCCAAATTAGACAGATCTTTGCTGATGAAAAATTTTCAACGTTGCTGAATCGTACTCAAAAGCGAGTTGGAACATTTTCAAAGCAGTCGTTTCTGGATTTTTAGGAAATAACAAATCCAAAAACTACAAAAAGCTAGTTGAAAATATGCTAAAAAGTTTTAAGGCCATAGGTTGCAGGATGTCATTAAAGTACATTGATAAAAAACGTGTTTTTTTTATTTTAAACAAAACAAACGTTTTTTTTTATGTTTAAAACTGTTTTTTATGTTTAAAACTGTTTTTTATTACATTTAAAAAAAAACATGTTTTAAACACAATTTAGTGTTTAAAACACTGTTTAAAACAATAAAGAAAATCTGCACGGAGAACAAATTAAGTAAAAAAAACCTTATTTTATTAATAAAAAAATATACTAAAACTAAAAATTTATTAAAATTTATTCGTCATCTTCCTCCGAAATTGTTGCATTGCTGTTTAGGGCCCTCATAATTGACACAAGTTTCGATACTTTATCTGTCCCTAATCTATTTCGTAGTTGACTATGTACAAGACCAAAGGTAGAAAATAATCTTTCAATACCAGCAGAAGAAGCTATAGCAGAATGTAGCTGAATTGCCAAATTGTAAATTTGGCAATTCACAATTCAACAATTAAACCTGGAAGCACTTTTTTCCGAATTCTTTTATAATTTCTATTAATTTTTCTTTGGTATTTAAATATAAACATAATAAACAAATATCCGTTAAAAATCATTGACACTGTAAACAAATTGGAAGAAAACCTGCTTCCAGGTCCTCTCAGCTCCTGACTTCAGGCCTGATTTTGCTTATAAATTAGTTGTCTAATTATTACTTTAATTTAAAATTAATTTTTGGAAAAAACAAGTTTAAAACTCATCGAAAAAAACCATGTGTTTTAAACACATTTAAAACATGTTTTAAACAAAACCGTTTTAAACAGGTCCTCTTGTTTTAAACATGTTTTAAACACTGTGTTTCAATCAAAGTGTTTTAAACAAAACAACCCTGATAATATGCTGCATGCTCATTTAGATAAATTCAAAACAACATGGGAGCGTATTCAGAAGAGCAAGAAGAACGTTTTCACCAGGACATTATGAGCTTCGAACAACGTTATCAATGCCAATACAATGAAAACATGATGGGAGACTATATTTGGGGTTTATTGAGAGATAGTGCCTATGAACATAAAAGAAAAAGTAAAGTGTGCATTTTAAATTATTTTCTACTTTTTGTAAGCTATTTTGATAGTAAAACTTAATAAAAATAATAAAAATGTTTATTTAAATGATTTCATTTTCAATTAAAAATTAAAACCACAAATTTTGAAAAATATCGTTCAATCAGTTTTCTAAATACAAAAGCAAACTTTTTTATGCCATATATATTTTTTCGTCTAATTACGACCTAAAGAATTGAAATTTAATGCTTTAAAGTCAAAGTCAAATTTTGTGTTGACCCGTAATATTATGCATCATTCTTCAATTTTATGTACTTACTAGTCTATTAGTTATATTAATTAGCTAATCATTAATGAAAAGCTATAATTTCTAACTTATAAAAATTGTATATTTGTATAATCTATAATCTATAGACATTGCCATAAAAGAAGTCGGCTACGTTACTAGCGTATGAACTTAGAAATGACAAGATAGTTTTAACTTTAAATTAGTTTAAGCACTCTTATAAATGGTGTATGCTTGATTTGGTTGTTATAGGGTTTACAAAAATTAATTATTTATACTTATTTATTAAAAATTCTATGTGGTTAATATACGCACCCAAATATAATTAATAAAAATAAAATTGCTTTTGAGTTGTTATCCTCGAGCACTGGCGAAACAAAATAAACAGCCACGAAATTATCCTTTAATAATTTATTGTGTAAAAACTAAGTTTCTATAAATTAGCTATTAAAATTATAAGGGTGGTTTTATAAAAGTACCATATGTACCCATCTTAGAGTAAAAACCTTGAGCTCGAAATTGTTCAAGCTCGATACGCAAATAAAACTGAAATAAATGGACCGTACTCAGAGAGATTTATTACTCCTGGCAGGTCGAGTAGTAAAACATTTATGCTTCTCTGTTTATATCATGAATTTGTAAACGTACGTTTTCTATCTTTTCCTTCAAGTCAAAACTGCTAAAATATTACAGAAGTTTTATTTATTTCGGCATCCATCATTATGTACCATTAATATTTAAAAACGAGCTGAAAAAAATCATAAGGTGTTTAAGCCAATCTTGACTAAATTTGTTGGTAACTTAAGATTATAAGTAAGAATGTACATAGGTACAGGGGGTGGTCTATAAAGGATGAAGTTTGATTATTTTTGGATTTTGTTAAAAATGATAAAAATTACGAGAATAATAATTTATTTTTATAATGTAAACCACGCACGCGAGTTACACATACTTTCGGGGTTTACTTTTGACAAACGCTTTTTGTTAATAAAAATTAATTTAATATAAGACAATTTCAAAAAAGGGTATTAATTGTTGTAATAGACAGTTAATGCGTTATACAATTATATATTTTAACAAAACTTACAGTTTCACGATACTCGTATTTAAAGTTGTTTACCTATAAGTAAAGACAGATTTAATTAATTTTTGACGTGTGGATGATTATACCTATGTATACTTATATTAACACTTGACTTAATAATTAATACTTCAGTATCAATCAAATCAGTATCTATTGTATTTAATATGTATCTAACAGCTTATTTATAAGTTCGAATAACAGATTGCTCTGAGAATGCCAAATTAAAAATTATAAAATTAATAGTCAATGACAAGTAGTCAAATGATTCCAAAACTTGAACAGACTTCACTTGAATTAAAATATTATTAGAATAAATAAACAAAAATTGAAAGTAAACTTTAAAAAATGTGTAAAATTTCCTCTTTGTTTTAGGTTTCACATTTGTTTTGTTATTGATTAAACTTATTGCTGAGTTACCTGGGTTTTTCTCGATTGGACAGTAGTAGGAAGTATCTAGATTTGCGTTTCCTATGTAAAATGTTGAACAACAATAGCGATTGCCCAGATTTGCTGTTCAAAATCAATTTATGATCATTCATTCAAAATCAAAAATATAAAATCTTGTCATCAAGATTGACGTCAATTTCTTCGGTAACTCTTTGGCGAAGTTTAATTCTCAGATAAGACGTAATCTACACAACTTGTAACTGTTGGTTGTAATTTTGTGATGTATAATAATTATATAATATTAATTGACTTATCGTATGTATTTTATTGCGCTAATTTGTCTCATTAATTTGATTTGTTTAATGTGATAGGTACTACATACCGGGTGACCGGCTAAAATCGGAACATATAACATGGGAAATTGATTTTTTTCAACAGACTTCAACAGACCAGACCATTGTTAACAAAATTAAGTTTAATCCGTCAAAATTACTTGTTGGTGATATGTATTTGATTTTCATACAAAAACAATAACGATTTTTTAAAAGCGCTATTTCTTAATTTTAATATCGACATTTTAACTATAATTAAAAAACAAAATATCAAGTGTTGGGTATCTTTAGACGCGGATGAAAAATCTCTTTAATTTGATATATCTTTTATTCATATCTGTTATAATGGGAAGCAGGAATTTAGAAAAAATCAATTTCCCATGTTATTTTCCTATGTTCAGATTTCAGCCGGTCACCCGGTATATACTATGTACAAAAATTACAAATTCTAATTTGTTAACCGGTTTCGGCGGCTTTATACCATTTATAATAAATATACAAAAATTTTACAAGCACACGCAATAGAATATTCAGTTACTTACGTGTCAATATTTAAATAAATTGTTAAAATCTTTACAAAATATAAGAGGAAAGACAACAAATACAAAAAAGTGGACTTGTAACGACCCACATCAATACGAACGAGGAATATTTTTAAGAATACGAATATAACCTTTTAGCATAAAAAACAAGCGGAAAACTTGTACAACTACTGTCTAATAAGTAGGTATAGTAAACAAAAGGTAGAACCTTTATCATATAGTGGAGTATACCAATTAATCTGCAATAATTGCGTCGGAACATATACATAATGTACATCAAGTGTCAAAACTAAAATTATAGAATATTAGAGTAAGAATTCAAAATCAAGTTTTGGGGTACATTTATCGTAAATCTATTCATCGCGCTATCATCACGCTAACATAATATACGTACATTATTAACCTGTGAAATTAATATTAAATTAAAATTTTAATTATTAACATGATTATTGCTGAAAGCTTACAAAACCTAATTTTGTTTTATTGTTCAGTTAACCTTTTGATAAGATTGATGACAAAAATATTATTAAATAATATAATAATAAGAACGTTTACTTACGGATAAGACCTTTTTACAACTTCAAATTACAAATACAAATACATCTATCCCCCGATTTACACGGTACTTGTTTTACACGTTTTAATTTTCCATATTCGTAAATTACAAGTGAGTGCATAATTTAGATTATTATAAATTAACATAAATTAAAAAAAAATTATAGGCTTATGCATTTTCTGCAAGCTTTTCGATTTACACGGTTTTGACTTGAAAATTTTTAATTTTCGATTTACACGTTTTTCTCAGGAACGTATCTACCGTGTAAATCGGGGGATAGGTGTAATAAACAATCTATCACACAAAATTCCGCAACACTTTCAAACGCTTCAACGATGCCTTCTATTTATGATTTCTTCATGGCGACGACGAGGACGCCGCAAATGTAAGTGGGTTATGGCAAATTCTGACGAGTCATATTAAATACAGTAAAGCTCCTTATTCGCGGGTATACGTTCCAAAATTATGCCGCGAATAAGGAAACCGTGAATATGGAATAGTGATTTGTATGGAAATGCAAGGGTTGGGTTCCAAGGTACGAAAATAAAATAAAATAGATAAAAATAAAATCAGTTTAATCACATACCTATCATTATTATTAATTATTATTGTTTGAATTATTTGGTTTAAAATATTTAGTAATTTTTCTTGCTTTGCCGTCTTTAAAATGCCTTTTAATTCCGCATGGTATTCAGCTGTGGCAACTTCAATTTTCCTTTTAAAAGGAAGGTTTCTTTCCAAAAACGGGTCAATTTTAATGAAGTGATCTCACAGTTCATTTGCCATTTGGAAACCTGCGGTCTGGTTTTTTAAGGTGATTGTCATCGTATCATTGTAAGATGTTGAAGCTTGAAGGGTTTTAACATTTCCTGCAAGTCGGCTTCACTTAAATCTTCATCGTGTGATTGAAGCAGCTCTTGAACGTCACTCGAATCTATCTGTTCAAAACCATCATGTCCTATTCCATTAGCAATTTGTACAATTGTGTCAGTTAATGTTTTAATTTGTTTAAATCCTCACTTTCACAGACTGTTAGATCAACCTATAGTTTTTCCAATATGATTGCAATGTGTATGCAATGCTTGAGCTCTTGTAACGATTCCTTTATGTTAACAATGCACATTGCTATGTTAAATTTTTCCAGAATTCCATAAAACTCACGTCAGAATCACATTCCATGATATCCAGAATGATTTTAAAGGTTCGCCTAATGTAAAAGAACTTCAAAGCTTGAATTATTCCCTGGTTCATTGGTTGAAGTAAAGTCGTCGTGTTCGGAGGCAAAATATCACCTTAATATTCGGATGCATAGTTTCAAGCTCACAAGGGTGACCCGGAGCATTGTCCAAAACAAGAACCTCCTTGAAGTCTAAATTTTTTCGTTTAAATATTATTATTTAATTTTGAGTTTTGAATATAAATTATAATATTCAAAATCGTAAATTATTTTAATCCGCGAATAATGAAATTTTCGGCCGCGAATACAGAAAGTGGTCTCAATTTTTCTTCCGCGAATACTGAAACCGCGAATAACGGAACCGCGGATAAGGAGCTTTACTGTAGCATAAACCCGCAAGACCGAGCTACATGTCAGCAGGTTTATAAAAACATTTATTTAAAAATCTATTTCACATTTAACCCATATTGGTTTATGGTTTATTATAAATTGGTTATTTATAAATAGGCTTCTACACCATAAAAGTAAGATTTTATTACATGTTTTTCTTATTTTTTGTTTATGTCTTTAAATAAACAACAAATTTTGTAAAATTTTGTAAAAGCGTTGGATATTTAGACTTATCCACTCTAGCAGCGGAGGAAGAAACAGTTTTTTGGTGCTTGGAACAGTCCTCGGGTACGGTAAACACCCTCCTAGATACCTCGAAATGTTAAAGTGTTAATTAACTGCGTCGTAATAACGACGATTAGTATGCCATACATCATATTATCTAGCTAAAGAATTCGAACATTTAATAACTCGAAGTACTCGTAATTGTCATAATTAATAAATTATAAAGTATTAAATTTGAAACTGGCGCATCACGGTATAGTGATGGGTAATTCTTAAAGTAATCACATTGTAACATGTGAATTGTTATTAATAAATAATTTAATTTAAAAAAATAAAATCCAAATTTAAAAAAAATTACTTTTTTATTTTTGGTAAACAGCGCATGGGTACTTAATTTTTTTTAAAATTAGAATTTAAAATGCCGACTTTGTTCATTTCCATCGATTTCCATTTTATTTATTTATAATACGTTGCAGTTGAAATTGACATTTCCACATAATGAATTTTGTATATCTAACCCAATTTTTAGATTTCAAATAAAAGTTTTAATTTTAAATTTTCCATTGTTACTAAAATTTCTTTAATCGTACGATACTTAAATTTTAAAGCAACAGTCTCTCATAATACTAGTTACGTAGCGCAACTATTTACAAATAATTATTGCAGTTAATTACAACTACAATAACGCAGAGCTCGTGGGTGCTATTAAAAATTTGTTTTCATCTTTGTGTTTCGCTAATCTGACTTTTAGCTTCCTATCCGTTTGTCCGACGTAGGTTCTTAGCACGCCAGCTTTCACCATTTATTTTATAGTGTATAAGTTAATTTGGTGATAATTTTTGAAAACTGCATTTTATAAACTTCTAAGGTTTTTAAATAATTTTAAGTTATCAGATATCTTTGATAGACATCTCAGACACCCCTTTGGAATTTATTTTGAATGTAATTTATCGGGCTTGCCACAACTGGAACTTGAAAAATGTCTTACCTATATAGGTTATTTGGTGACAGGTTAGGTTATTTGGTGATAGTGGTTAGGTTATTTGGTGATATTAAAAACATTGTTTTCAGTACAAAAATAACAAAATGTTTATTTAAGATGTACTTTAGTAAAGTATTTACATTTTCAAAAATCTTCACAACATAAATCTGAAAACATAAAGCTGCAGTTTATTAAAATGTTTTTATTTTGTTTCAACGCATCTTACTCGAAAATCCTAATGTGGGATAAAAAAATTTTCCTACAAAAGTTGTTTATTTTTTTATGCAAAATATGAATCTGCTAAAAAAAATTAAGGTGCCATTTAAAAAACCAAAGTTGACCTTCAAATGACCTTGAAAAGGTCAATAAATTAAAAAACAATTATGTCATATTCTGTCCCTTCGCTATCATACAACTTTTGTTCGAAATATTTTTTATCTGACTTTTGGTTTTAAGATATTAATTGCTGGAAGTTTTAAAATTAACACCGGTATAATAAAATCCTCAGCAAACGTGAACTTTAAGTTCCCACTTGCTAAGGTTATTACAACTACAAATCTAAATTATTTTTCAAAAACAAAGGTGAAATATAATGCCAAATCTATGGCGAATACACTCATATCAAATTATACGTAATTTTATTTGCACGAACTTGACAACAAAATTCGGAATTCAGATATTGCGATTAACCCAAAAATGTCATTTAATAATGAAGGTTAGGGGATTTCGTTTTGTTTTGAGTAAACAAGCGCATCATCTGGCTGCCTCACATTTAACTATGAATGTAGACCATTTACTCTATCTGCTAGAAAAAATTGACTATTTTGGCAATAGGATATTATGTGGTTAATTTTATAAAACTATCACCAAATAACCTATATCATCAATTTACCTTACCTTACCCTACATATTATACCGCTTTTTACCATGTTGAATCTACTTGTCCTTATCATTACGTCGGAATTCGAACGACTCACATAGGTAGATTTATAGAATTTAGGAGGCCAAAATTATTTTACAATAAATTTTGACTTTAGATCATATTATATCATATTGTAAAGTATTGCCCTTTGTAAAATTCGCATGTTTTTCCGCCTAAAAGTGGAATAAAATAATAAATAAAAGACAAAATCTTAAAAAACAAAAATTATTTTTAATAACAAATTTTGCAAACAAAAAAATAATATTCTAAGTACAGATTAATAATTTAGGTGCAAATACATAATTATTTTAGGATTATTCTTTTATGGATAAATCTTAATGCGTGTCTGAAATATGGGATTGGGATTCGGTATTGGGGTCAGATGGTAGTAAAATATCGATTGTTTCAGGGCAAAATGATCTTGGTTTGATCCCTTTTTTTGTTTGTTTTGTACTACTTAATAGTGGATCTGAACTTAGTAATAGTCTATTGTATATATTTATAACGTTTGCATTCCTCCCTCGAGAACTTTATTGGGTAGTTGTTACGACATAACAGAAAGTGTTTATTTCTGGCTTCTAGTACCTCTTTATTAGTCTAACCAAGCATACTTGGTTTTAAAAAATACTGATCTATGGACTTTAAACCATTTTTCTTTTACTGATGTTTTAAAGTACACAAATCTTTATTTTAAACTGCTTAGATTATCTGTTGTGTTACCAAAACAGGACAACGCAGGTGATTTTTCCGATATTTAATTTTTTGATCTAAATTAAGTAAATCTTGCTGTTGCATTTGATCATAAAGATATTTACAACTCACTATTTTTGTACCTAAGATACCAGGAGTACCTAAAACAAAAACATTGCACTTTATTTCATTTGAAACAAAAGTTAATAATATTTTTTAATCTTATGTCATCTATATAAAAAAGCATATAGTACTTTGATCATCCGCAGCTATCTGCAATCAAATTGTATGTCATTAATTATTAGCCTAATATACTATATGTAGTATGCAATACAGTAACAAGCATTACCCGAGAGGAGGTGATAATATAATAAAATGTCTTTTAAACATGGAAATTAAGTAAAAATTTTATTACAAAATAAGTTTTTTCAAATTCTGCAAATAATATAAATTTACGTTAAAAATCGTTTCAACATATCAAAAAATACTGATTCGTACTTAAGTTACTCGAATCTTTCACAATCACTTCAAAAGATTAAGTGGACAACACAAAAGTTCTCTTTGTTTAAATGTGGATACTGAGAGAGCAGAGAATAAGATGTGCATTTCCGAAGACGACCAAGTTTCAACTACTTATGCGCGCGCAGTACCTGAACCTGTGTTCAAAAGTACCTGTGATTCATGATTTTTAAATTATCAATTGTTGAATAAAATATTTTAAAAATTACAAGTTGAATTAAATTTGAAAATTTTCCAACTAACATGTTGTCATGTGAATGCAGAACTAGCCTAACTGACATTTACAAAATTTTACAGGAGAGTACTTAAAAGGTTAAATTTTTCCATCATTTCTTAAGGATCATAATGTTCTATGAAGATTTCTTATATTTTTATTAAGATTTTGGACTTGGGATTTTTCTGCATTGTAAAGAACATAACATACTATAATTTTTTGTAATAAAATAAAAATCAAGAATTTTGGACTTAGGTTCTCTCTGCATTTACATGACGATTTTAGTCATTTTAATTTAATTTTTTTTTATTAAAAAAATTTTCCAATATAGTTTTTGATTTCAATTTTAATGGATTTTAACCCGATTTTATTTATTTAAGAATAGTTTAGCTAACGAGTTCTTAAAAAGACGAAATCACTTATGCGCAACGGGGTCCTAGACTAAAATGTAAGTTGGAAAATTTTCAAATTTCCTTCAATTTGTAATATTTTATTTAACATATAATTTCACAACTTAATAAACATTTACAATTATTAAATTATTAATCTGCTTATCATCGTGCATTAGACCTCTCATGTTTCAAAACTCATTTAAGATTTGTCAATAGTTTGCTATTATAATTACCAAAAGTGTTACAAAGAATATCTATAAATAATTAATAATCTATCTAATTATTGTTTTTTTTGACGTTTTTCGACGTCTTCCGATTCCACTATTTGCAAGAGAGTATCCGAGCATTAATACCTTAATACCTTAAAGATGCCTTCCGAAACACGGAGACGGCCATACATAGTAAACCTCTGCCCGGATTCAAACTGGACGCTTTGCGTTAGCACTGATTGTGCTCAGAACCAGGCAAATGACCGTCTCTGTATATATCTATAATTAAATATAATAATTATATAAATATTATTTAATAAATAATAAAATACTATTATATAAAAAATAATATTTATATCTATAATAGATATAATTATGAAAAAATAGGTATAAAGAAAAGTGAGACCTTCTAGAACAAAGAAAACATGCCGATAAAAAAATAAAAATAATTAAAAGATTAACAAATGAAAAGCGAATACAAGACTGAAACAATAGATAAAATATTATATATCTATATATATGTACATAAATAGAATGAAAACAGAAATATCGAAGAAAAACAGCTGAAAATATCTCTCGATCATTCGCATACAAATGAAAAAATAGCAAACATCTCACTCATTTTTCCAAAAAACCTCACTTTTATTGCACTTTGCGGAAACAGTGAATACACTTTTGTATTTAGCTTCTTTCATACTTCTGGCGGCGCCAAGTGGAAAAAACCCAATTTGTTCGACAGAAGCATGGCGGGCCTAGGGAAAGGGATATAAGCGGTGTTTTTTGAAAAATAAGGGTAGTCTTGTCTTTCTTTACCTTCGCCGATGTGAGTTGTATTTTATCGCGATAGTCACGATAGTCTAGTTTTGTTTTACCTCTGTTAGAGTCTTACCGTAACTTTGGAAGAAGCCGGTAAATTTATCGATTTGTGATAGTTTAATCTTAACTGTCGGGATAGTCTTATTTTTCCTTAGTGAAGAGTTCTCTTCTTACCGTTGTTGTGCAACAGTTTTATCGTGACTTGCTGGAAAAAGAAGAAGTGAGCGTTTCTTTATCTGATAATTTTACCAATTATTTAATGCGATTATCGAGTACTTATCAATTCCGTTCAACTTATACAAATGTAAAAAAAACTTATTTTAAACTTTGTATGGTGTACCGTTGATTTTAACAAACCTATGGTGCAATATTAGTCATTGGTACGTTTTTTGTTAATAATAAGTTTCTTCTTGATAAATGAATAAGTACCAGACAATTACTTCAACCGTAAACGTTATTAGAGTGTGATGTTATCGTTCGATTATTTAGTGTAAATTTGTGTACTCCCTAAAAGACATTGTTGTTCTCGATACCTGAGTGTTTATTATCTGTATCTGCCGTAACCGAAGACATCATCAGGTCAACCTAAGGACCGCATCGCATCGATCAGTGCAAAATGCAAGGACCATTAACTGGCTAAGTTTTACTTTTTGTTACCTATTAGTTAAGATTGCAGTTTTTGTAAATATAAGTGTAAATATATCTCCGTTCAACTTTATTGCTTATTAATTATCCCTAATTGCCATTAATCTAGAACATCGCGTGGCCCAACGATCCGTTATTTCTCCGTATGCTAGCTGGAGTAGATATCTCTGGCTTCCCAGCTTGTTTCACCACATAAAAACGTGTCGTCATAAATTAAAAAAATTTCCTAGTGGCTGCTGCTAATTTTTTATAGTTGACTGTACTAACAAGTAATTTTTAAAAGTGCTTCTTTTTACTTTTTCTACATCAATTACCAATATAAACTAAAACTTGTTTATAATAAAACCATTATTAAAATTACATTATTAAAAGTAAAATTATTTTTAAAATAGAATTGGATAGTAAATACGTCACCTCACCGAGCAAAAAGTTAAAAAAAGCATTAGTACGAAACTCACAAGTAAAAAATAAACTTATTTTGTATGTCCTTTTGAAGGTCTATCATTTTTTACATTGAAAAGTCGAAATTTTGACATCAAATTTTATTTTCTCAGAGAGATTTAATTATTTCCTTTCTAACGAACTATACTAATTAACGAACCGATTAACAAGAATATAGTAGCTAATATAGAAATTGTTTTATATAAATTTTTTGCTGAAACACACTTTTCAACTGTTTGTTCGGAATTTTACGTTCCGACTCAGAAATCCATAGGAAGTTCCAGGTCTAGTACACAACAACTTTTAGTATGTTAAAGTAAAAACGGAATCAGTTGCTCATTTGTTGTAAAACTTTGGAACTTTTCTTGGAAATGTGTTTCTCTTAAAAATAGCATTTATGAAATCAATGATTATGTCGCACTTTTTTACACCTGCAGGACAATATAGGTGTAGTGTTCTAGATATAAATATTGTTACTAAGGATATAAGTTATCTACTAGCAAATTACTTAAGTATAAGAATATTGCAAATGATGTTCTGTGTTATGTAATATATAACGTTGCATATAATTAAATAGGACAGTAGTTATATTCATTAAGAGTGTCTTGGTTAAGATGTCATATAAATATGTCCTCTTGTGACAGGACGAGTATTCCGTATAAGTCGTAACTTTTGCAGGCATTGCAAAAGACGTATTTTACATAGCAAGATATGAGTTGCAATTGATAACAATAAAGTGCATTAACACATCATGCATTATTTACTTAGTAAATGTAAAACCAGCGAGAAACTAAAGTACTATTATAATGGCAACCATGCCAGAATGAAGGTATTTATATGCAATGTTATGTCTAGGTATAGGCAATTTGTAAATAGTTTATTCAAATTTCACTAAGCTTGTATATTTTTAAAATTTTTTATAAACTACTTAAGGTTATTAGGTTAGATTGTATAAGTACAGGCATTCAGGTTTTCATTCAGTGTGTAAATTGATAAATTTCAACACATTATTCAAATACACATATTTTGGGTCTTAAATAAAAATGAGTTTGTACTCTGAGTACAAACTTGAGAGTATGAGCAGAAGTATTAGTTTATACTGCAAACTGTATGAATAAAAATGCTTGATGTGTTTCCAGTATTTGTGTTGTATATGGATAAATACTCTTATAGAGGAGAAGGTGCAAATATGGAATACCATTTTGTTTGGTATATAAAAATTTTGTTAGCAAATAGAATTAAACCAAATTTAGGTAAAAGTTACTTCAGAAATTAGACACCATAATCTAAAAGCAAATGTGTAATTAACTAAAACATTTTACAAAAAAAGTTTGAAAAAAATTACAAAATGCCCACCTAAGAAAAGGTGGTGCAAATATGGAATACATTAAATATCTAAGAAATAATTAAATAACTTATTGTTCCTAAAACTTAAACTAACTATAAGGGTTAGATTAACATATTACTTGCACCAGTCGCAAATATACTCGTATTTTCGGCGCTTGCACACTCATTATGAGCGTATTATGAGCATGGATTATGGAATACTGGTATTCCATATTACCGACAACCAATGTCATCAATATTTTAGGCTAGATCTACCCTATCATAACAAAAACTAAACAAATACAACGTTATCTTAAACTTTAGTTTATATACAATGGCATCGTAACAAATATTTAAATAAAAACGTGCAAATAAAAAATTAGGCTTGCATATTCACTTACGTGTTAAAATTATCAATGTACGAAATTCACATGTACACATGTGGTAAACTAAAATCATACTAAAACGGTACGGGTGGATTGCCTCCAATAAAGATGGCAAGCGTTCACAAATTTAGCCGATTTTCGACCGAGGACCTTACTTGGTTTAGTCAAAACCGATGTATTCCATATTACACAGCATATTCCATATTTGCACCTTCTCCTCTATACCTGATTAAAAGATGCAACATTTGAAATGCGTGACGCGGTTTTATTCGTATTGCATTTCTGCTCATATCAAGTTGTACTCTTATTTATCAGTGATAGTGAAGAGCAAATTACTAAAGTAAGAATGCTAAATAGAATTCGTAAGAATTTTGAGTATTTTCTATAATTTTCTCAAAATATTATATATCTCAAAATATATCTCAAAATTTTTCATTTTATCAAGTTTGGATATTGCACCACCTCTAGCGTTCTCCTGTACCTTCGCCAAGAAATAATTGGCTAGCCATTCAACGTTTTCTTTACTAAATCTGTACAAAACCTTGTAATCACTATCACAACTAATTTTCTACATTTATACACTTTCTTTGCTCTTAAATTAGGAATAAATTGAGTCATAATACTGCATGAGTTTGCTAACAACCAGACTCAACAAATCGCGAGTAATTACTCGGTTGTAATGAGCACTAACTACCTTTTATTCTTACCACACGTGAGATTATACTTACTAAATATGTATATAAGAGTAATTACTCAAGGTAAGTATTTACTCGCTATTTTTTATTCATATCATTTGAAGTATCAACTTCAAAAATTGCAGTATAAACTACATGCTCATTTTTATTCATAAGACCCATTGACTGTGTTCTATACGTAGGTACAATAAAAAATTACAAAGCGTGTATCTTAAAACTCGGAATTCCGTCAATTAAACTTCTAAAGTGGTGTTCAAAAGGCAACGAATCCAATTGTTGTGCTAACAATTTTAATTGAAATAACATTTGTGAATAGGTACGTTTTATATATAAAATATTACCCGAAAACATCAATTCAATTAAAATTGTTAACGCAGATGTTGCGGCGATATAGTACATAGCATGTACATACATACTACGTATGTATATGTTATTCTAAGCTTGATGGGACTTTATGAAATTTGACGTAGGTTTTGAATTTTCATTGGAGGAATTTTCATGTTTTCATATTGTGATCATATATCCGTTTTCGTAATCATGCTTATGTTAGTATAATTATTAATTTTCGTTAAAATACAGCTTTTATTTTTCAATGTATTTGTTTTTATTGTAAATTTTGCAAATACCAAAGTAATAAACAACTTCGAAAAAGTGCAAGTCTTAGTCATATTTAATTCATTATTTCGCGACTTGACTGTATTATAACCAAATGTTAATTCCCACAGCATTATTATGACTTCAGGCATGCCCGGGTTAAAAATAATTTCTACTACATATTATTTATATTTTATTGATTATTGTGAAAATATCGTCGACGTACTTATTGATCCACAATTTCGGAGAAGGCTAGCTTTGCTTTAACTTCCTTATAAGATGGCAAAGAATAAGTGACAACGTGAAAGTGTATCATGTTGTTTTCCATGGAAATGAAAAAATATTTTGTGCTCGCACAGCTTCGTGATATCGACGTACAAATTCGTCAACGAATAAATAATATAATGAGGGAAATAATTATTTACTACTAAATAATATGTTTTGCATAATTTAAAACTCCAATATCAAAAAAGATGTTATTATAGTTTCAGGTTGCTGGTTCAGTAAATACTTTTCTAATATGAATTGCAAACCTTTTCGTTTCCAATTTCTCCATTTACAATTTAATAGCTACCTATTTTATAATTTGTGTAATTCTCATCTAAATAAGGTTGTTATTATAACTATTATTATGTATTATGGGGTCATGTTATGCTATAATCGGCTAATTTCGTGACGAAAGCCATAACTAACATAATAAAGATATTGTGGTAAAAGATTATAACCAATGTTTCTATGATAAGAGCTCATGCATTACTTTTGCGCCATTGCACTGGAACTAAGGAATAACGCCCTATCATGGAATAGTAATAATAATAATAACAATCAATTGTAACAAACTTGAGATTAAATTTTTGTAAACTTTTAGTTAAAACAAATCTTTCCCGATTTCTTGATTTGCAGCTTTTCTTTTTATCTCTTGTTTTTATGCTATTGCAATTATCTTTTATCCGTTTTTGTGCTTACTCGCAATTTATGACCCTTTCTAACTAGCAAAAACGTATTTAAATTAATTTAAATTCTTTTGTTTATTTTGCGTTTAAAACAACGATGTTCTCATTAATTTGAGAAAGGTAGGTATAATGGATATAAATTAAAAGTCTAAAAATTGGTTTATGGCTTTTGTTTTCCTATCAATTAGGGCACGCAATTAAGGCGTGCAATTAGTTAATATTTTGAGTAGGTACGAAAAGTTTGAAAAATATTTTATAAATATATTATCTATATTTGTGACGTGACGAGGGTCTGTAAAGTAAATTAAGGTAACCACGAACATTTCTTGATGCATGTATATACCTCGGACATTTGTGGTTTGAGACCGGGAGAAAACGTAAGCACTTGAGTGATCTATCTCAATTTGTTAAATTGATATCGACTGTTTCGGTTTCGGACATTTATTAATGGTTATAAAGAATATGTTTGGCATTTAACTGATGAACGAGCTGTGGTTTTGATGCAGCGTTTTTCTACTCTAACTTTTTCTCTTAAACACTTCAAATATTAAGTGAATAATGAAGTCACCAGATGCTCACAAACACGATTTAATAATCTCGTCACAAATTTGTAAAGTGACGGACGGACAGAAACTAGGTGAAATATTTAATTTAACGTGTCGGTCCTAGTTTACGGCTAATAGAAAAACAACCAAGTAAAAACAGCACAAAGTACAATTTTACAACTTTGTTATTATTAGAACAGAACTTTTATTACCATTGTACGGTTAGCAGCTTTGACAAGTCCATATCTTTATTATTTCTGCTTTTATTTTCTTTACTTTTGATTTTATGACTTCGTAAATGGTTTACTAAATACAAAATGCCAACTTGATCGATAACTATTTTTCCATCGCGCTACGAGAAGAGAGAATGAACACTTTTCGTAATATATTCGACTTGGTTAACTTAATTTTATTTTTATCGATTTAAAGCACATAATTTGTTTGATCGTTTATTTTTATTGTGCTTTAACTTACTTTGCCTACCTACCTATGTATGATTTTAGAAAAGTTATTGTAGCTACTACTAATATTCTGAAGTCATTTCCTATTCTGAAAGCATTTAAATTACCATTTCCTACTAAAACTTTCACAATAATTTAAAATATGCTTAAGGTCAAATAAAACATATCGTAAATCAGAAAATTCATAAAAGAATTTAAAAGAGGAACCGAAAGGGGGTGTTTTTTCTTTATATTATGTTTAAGAGAAACTACGGCTCTGATTAGTGTCTCCAATTGAACGAATTTTAATACTTGTGCGGACCATTCCTTTTTTTGAAAAATTTAACTCTTCATTGTATTAATTCAACATAAAGTTGTGCAGTTTTTTAAAATCATTGTTGAATAATAATTGACAATATTTAGTTAGGCATATAAAGAGTTTTTTAACTTCAAATAGCAGAATAGTTTTCAACCCTTTTTCTTCGCTATTGAGGGTTTTGTCAATTGACCAAACATACTACTACATAAATGCAAATAATATAAGACATTTATATAATAGAAATACAGCAAATATAGAAGATACGATCCAATTAGTTGGATAGTCTATCTTTATATCAGTGCTATACACCGCGCAGCATGTAGGCGATCTTCTCATATTCTGAAGCGTGCCTGCAAAATTGTATTACATACTGTATATAGGGGATCTATTGATTTACATGGGATTCATACTACGAAAAGTTAGGCAGATTGCGTTTCGGTGATTTGCCATTTTTTTTCAAGAAAACACGGTCAGATATCAATTTCTTACTTTGCCTAGAGTCGAACCGGGTGCTCGGTATTACTAAGGGTGCCCCAAAATTAACGCGAGATTTGAATTTGCCGCCATTTGTGTAGTAAATTGTTGGCAACCCCGAAAGTAAAACAATTTGACAGCTGAAAGTTTATGATTAATAAAAATGCATGAATTATTGAACATCAACAAGTGGATGCTGATCTTTAGAACAAAATCAACCTAAGCGATGAAGCACATTTTCACCTTGATGGCTTTGTTAATCTCTAAAATTGCCGTGTTTGGGGTTTGGAGAACCCACATGTGATTGTCGAAAAACAAATGCATCCACAACATATCACTGTTTGGTGCGGATTTTGCGCTGGAGTCATTATTGGACCATATTTTTTTGAAAATGAGGTTAAGCAGTGACTATTACTGGTGCTCAATATCACGACATGATAACCTAGTTCTTTCTACCGAAATTAGATGATGTTGATTTGGGCAATATGTGAATCCAGCCCATTGGAATAATAATAATAATAAGTCCTTTATTTAGCAATAGCTATATGATAATGTTCTACAATTGAAAAATTAACTTTTCTAAAATTTAACTCTTAAAAATAATACGAGACGGTAGTTGGCTTGAGTGTTAGCGCGATCAACTTTTAATGTAAGGTGCCTCGGTTCGAATCCGGGTAGAACTCACTTTGCAATGACTTCTCCGTGGTTCAGAAGCCACGTAAAGACGGTGGTCCTCCTATGTTAATGAATTGCCATCATAAACAATATAAATAGGGTAATAGTGACATCTAAAGCCAGCCTAGCAAGCTACTTCAGATGTAAAACAAATAATATGCTCGCAGTACTAGCAGTGGCTTCGGTTACTGTTGAACGTAGTCCTATGTTAAGAGAAAGAAGAAAAGAAAAATAGTAAAAATTAAAAAAAACTTTAAAAGTAATTAATTTGACATGTTATTTTAAAAGTTTTTTCATTTCGTTTAAAATCATTAAATTCGTTCTGATCAATAGATCAGTATTTTAGGAATACTAAAAATGCACTAAACACTAAAATAAACAAAGTTTTCATAAACCAGTGACAATGCAAATATAAATTTCGATTTAGACTAAATAAGTGAAGAAACCCGTTTAAATATTATTCGAATAAAAAGGAAGAAGTTGATAGTGTTAAGTTTAAGGTTTTGTAGTAAAATTTTTAATTAGGTAACATTTTTCTATTGGTTAGAGAAAGGGGAATACTTTGGGTAAGTTATAGGATCTATTATTTATTAAAGATATTTAACAAAAGTGAATTGATCATATTGGATTGATCAAAGCGTTTCAATTTAATAAATCAAGTGAAATTAAAACTAAAATATTTTTTAACTTACTTAACTTTGTATGATACTTATACTATGCTTTGATTCAAGTTGGTAATGTAACTAAATCGTATTTCAAATTATCTACTTGTAACTTATGAATTGTAAATAATTTTATTAGTATAATAATCATTATGAAACAGGCCCCAGGTATAAAATCGGCAAAAGGATAATTTTTCAATAACTTTGCTATTGACATAAGAAGAAACCATGTTTACAGTTAGAACAAATAACCGATTGGTAAATACAATTCTAAAATATTTTTATGTACCATATATAAGGATTTCTACATTTATAGGTCACCTTATAACTTTTTCCTAATGCAAATGATCCATAAACTTTTCCCTCAAGAAAACCAATACCTAGATAAATAATGCTGGATATAAAAGCTGACATCTTTCAATTTTATTTTATTTTGACATACAAACAACTTTATAGCTTTTCTTATCTAAAATTTAATAATTATAATTTTAAAAGTATTTTAAAATTAAATTTGAAATAATTTTATTGCTAGGCAAGTAATTGTAATTTAAAATATATTAAATTAGTAATTAAATTATATATTTTATCATTTGTTAATTTCTATGATAATTGTGTGTAGATGATATTTTTGTGTATTATTTTGTTACATTAAGGGAAAACAAATTTATGTAATTGTTTGAACTTTAAAGCTTGAAAATTTAATTAAAGAGTATCTTTTGACGTAGTAATCACTAAAATAATCATTAAAATTAAATGTTAACAACTTTACGTGGTTTATTAAAATGACAAGTTCTACTGTAATAGAGCTTCTTATAATATTATTATAATCAACGAACTACATTATTCAAGTAATTATACGTAGTAGATTTAGCAACAAACTATACTACTTATCTACGTGGAAAAACAAAATGTATTTATTATGGCAAAAATAATAAAGAACTTGGTAGGTTTCAATACTCATAATGCATTGTTATTTACAATAAACTTTTTGGGTTTTTACGGTTAGGGGAGGATAGAAACCTTGATCCTATTTAGACATTTCACCTTCTTAAACTTTCAAAGAAACATTTCAAATTTTGACTATTGACCATAGCTTTTGGACGTGAACGTGGATACTAATAGTTATTAGCAAGTGGAAATATTTAAGTATGATGCTTTTACGCTTCTTCTGTAGCATTTGCAATAAAATTTGATTCAATTCGCCTAATAATGCAACAGTAACAATTCCTATCATTTTGTGTAATTATTTTGTATTGCTTATTAAATATTTGTTAAATAAGTTTATTAAAACGGCTTTTGACTGCAATTATCCGCAATACCTGATAATAGAATAACTTAAAAAACAAATTTTGAGAAAATGTGATTTGAACCTTTGAAAGTTCAAAATTCACATTGCATTGAAATATTTTGAAATTTTTTTAAAATTTTCCCGGTGTATTAAAGCCGAGATTAAAGTATTCCTGATGTAGATGACAGATTTTGTTGAAATAACTTTTTTTATATTGGAATTGTTCGATATTTAATTTTAAAAAGGTTAACTAGACAGATACACCTCGGAGGTTAGCCATTAATATCCAAGGAGAGATGGTTAGAAATAAAGTTCTTATTTCGCCCAGAGTCAAACCAGGTTTTCAACATTCGCAGTTTTTCCAATAAATCGTAGGTATAGAATGGATTGTTCAATCATATCATAGAATAATAAATCAAAATTGTTTACAAAACAAAAGAGGAGTAAATTTTGTTAAAAATATAATTAATTTTATCGCATTTTGACAGGTAATGTGCTATTTTACTAAATTCAAAATTATACATTAAAGTGCCGTTTTACCGCATAGATACGTCACTTTACTTTACCACATAGATACGTCACTGTCAGTAAAACAGTTTGACTTGTTTCAAAGCTTGTTTCAAATTTCTAAACAGATAGTAGTCATCTGGACTAGATAGGGACGTTCTTGAGTAAAGAATTTAATAACAGCTAATAACTCAATTTTTGTGACTTCTGACATTGTGATGAACGAGTGTCAATAATTATAAAAATAACTAACTGAAAACAAATCAATGTTTGGTTTTTCCAAGGCTAATAAGACTTGAACCAATGTATTATTATTATATTATGTAATATTTTGAATTAGCAATAACTCGAAAACGGCGATAGATATCGAAAAACTGAGCAAAAAATTCTCCCCTCGCCCCAGACCCTCCCCCGGTGATTTATCGGTAGGAAGGCATATGCAAGAATTTAGATCGATTGCGTGCAAAAAAAATTTACTCATAAACGTCAAAATTTGTATTTTAGATTAGATTTTTACAAAATGCGATAAAATTGTATAAACAAAACTCGTAAGAAAAGCAGTTTCACTAAACTCATATAGCTTTAAGTTACTCGCTCGCTGCGCTCGCTCTACTCAAAAGCTATATTCGTTTAGTAAAACTTAGCTTTTCTAAACTTATTGTTTAATATACTATTATCTTTTATATAATGAAATAGTTTAGTAAAACTTGAATAATATTTTGTACTTTTGGAAAAATGTAGGTCTTGGTAATAATTAGATACCCATTACTTTAGTCGTAATTTATTCTCCTGGTCCTAGATAGAGATGTATATAAATTAATAACCAAAATGTTTTAATTAAAAGTGTTCAGTTTTTAAATGCAAATTGATCAAACGAATACGAATGCGAATTTAAATTAAAAATTTAATTTATATTTAATTTGATTTGATTGACGATTGAATAGGTTTTTAATTTAATTTAAACAGGTAGATACTATATCATACAAATTTTTTAAATCCTCGCGAAATCCTCGCGAATTCAATTACTTATTTATGTAGATACCAATAAATTATTTAAAAACTTTAATTTATACATACTCCTACATGTACCAAAAAATGTTAAAAATAAAGACCGCGTTTATCTTAAAATTTTTCAAATAAATGGCAATAAAAATTTGATCTTATGGAAATTTGGATGGTTGACATTGACCATTTGCGCCTCATTGATGATGACAAAATAAATTATTCCAATAAACACAATTTATAGTAGGTACTAGTAGTTGAAATTTTTATATCAAATTTTGTTGTAAAGACAATATAGTGAAATCTGGTAAAATATAAATGACAGAAGTCATCCTGTACATAAAGAAAGGGCAAATATTTTAATTTTACACGCTTATTTAAAATAGTACATTTAAATTGTTATTCTTAAAGTTAAATAAATTAAAATGAATGACATTCTCATTAGCAAAAAGCTTTTAAAGTTGAGAGAGTTTTCTAAAGATGTATATTTGTCTTAGTAAGCAAAAGCTATGCTACGTTAAAATTCATAAAATAAGAAAAATTCAGCTCGTGCACTTACTTTTTTCCCCGTTGAGGTGAATTTGTCAAAAGTAACTGATTACATCTTTCATGAGAGTTGCATTAGTTCGATTGCGTCAATACACAAGATTAATGTATTGTACATGTATGTTCAAAATGGTTAGCATTTTTCATTCTTAAATAATTTAATACTTGAAATAAAAAAGGAGCTAAGCTGCTACAGGTGAATTTTGTAATATTCTGTTTCTCTATCAAACTTAATCGTCTTTCGCGAAATTAAAGAGTGTCGTATTTAAAATTGAGAGTAATGTATTTTATTAGGTGCTTTATGGTTCAAAACCAGGGATACGAAGCGCGCAATTTTAAATATTAAAATTAATGTCTCTTAAAGCTAAAATTGAAACATTAAATTTTAGGCTTTTGGCATAAATATGAGATTATTTTATTCATTATGCAATATACCACCTATTAAATGTTACTAACGATAAAAAGTACTTACTTTTATTTTGGCTATACAGTAGCGGTCATAAGTATGGTTGCATTTAGTTTTTGTGATAACTTTTAAATTTCAAAGAAATTTTCCTAAATTTTCAAAATTTATTCTTTAAATACCTTGAATTATAACACATAATTAAAATTATTTGAAAATTTTATAAACAAGTAAAATTTAAAATCACAAAATAGGAAATATTTGCTTATAATAAAGTATTATTAAAAGCACTTAAAACAAAATTTAAAGTACTTTATTGAAAATATAAAGATTAAAACAATTAATACTTTGTTGCATAACCTTTTGCGGCTATAACTGCTTTGCATCGAGAAGGCATAGAGTCAACAAGCTTTACTAAACGCTCCAATGGAATCTTTTGCCATTCTCTCCTTAAAGCTTCCCATAACTGACTCCTATTTTGGTATGTCCCACTTCTAATTTGTCGCTCGAGCTCTTCCCACAAATGCTCTATAGGATTTAAGTCAGGAGACTGACTAGGCCACTCAAGTAGGCGGATATTAGCCTTCGCCATGTAACCTTTAACATGCTTTGAAGCATGTTTCGGGTCATTATCTTGCTGAAACATCCAGCCGCGTGGCATTATTCTCTTCCCATGTGGTAGCATGTGATCTTTTAATATGTCAGCATACGTAAACCGATCCATAATACCATCGATTAAGTGTATAGGTCCAACACCATCACGGGAAAAGCAGCCCCACACCATGACACTTCCACCGCCGTGTTTTACAGTGGGAACCTGATACTTAACATCATATCTTTTATTTACTGGACGTCGAATATACTTAATACCATCAGAAGAAAACAAATTATATTTGCTCTCATCGCTCCAAAGAATTTTAGACCATTCTTGAACTCCCCAGTTTAAGTGATCTTTGGCAAATTTTAATCGGGCTATCCGATTCTTCTTCAAAATTATTGGATTTTTAGAAGGACGCCTACCAAATAGTCCAGCTGACTTCAGTCGACGTTTCACTGTCGAAACACTAATATTATCTTCGCGATTCTCGTTAAAATCACGGACAATTTCGGTAGCCGTTAAACGAGGATTCTTTACCGCATCACGAACGATCATTTTATCTTCCCGTCCGGTTGTTTTTCGTGGTCGCCCGGTTCTTGGTCGATTGGCCACTGATCCATATTGGTTTATTTTACGGATCCAACGACCTATAGTTTGATTTGGTATACCAAATTTGCGTTCTGCTGTCCTTAAAGAGTCTCCATTTTTCAATGATTTCAAAATCGCATTTTTCAGATCTTCGGAATATTCTTTCGTCTTTACCATGATTCTTACTGTTGAAGCAACTACTCTAACAAGTTTATTTTGAAAAAATTAATTTTATTTACAGTTTTGACGTTTTAAAGAATATGCCACTTTACTTTTGGACACTGAATAAGAAATAATTATATTTTTATACTGTTCACGTTATTACCAACATTAAATTTTATACGTCAAAATCTGTATTAGCCTACTTACTTTTAGGAATGATACAACAATTTGCAAAATAAGTTTTGCTTTTATTAATTTTTGCTAAAAAATTAGTGCAACCATATTTATGAGCGCTACTGTATTTAAGAGGAAACTTGAAAGTAATATTACACAGATTAAACAAAAATTGGGAGATAAAATTGAGATTACATCATAGGTGAAACATTTATTATTAATTTATCATCTGGTAAAGCTTTTTGAAATTAAAAATTTTTCTTCCCAATTTTTCATTGGACAATGATTCTAAAGACGATTCTATACTTGAGAAGTTTTTCGAGATGTGTGTGTAAAAAATATATTGCCTATCTACCTATAAGTCAGTTTTCTGAAGTTTTACACCGTCTTCTGACACCTCTAGCTTCCAACAATCTGTTTCCGAGTGGAAGGAAGTATATCGGCCATTTATAATGTTATCTGGGGACAGAAGATAGACTTTTGGTGAGTAGAGAATGGTACGCCACTAGAATGAAACCCGTGAATCTTGTCGTGGTACGCTAGAACTCGAAACACACGACCATGCACTCACTGCTTACATATTAACAACCATTAGAAATTATCTTCTTAGGTAGACTCTTACTGATTATTAGAACCTAATACTCACCTACACATTGTTTTTATTATTTCAGCTTAACGTCAAAGGCTCCTCTCAAAATATATAGGTACATGTCGTTGCCCCCTCCCCAAATCAAATTTTTTATTAAAATTGGTATCAAACGTTTGAACCTTAATGAGTTTCTATTCCCGTCGTTTGAGCTTCAACGGTCGCGGAGATATTCGCGAAAACTTTTAGAAGGGCTGTAGACACGATGCCCCCCCTCCCAAGTCCTTCCAAATTAATTAAATTGCAGAAGTACTTAACAATAAAATAAAGTTTATTAAAAATAATAAAAGTTACAAATAGTTATTGAACAATTTCAAATAAAACTTTTTATGTTATTAGCAGTTTCATAAAAATATTGAAACAAAATATTTAGTTCGGCAAACAATTTGTTCTTGCGGATTAAAAATAAGTAATTATTTAAACTAATCTAAGTCCATTCTTGAACAAAATAAGTTTTCCGCGGCAAATGCTTCCCCTCATAGCGCAGTTTGACCGTAATTAAAAGAACCTTTTAAAAATCGATCAACGTCTTTTAAATTTGGGATCAAATTGAATTTGAAAAAGCGATCTAACAAGTCGCACATAATTTCTGGAAAAACGATCCAAGTTTACCTGATACAAGTATTGTATAAAACTGCAGGTGAAATGGTGCAAACTTGTTAGTTTCCAGTGATAGGAAATCGTCGTCGGTTGTGTTGTATTATTATTTTGGATTTGGACTCGTAAATAAAAAGACTAAAGCTGAAGTTCCTAAAGACTTGATTGGTGTTTTCAGAAATGAGAGACATTAGCCTTTATCATTTGATGTCGTAAATGCAACCAGAACATATTTAAAGCATGGACAGAATTTTTAAAACCTATATTATATCGAAAAACTTCATTATTTCCAACAAGACTCATTAAAGAATTTTTAGTGCAAGAGTAGTATTCTCGCAGTATTGATACTCGTTGCAGCTATGTATAGCGGTTCCATGGAATGGCCGAAGAATGAACCTACAAAATTGTACAGTGAGCTTATATCTCTTCCAAAAAAAGTACGATCAATTGCAAGAGTTAAAACAGTTCGTAGCTGTAAATTGGCAAAAGTACTAGGAAAAACTTTCTTACATTGGAACTGGACAAAGAAACAGCTATGATGACTGTTAAAAGGTACGCAGATCTTTTATCATTAATAATTGAATTCGAAAAAGAATATTTTATTTTTCTAGCAATCGGGTTTACATCAACATAGAAGCTAAAACAAAACATTCGTTAATTTCAAGTTGGACATGGATCTTTTTTCCATGGTTTGGGGTTTATTATAATAATATCATTTTTTTTACCTTTTGTTTGTTTTTATCTGGAATATTTTTTTTAATGTTTTACGAGTTAAATATATTATATTTAAATGTTATAATGAGTTTTACAGTATTATTTAGAAAATAAACCAACACTGAGTCTTGAAACTTTCAAGTCGTTATATCTCAGTTTGAACAATTTATCAACTCTTCAATTGGTATTTGAAACCAACCA
This sequence comes from Lycocerus yunnanus, assembly GCA_036346125.1. Lineage (NCBI taxonomy): Eukaryota > Metazoa > Arthropoda > Insecta > Coleoptera > Cantharidae > Lycocerus > Lycocerus yunnanus. Next base: position 10,479,768 of record JARFIX010000010.1, on the reverse strand, counting down.
AGCAATCAGAGGTAGTATGAGATAAAACGCTAATAAATTTCTTCGGGCGATGAAATGCCGACCCGTTATGAGATCCCAACAATTAAATCCACCTCTGATAAATTTCAGCTTTCTATGTGGTCGGGAAGTGGCTCATCTTTTTTTCATAAGGTTATAAAAGAATAGATAGATAGGTTGCTAGATAGATTTAAAAATATTTAGTTTGCAAGAAATTTGTTCTTGCGGATTAAAACGGATAATTATTTGAACCAATCCAATTAGTATTTAAAACCAACCAACCAATAAGAGGTGGTATGAGGTAAAACGCCAATAACCTTTTTCACCTCATAAAGGATTACTTTGTACCATTGGTCAACAAATGTATTTTTGATATTTTAAGAAAAAGTTGGAATGTTGAAGATATTACTCGAGATTAGTAATAAAACATTATTTTATATAATCGAGTATAACATGTAGAGAGCGGGTTTATGTGCAGTAATAAACCTGAACTCAAGGGTTTGGAGGGAGGGGAGGGGGACCGTGGAGACGATGGCCCCAATCGACTTTTTTTTATTAAAACTGATGTCAAAATTTTGAGCCTTAATAATCTTCCATTCCCGTTGTTTGAGCTTCAACGGTCGCGGAGCTATTCGTGAAAACTTTTGGGGGGGAGGGAGGGGGGATACAGCCACCCCAAGTTGAGTTTTGGGATAAAATTAATGTCAAACGTTTAACCTTCATTTGAGCTTCAATGATCAGCCATTCTCGTCGTTTGAGCTTCAACCAAAGCGGAGTTGTTTGCAAAATATTTGGGGGGGGGGTCTTAAACTGTTTTACTAATTCTTTCTTCTCTCTAAAATTGAAATCGTTGGGTAAATTTGGTGTTAATTGATAGGGATTCGTTTGAGCTCCAATGACCTTTTTTGTTTGTAAAGTTGCCCGTGAAAATCGTTAATTTTAATTTCTTAAAATGTTTTGACAGAATTTCTATGACCTACCCTATATAAATCTATTGTGAAACTGTAAAACAAATTACCATCAGTCAAGTTCTCTGGATATCATTAGGTAAGATGAAAATAATTGAACGGAAAGGTACTGTACTAGTTAATTTAAAGTCGCAATAGAAAATACGTTTTCACCTTGTGTCACCTTATAATGAGTGCCTTCGCGATATGGAAAATGATCGTTTTTTTGAACGTTTTTCGATTAGTATCATATATTGTTTCTTTGTTCGCAAGAACAACCAGGTTAAGTTGCTTTAGATCAACAAGAGCATAACAATATTATGTATGCATGTAGGTATAATATGTACTACTACATATACGGCACTTCTAATGAAGAGAAAATAAACTTTAGTAAATTGTGACGCAGATGGTGGGATATAGACAAACGATATACTGCATGGTAAGAAAATGTTTTTAAATCATATGTATCTACGGTGAATATTAAATAAATTACCTATCAGATCTTGAAAGGGTTAATTGAGGTACAAACTACAACTTATTTCGTAATCTAATCCCATAAGAATCTTAAAATGCTATTAATTATTAAAGCTATTTTATTATAACTTTCCCTCTGAAAGAGATATAAAGCACCATGGTAAATTTTCGTAATTACTAAAACGTCAAAGAATTGGAGCAGCGTAAAATTATATAGACAGATGCGTCTATTCAGGCACTTATAAGTTCTTACATAAAATATAAACACAAACTTTCAAACATTAAAAGTACAAGATAATCGGTAGTAAGTAGACAAGTTTTCCTCAGTGTTACATTTTCCTCGAGTAACGATTTAACAAAAATGTTATGGAAGAAATAACCTAAGCAATCGACCAAGAGTCCTACGGGTTGATTCAAGTTAACCATAATGTGTAAAAGAAAACCACTATTTTTAACTCAAAAATCTTCATTATGATTATAGCAGAGGCGTTGCTCAGAAATGAGGGGAGAGGATAACAACCTTTTTAAGTTCACTTAAAATTTTCATTTTATTGTAAGAAAAATCAGATCTATTTTCATCAGTACTTTGTCACTTCAATGATTGTAGCTGTTATTACACAATCATCTAAGCCCTTGTATACTAAGTTCTGAAAGAACGGGACTTCGAAAATCATCGTAGGTTCTTTATTATTAAGGATAGTTGCTCAGTATAAAACAAATTATATTTAAAAAGCGTTAGTTATGGCAAATAAACCTAATAAGTAAGGAAGAGTGGTTTTAGTGATCATAACAAAGATAGTCAAATAAATAAATGGTTTAACATTTCTCAATTTCTTTCCAGAAAAAAACATAATGTGAAATAAAAAAACAAAGCAATTAACATTAGCAAGTGACTGAAAGCTACACAGTCTAAAAAGCATAAACACATATTTAAAAGGATAAGCTTTACTTAAAAAGTAAAATTTTTTGAAACAATTTACAATAACTCCAAGTTGAGAACTTGAATTCACCAAATCGACTACGAAAATCATGAATTTCGCAACGTTTGAATTCACGTTAAAAAATTAATTACGTTTAAAAAAAGTCTCATTGACAACATTGTCAAAACCTAAATTCATTGTAACTCTATTGAAAATAATTCACTCACCTGTAGATAAACCAAAATAATATCACGACTCGTTAAAATATTTTTCTTCTCAGGTTCATCGAATCAGAATAAATTACTTCATTGTAAACATACAATCACTTTTGGAAGCTTACTACAATCAACAATGATAACAACAAACGTGTTAGAATACTACCTCAGATGAGTTGTGGATGATGCGAAAACTAATAAAATTCGTAGCATTCGCTCATATCAATAGTTCCTAATAATAAACTACGGTTCCGTTGAACCAATCTAACGGCAAAATGATCTCCGGTGCATGAAAGCAAAAAATTAAATCTAAAGCTTCAGGATACCATTAAAACAAAATCATACGATGACCATAATTTTAGAAAATTCTATCCTATTCAAATTAAAATAACGGTTTCTTTTGCAGTGCTCAAACTTGTTGGTTGATGGTTGTTACGGTTCGATTTTTATTTTCTTTTTCTTTAATTTTATTTCAATAATTTTCCAAATATGGCATACTAATTCAAGTTTTGAATTTGAATACATTTTTAACAAATGTTTATCAGCATTGATGGAACCCTCATTTTTCCAATAGAGTCGAAAAAGTTTTACTTTTTACAAAATTTTTGAGGAAAGTAATATTATCTAGAAGTTGTAGTTAACTGATTTATTGTGAAACATAGTGTTATTTTCATCCAAGTTCATTTGGGATTAATTTTGGTTACTACGTTTTTGAATTTTTGCTGTTTTTACCGGTCTTAATAAGTACCTTTTTGAAATTAATCTGATCTTCATTGTGGAACGATTAAAGTCGTCCATTTACATTTACATCGTTTAAAATTATTATAACTCCTCCAACAACATCTTGAGAGTACTGCTTTTGGTTTAACATTGTTACTTTTGGTTACCATAGTTACTTTTTTCATACCATTGTTACTTTTGGCTCATCATTATTATTTTTGGACTACCATTACTATGTTGGTATTATTTTGAACGTACGCTACCGTTTTTACCGATTTGACTTGTTTCGTGATGCAACCTTGATTGGTTATTATCGAAGAAAATTTTATTTAGAGCAATATAATGTTATTTCTGCTTGGTTTACAATTCCACCTGTTTTCCGAAAATCACCGCATCACCGCATTTATTGCTGCCAAGTCCAATTATCAAGAAAGAAGACATCAAAAAGATAAGATCTTGTTTTGCGCCGTCAGATATTATTTAATTTTCAAATTGTTAACTATTTTTATTCCTCGACAAATATTTATTGGACTGTTCCACTAAACAAATTATTATTTATTAATTTAATCATTTCTGAAAAACAGTGTAAATTGATTACAGATAACTGTAAAACATCTGTTTGTCAAGTATACGTATACGCGGTAAATTGCAAACGCTCGGTTATTATAAAATTATTAATTTACATATATTTTTATTATTTCTTACGTTTGAAGAGTCGCCCAATACTGCGCTTATCTGTAAAATAATTTATAAACAATTAAATCTGAAAACACAACAAGCAACATACTCCTTTTTATTCACAGCTTTTGACTTGGTCACTCCTTTTTTTGCAGCAGCAGTCTTATTTTAGCAGTTTATTTGCTGACTGCTAATTTTACGTATACTGGGTGGTCTTTAAACTTTGTGGCGTCTAAATATTAACTTACCGGCTGGCTCTTCAGAGCGTAACTTTTAGCTACCCCCCTCTATAATTGTTTTTATGATCGCAAAAAAGTACCAGCTCATTGCTTTTATCGTTTTAACTTCTTTTGTATCTCTTGCCTTTACGAGCTAGCCAAGAGGGCAATCCATCCATCTTTCCGACAAAGCATAATTTTTTTTATTTTCGTAGCATGGTTTCAGCATTTTGCAGTTGGCTAGAATAAGAAAGGTTAAGTTTTCTCTTTTTCCGTTTTACTTTATGTGAGGGTTTGTCGTTCTTAATTTTAACATCTGTGCATTTGTACAGTTATGGAATTAGTAAAACATATCCGTGCACATCCGCGCAACTTAAATCAATCGTCTCAGTTCGTGTACTTGCATTAGCACGAGCATTCACATCTAACAGGCTCTGCTTCGAATCCAGATTGGGGTACATATTTTCAGCACATCATCTCCCCAAAAGTTTTGCCCGATCGAATTGCTTCGGATTGAGTAAATTGTAAAAGTTGAAATTTTGCAGTTGAAGTTGCAGTGAATTAATTAGATAAGTTATTCTAATTTAATGCTCATTTGCTAATTAATTTTTATAGTGAAACTATTCAATTGCTTTATTTTTTTAACAAATTTATTAAACAACAAAGTTACATATCTAAGGAAGAAGGGGTTTTACGACTTTTCATTTTTGCCTCAAAAAATATAAGATTGTTAGAAAATAGCGACTATTTAACTTTTCCAACATCGTGGAAATAATTAAATACATGGCATACAACACGAATTATTCAATGTAGCACCGGGCATTGGTTTGAATGTCTTAATATACATTTTTTTATTGTTTGAATCAACCTGAATAGGGAAAGTAAATGTATCTAATACATATTATATACGTAGTATATATAATTGATAATCTTATTAAATTATTTATTATTAAAAATTTTTATTGAAAAATTTTAAAATTTCACCTAACTTTACAAAAGCTATTCAAAATTTAAATAGAGCTTATAATCGTTTAAACTATAATAATTATATTGTAACCTGACGATAATATTTATGGTCTACAGTAGTGGGCCGGTGTGATCGTTGGTTGAGTTACAGAGTAAAAGTTCCGGGTTGGAATAATAAACTTTATTGAATTTCTTAACTTGGCCCTCCTATAAACATTAATGTGCTAATATGCATCAACCACATAAAATCTTACAATATAAAACTATATAAATTACAATAACCCATAAAAAAATGCAATAAAGACCAATAAAGTTGCTAATATTGCCTAGTCGTTAATATACCTAAAAAAACTTAAAATAATATTTATGTTGTGTTAATATAACTAAAAGTTTGAGAAATTTGTGTTTCATGTTGTTGAAAATGAATTGAAGCTTATTCTATAAATTTTTACTAATAATTTTTCCTATTCTTAATTAAATTTTTCTCATAGCATTAAAGATTTGCAAATAGAAATATTTGGTGTTATTTCTATTAATAAATCAATAAATCCAACAACCAACGCGGCTGTAGAACAAGTAGAATTAATGAACCAAATGAATCAATATCGTCAAAAGAAACTATTAAATTTTCTTATGACTTAATCGAAATTACAGAGCGCTACGTAAAGTAATCCTAAAGAAGTTGCGGGTTTTAAAATAGAAAAAGTCTGATTTGAGAGAAAGCTTCGATTTAGTTTTCCATTATCCAATATTATTTTAATTCAATGTGGGGGGAAAGATTGTTGGTGATGTATTAGTAAATGCAGTGGGTACCATCATACAACAACATTCCCTTATTTTCACGCCAACTAAATCTGGGATTATTGGATCTGGTGTTTTCACGCGGCCGAATCGTTTTATTTCTCGAGGCTTTTCCAATTATCTGCCTGGCTTGTTAGGTTTGAGCGCAGATGTTTTTGAACCAACTTACAGATGGCGCACATTAGTTTTATAAAAAGCAAAATCTCAAGTTAGTTAATTGAGATATTGCTGAACGATATAATAAAGAAGCTATCGTTGATCATAATTAATTGAATTATAACTTTTCCTTTAGCAACGTTGAAAAATATTTATAAAAAGTTAAACTATTTTGCCTTTATGGTTTCGCATTAGCGTTTAGATTTTAATCAGAACGTTTTTTGGCTTTTTATTTTTCTTCTTGAAAGCTGTAACGTAAACGAACACAACAAACTTTTTCAATTTTAAGTTTGTATTTTTTAGAATACATAAATCATTTATTCTGTTTTAAGAACTTATTAATTTCAATTTTTTTACGAATTTTTATTTTAATAATTTTTAACCGTCTTCGGCAAATTTAAAATTTAACGTGAGAACATCACAAGCTTTATAACCCAACACTCAGTGAATTTATTTTATTCATAATTATAAAACATGTCACATTATTTGTCAACTATGCTGAGTAAAGAAATGTACTTTTTGACAATTATTATGCATACCTAATCAAGAGCAAACTAAAGTGTAATGAATAATAATGCACATTATACAATTTTTTAACTATGTAGTATATATAAATTATGTACACAAGTAGCATATAGCTGGCATTGTTGCTTTCTCGTACCTGTCTGATATGTTCATGTTGAGCGTATTAAAGCTGTCTATAGACATAGGGGACCTACAGTTTAACGCGGGCTACAAATCGAGGAAGTGTATACATTTAAATTACAAAGAAGTTATATTATCAACTTTTAATACCACGCAAAATGTTGTCTGCACTTTAAAAGAGAGATATGGTTGGGAAAATTCGAGGGGTTAACCGCTGGTGAAGTTTTTTGTACACATCTCATGAAGTACATGAAGTACTTCAAGTGGAACATCCTCCAGTGTCTCTGCAACGGAAGATCTTCAATTTACTTCTGATAAAATATAAACTACTCGATCCGGAAGGTCTGGGGAGCGTGGAACACCCTCCAGTGCCTCTGCAACGGGAGATCTTCAGTTTACTTCTGATAAAAATAAACTATTCAATCCAAGGGGTCTCGGGGATGTGGAACACCCTCCAGTGCACAATTTTGGAATGAAAACATTGCAGAACATGCAGAACCCCAGACCATGTAGTTTACTTTCTATCAGAAGTAAACCGAAGATCTCCCGTTGCAGAGGCACTGGAGCCTTCCCGGTTTAGATAATTTATTATTATTAAAAGTGAATTAAATATTTAAACATATCTCAAGTTTATAAAAATTAGCTATGGTCAAGTAAATGTGTTTCATTCTTAATTTGACAATTAATTATAAAATTACTTATAATTAATTATTTATAATTACTCCTTGGGAAGCAGATCTCTGCAACAAAATAATAAATAAACTATTTAAACCGGAGGGGGGGTGTAGAGGGTGTGGAACACCTTCCAATGCTTCTGTAACGGGAAATTTTCAGTTTACTAATGATAAAAAATAAACTACTCGATCCGGGGGGTGTGGACCCTCCATTGCTCAAATTTTGGAATCCCGTGAATTACTGCTGAATTATATGAAGTACGAGTACGAGTATGCAGAATTATCATGAATTACGTTAAATGTGAAGTTAATTGTACACGATTTCCTCTAGCGGTTGACCCCTCGGGAAAATTCCAATCGGAAAGCATTTCGATGTACCTGTCGAGACTTAAAATTACAAATTTAAATATAATAATGAAAAAATATATAAATTTGTTTAATTGTTTAATCCGGGTGGGATGAGAATTATATTCTCACCGTCTTCCCTCGGCAGACAATAGCAAACCACCGAGGTTTGGGTGCCAAAAAATTTCTAAAAATTGAAACAGTCACTATGCCCTTTCGTGGAGTGAAGGACTCAGAGAGAGAATTGTTTAGTTAACTTGTCAAATTTTTAAAATTTTAGTTTAATATGATTAAATTTAATGCATTATTATTTATCCAATTTAATAAAAATAGTGTATTTCCGGTTACCATCATGAAATTTTATGTACATCACAAGACATTATTACAATATTAAATACGTCGAAGTAAAATTTCTCATGCCGAATTATGGAATTATAGTTGTTACTAGTTGCAGGTCTCTAACCTGCCTATTTTGTATTTTGGATCCTAATTTATCAGATTACCTGTGCTTTTTATTTTTATTTTTTTCAATTTTTGGATCTAAATAGTTTAAATTGTTTGAGTTTGTTTGTTTTTTTATTTTCTTTTACTATCTCTTGAGATTTTAAGATTTTTATGAAAAATATTAGATACACTGCATAGATTGTAACCGGAAAATTTACATACAATATTATTCTCCGGTTATTCAATCAGTAGTCGGTAGCTTGATTATTAAACGGAATCCTTAAATTAAGTGAAGGCGAAAACTATATAACAATGATTTTTTCCTATTGCTTAATTATTTAATTTCTTAAAGGGGCCCACTATTTTTTAGGTCTACTATAATTATGTTGAAGGAAATTATTATTCCTAGGTTATTATGATGCAATTGTTTTGAACAAAGCTAAGTCCTCAAGTTAGGAAAGAACTTCAAAATAATAATTAGAAACGCAAAATATTAAATTTATTACAAACAAAGTTTTTCTACATTCGGTTGTTTTTTAGAAACTTTTTTTTAGAAAGTGGAATGAAGCAAAAAGTGCTTTTCTGCAAATCAGAAATTTTCGAATATACATAGCCATCTTTTTAAAACATAAAATAGCTTATTGTGCTCTGATGTGCTTTGTTTGATATATCATTTTATTTTTTATCATTTTTTATATTTACGTATTTATTTATTTCTAGCATAAAAGGGAAATTACAAAATATTACTCTTTGTATTTTTCGTCATAGTCTCGTACGTACTACAGAACGTCACGTTCGTTTAAAGAAGATTAAGCTATTAAAAAGACTAAAAGTTTCTCTCTGTTCACAAGAGCATCCGTTCATTAGATACTATGTAATTTATAAAACTATCGAGATTACCATACGCAATTTCCGCTTAATAAAGGTGTCCTTTAAAGGAACTTTTACCGTGTTTGTCTAACATCACACTGCTGATGGCGATAAATCCGTCTGTTCATTTCAAATGTGTTTAAAAATTAAGATTTTGTTAACATAGTAGTAATATGCTGCGCGTCAATATCATTTTTATCTGAAAATGTTGACACATTGCATAATTAAAATGTGAACGCGGATACACCTTAAATAATATTTCGGGTAAAAATGCAAAAACCAATAACTTCGATTTTTCTCTTCTCAACAATACAAATTTTTTTCTAAAAAAATTAGATGGCGTTTACGGTTGCTTTATGCAGGTTTAAAACTTTTGAGCTGTAGTATCACCCCTAAAAATATCAAATAATCTCGGCGGGAAAATGTATTTTTTATTAATTATAAAGAAGTGTTCGGGAATTAGTTTCATTTATAAATTAAAATGAAATTATTTCTATATGAAAATTTCGGTTTTCCCTAATACCTGTGTTTTAGGAGTTAAAAAATAGGGGTCTTATTTTTCCATGCATTAAATTTTTTTACAATTATTAAAAATGGAAAGGGACACTCGAGGTCCCTTCCTTGTTAGGAAGGACGAAATAACGTTGTATTGTATCCAAGCACCGCTTCTCAATTTTAATTTACTTCACATTACTGCGTATTTCTTTTTTTTTACAAAGCATTATTGTTTTCGAAATTCGTGTCAATTGCACGAAAATCTTTTAAAATAAATTATAAAAAATATCTTGTTTATAATTTTAAAGTTAAACAAAAGTTTAACAAGTTCAACCAAAGTAACACTTTGGTAATTATCAGCAAATAACTTGATTAATTAGAGGTTGGGTTTAATCATCAATTCAACCTGTGACACGGCGAAAGCAATTCATCCTATCCCCATCAGTGAATGTCAAGTTACTCTTACAAGTTACCTAGTGGTACCGGTAACAAGGGCAAAACACTAGATAATATCGTTTGACACTATCGATTCATCTTGCTTAAAGATACTTTTCACGCCTCAGCTGTTTTGATTTAGCAAATTGGATTTAAGAAAAAAAAACTATCGTAATCTTAAGTAAACAATGATTTTAAAATCTTGTGTAAGTTAATGTGTAAATATTATAGTACATATAGTAAATGTATAAGTTTTAAATATAATGGGAGAATAATTAAAGTGGGTACGAATTCGTGTATTGATAAAGCAGTAGGTATACACATCACAATTTATTATTAATTAAACAACATATTTTATTATGTACATACATAATGTAGAATGCGAATGTCGAAGAATTCATTATACGAGTCTTAGTCGTTCGATACGTTGCGTAACAATTTAGGTAAAACTTTTTTCTCAATAAAACTTCGTCTATTTCAATAGAGATCAATCATTTTTGTGAGATACATCAGTGACAGTTACTGTAATAAAGTTTAAAATGAAGAATATTAAAGTATGTCAAAATGAAACTCAACGTCGCATTTGTCAGTGCGAAAAAGAAAGGTACGAAGTCTTATTATATAGACATAGAAGTTTTATTAAAAATGAATTTCCAGTTCATATTTTTCAATTTAAACTTAATGTTAGCTGATGAGTTTCCTTTACTTCACGCAAAGCTATATTTAATGAAATGAAGTTTGTAAGACACAGTTTAATTTACTTACAATTTTCCTGGATTTTCTTAGAAGGCACAAGTAACTTAATATATTTCTAATTATCCTTCGTAAAGCTTTCTAAAATTACATGCACGTTCTACTTTTCGCATTTGATGTATTTGATATTGTTAAGGTTAATTTGGCTGTCAGCTTTAGAATGCAAAATTTAAATAATAATAAAATAAGTTTTTGTAAATTATAAACGAACTCCAATACAAATTAGGTACGTAGTACTAATATAATATTAACAATTATTGATGAAAATAATTTTTTAAATACTAAATAAATAAATTTTTTAGATATTAAAAAATAGCTTACACTTAGAGCCGTTTACACCACCGGCACAATTTACCGTTTAGGCACAATTTTGCAACTCTGGATATCTCAATCTAAAGAATAATTTAATAAATAAAATTCTTAAAGCAATCATTTTCATAACAATTATTCTTCGGATAAATTTAGCTGGAGATTGTAAAATTGGGCCTAACAGGTTTTAGTAAACAGCAACAGTTTTTGTTAACAGTAACAATGTTTTTATGGTGCGACTTTTGTTAAATTTTATACATTTTAGGCAAACAGAACAAGTGTGTCATTTGCCAACTTACGGGACGCTTAATGTATAAGTGTAAATGGTGCAAAAAAGGTATATTTATAACTGCTGTTTAAAATCCATAGATATAGTCGGGCTCAGTAAAGACGAAGCTTGGTAATTTTCGATATTTGTATGAAAAAAAGTTGAGAATTGTTAGTCAAATGAGTGTTCTATATAATAAATTTAAATCATAAAATAAGAATGTTAAATTCAACACTGCCAATATAATAATTATGTAGAGGTTAAGTATAAGGTAAAATAAATTTCTATAATAATTATATTATCTATTATCACATAAATTTAAATTATAAAATAAAAGTGGTGTAAACTCAATATGCCTGTTAATATAATTATTACGTTGAGGTTAAGTTGGATGCAAAATAACACACATACACACGTCAAGTTGAAATAAAATCTACTTTATTAAGAATTACTATGCATCCCAATAACTAATGCATACATTTGACATGTTGCAATTTATCACGTATAACGTTTCTAAATTCAGACGATTGTGACTAAGCCTCATCTTTCTTGGGCCCAACTATACGCTCCTTGCTGTGCAATAGTAATTATGCTATTTTATTTTGTTATAGGTATATTTTATAAATTAATATGCTGTGTTTATATTCATATAATAATCAAATCATTATGCACCGTAAGTACAAGAACAGATCTAAAAAATAAATTTTAATGGTAATTCAAATTATTACAATAGATATCAACTTAAATTATTATTGCAAAATACTACAGGTTTGAGGTTCTAATTATGAAATTATTACTTCAGTAACTGCATGAATAGGTTGTGCGTTACCAATAGAGTTCACGAACTTTTTCACTTAAAATTTTAAACGAAGGTTTAAAGGATTTTAAAAACTGATGGGTTATTAAAGTAGCAAATTACAAAATTCTCATTCTATGCGTAAAGTGCCCTACTTTAAAAATTATAATTTACTTTTTAGATTAACTGTGATAATCCTTGAATATCCTTGTTAATACAATAAAATTTATAATTTGTGAAAAAGCACAAAATTTAATCAAGATAAAAGAATCAATATTGCTATTAATATTGTAAAGCCTGTACTAAAATGATGTAAATAAATTTAGTTCTTTTTTTGCCAACTCCTATAATAGTAAAATGTAACTTTTTTGGTTTGGCAGGCAATCTGACAAAGAAATAAGTTGCATCACTTTGTAAAAGGACGATGGTATTACAGTGAAGTAAAGATTTATCCAAGTGAATCCCTAAGAGCGTTTAAATGTCGATACGCTGATAGATACAAATGACTTCTTACAGGTATCACGTTTCACTGAAAGAAAAATTTTTTTTATTTTTGGCATTTCAAACATTTAAAATTTGATATTGCTAAATTTACCAATGTAAAGTTGAAATATGAGAGCGATTAAAAAAACATAAAAATCGGAAATACTTTGTTGTATTAATATTATTGGCGAATATACACAGGGTGGTATTCCAAATAAGAATTCACAGTTCAAAATACATAATATGTAGAGTGTTTGCTCAGATTTACTTTGACTTTTATGGATGACTCTCGGCTACAAGCAAGGTTACAAGATAAAACTCTATCATAACCCTAAAGTAGTAACAAATTAGAACTGGCAAGAAGGCACTACTATTAAAATAAGATGGAATTTGAATAACAGCAGTTTTTCTATACAAATACACTTTTGATTTGGAAAGTTAGCGTTAGCTAGTTATTGCCAAGTATTTGGTACAGTAAACATAGGAAAAATAAAAAACAATTAGAAGATCAACAAAACTCGATACAATTTGTGGAATACTTACTCTTTTAAAACACCAATTTGATCAAAAAATTGCAAAAGATCTTTTTGTAGCTTTAAAAATTACTTTTAATTAATTTTTTTTAAACTTTTTATTGCAATGAAATTTTACCGAGTGAAAATAATCCCAAAAAAGAGAAAAATTACTACAGTCCTGAAAGTTTGCACACATGCTTGTAATCAATGTGTAACAAAAAATCGGGCGTTTTATGTTAGGTCAAGATCTCTTTAGGAGAAGTAAAGGTGGGACCGGCCGACTTGAAAGCGGGAGACCGCGGTTCAAGTCCTAGTCGCGTCGGATTCACTGCTATGATCTAAGGTCCGATATCAATCTTTGGACTGTGGGGAAGGCAACGGGAAACCACCCCATTAATTATATTCCCTAGTAAAGTCAGCTTGGCTTCGGCTAAGTTGATCGCCTACGCACTATAAAGTGTATGGCACTTGAAGAAGAAAAAAAGGTGGGACAAAAGAGTGTTTTCTGAAATACTTTAGTAATTAAAAAAAATTGTTTAGACAAATATTAAAGCTGACGAAGTCAACTGTAATTCCATTCAAAAAAATTCTTTAGGAATAAAAAGTAATGGAGTTACTATTTTGTAGTTCTCAATTCTCAAACTAGAGTTTGAGAATTTTTCAAAATCTTTGTCTGCGTGTGAATTTAATATTCTGTTTTCTTTCGCACACTTTGCACCATTTATAAAAATTGTAATTTTTTGCTAATATTTATTTAACCCAACGCATTTTGCGTCTACACGTTTATGGAACTGAACATTTTCAAATTTTTGTCGTTGGTCCTGCTCTCTATTTTATATTGTCAACATTTTAAAACAAAATTTTTGGCTTTGTTTTTATATTTTTTAATTTTATTTGCTTTTTTGATGTTTAAATTTTATAACTTTCCATCAAAGTTCACTCCTTAATCAGTGATCATAGTTTAAACTTAAAATTAAAATCAATAATTTTTGTTTACATCGAAAAGGAAATACTTCAGACTTGGTTTCCCAGCAATTTTAAAATTCTTTGTGTATAATTTTGTATACATGTCAAACATCAAATTGCTTACTGGTATATTTTAAATACAATATTTGAATCTAATTATAAAATAAGGCCGCGTTCGACTTGGACGCTTACAACGCTTTTGGTACGAACTCGCACAAACGCCAACGCTTTAAGTGTTCAACTTGGAAAAAATGTTGGTGCTTACAACGCAGTGTAAACGCTACCGTGACCGCCATTTTCTTACGCTTACAACGCATATTTCATTTTGGTAGGGCAGCGTAAGCGCGGCGCTGTAGTGGTAAAAATTGTAATTATTTTTGAATTTATTTGAAAGCTGAAGTTAACCTAAATATTTTAGGTTTATTTTTTAACTTCAATATTTAAATTTAAACATAAAATTACTTGTCCTATATTAATTATTACTTCAATAAATTATTGTCCTTTTTTACCCGCTCAATTTTTTATAAAAAAAAATGAGTGACAAGATTGTAAATGAAATTAATTGACCCAAAATAAATTGTTGTGTGAAATAATTGTTATTAATTTGTGAAAAAACACCTAAAAATGTAATTGCATTTAAAAACAATTATTATTTCAGATTGTTTGAATATGTTATAGGTTAAGCAACTGTCACTTTTAAATTGCAGCTCTGATCGTGCTAACATATTGTTTGATTTGGAACGTTAGCGTGAGCGTTGTAAGCGCGCATTTTCCAAGTCGAACGGCAAAATTTGCGTACCATGAGCGTTTGTGTTCGTTGGTACCAACAGCGCGTAAGCGTCCAAGTCGAACGCGGCCTAAGTGAGTTTCTAATTTGTTCATTGGCAATCTTATTTTCATTTTAGGTTTTAATTAACATCGAAAATTAACATGTAGGAAAATTATCTCCTAATGTAGTTTTTTTAAGTTGTTTAAATTTTTATTGAAATTTAGTAACTGCTTCTGAGCAGGTCAATATTAAAGCTAGAGTTTTACAAATGCACTTATTTGGTCTATCTTATCTAAAACACAATCTTGTATTCCGTCTCTTTTGACAATTTATATTACTTTGTCAATTACTTTGACATTTTAAGGCCTCGTCGATTGGCACGATGTTCTTCCATAATCTGTAAATGAGAGCTAAGAATGATGAGATACTCGCATAGTAAGAACGTTTTCATTTTGCTCTCTTTTTTGAAAAATGTTCACCAAAGAAGTTCGCTAATGTCTGATATATTGATTTATGGTTGGTACATATGTTTTGCAAATGAATTTTCAATGACACTTGCATTATCCTTAAAGTTTTAATACCACCAAGTTTTCAAAAGTATCAATTGAGCTACCTCTTGTCGTTGTAAAGAATTGCCAAAAGATTATGTTCCTTTTTACGAGAACATCTATGACATTACATTCTAACAGAGCGTAGAGGTTTAATGTTCTTTTCAGTTTTATGGTACCACAAGGCCAATGTCGGTGACTGGTAAAAGTGTATAAAGATGTAGTAATAAATTATTATAAGCGAATTATATAAGGCGGTATCGAGTATGAAAAACTAAATTAATAAATCAATTAACTCTGAATACAAAGGCGATGTTGTTGGTGCCTATTTGACAAGGTAGCGTCATATGTATTGATACCAAATTATATCTTTATTGAAAAGTTTAAAAACGGAAAAATATTATATTTTTATAGTATATGCATTATTTAAAGCATTTAAAACAAAAATTATGAATATAATAATTATAGTACGGAAATAGAGGCAGTGAACATCGGAAAAATTAGGGAAAGCTGAATTTTCGTATGAATCTACCTTTTGTGGTTTTAAACAAAATCTCAAAGTCCCCATCGATATGTGTGCCAGTAAAAGTGTTACTCGTGGTCAAATGTCACGAAGAACGATTTTCATGAAAATCTCGTTAACGGTCACTTTATAAAAAATAGTAGTTATCAAACTTGTAGCTTTAGGAAATTTCCTGCATAAGTTTTACAATTTTAATTTTGATTTATTTGTTAAATGTTTAAAACAATTTAATATTGTGCAAGACTGTGACCGTGTAGAATGAAACGCGTTACAAGTAAACTATTTATTATAATACAAAATAATTTTGTATTTGATTTATATTTAAATTTTTTATTTATATTAAAATTATTTATGTTCGGTTTGTTTGTTTCTGAAAAGATTATTTTTCATTAGTTAACATAATCTTATAAGTAAGGCCTAAAGATTTTGTAAAATTTTTATTATTAATTCTTTTATTATTGATTATCTAAGTATAGTGTAGGGTAGACATAATACTTTTCAAAAGGAAAGAATTCAAAACAACACTTTTTATTGGATTATGGATAGGTGAATTGAATAAAAGTCTGTAATACATAAGTTTTGTCTGTTTAATCAGAAGTTTGATCTTTCGTTTACAAAGCTAGATTAACTTTAAACATCAGCTATGCTTAGTTTCTACTTTTCATATATCATTTATAAATTATCTCTTATATAGTAGTTGAAACAATAATGTGTTGTATACCACTTCATGCGTAAATAATTTTATTAAATGATTTTAGTTTTGAAACATTTTATTATACAATTCCAACATATATATTTCTTATAGTTTTCTGAGTCGGAGTGAACACTGAACACAAGGACAAGGTTTATAATAACAATTTCTGGCCTGTTGGCATCAAATTCGCTCGATTTGATTTCAGGAAAGGTGGTCATTTTTAAAGAGCAGACGACAACACAAAAACCTGCCCTAACTGAACCACATAATGAACAACAAACCAACAATTTAAAAAACAAACAAACCAACAAACGCTGCTTCAGGTTGCTACATCTTAACATTCAATGTATAACAAACAAAATTTCCACACTAGAACACCTACTACAAGAAGAAAACATTGACGTAGCATGCATTAACGAACACTGGCTGAATCCGAAAACGTAAACTTGTATAACATGACAAACTACAACCTGGTTACTCACTACGCAAGAAAAAGCACATACATGGAGGGTTGCGATCTACGTACGAGATGATTTAATCTGCACACCTCTTCCCAACATCTCAAGCAAATCGATCGAGATTGAGGGTGAATTCTCCGCATGTCTGGTTAAATGTGTAAACACAGTAATACTGACAACGTACCGACCACCTTCAGGAAACCTACACACCTATGTAAAACTACTAGAAGACGTCATTGTAGAAATTACAAACTCGCATAGCACAACAACCAAACTGATCATCACGGGGACTTCAACACAAATTTTAACAAAACTCAATTGACAGTTTTACAATACTGACTCTCATGAACTCTTTTAACCTCAGAAAACCATCAATAAGATAACACGTCCTGCATCGCAAACATGCATTGACAATATTTTCACAAACATCGAAAGCATCTCTGCAGACGTAATTGAACCAAATATATCCGATCACAAAGCAATCTGTATAGCATGGGAAAACGAGCAAAAAAATGTGAACACAATAAAAATACGAAAATTTTCACCCAAATTAAGAGCAAAATTCTGCCAGAAAATTCAAACCGCAAACTGGTCTTTAATTTACGAGGAAATTGATCCATCCGAAAAGTTCCTTCTGTTTAACGAAATTGTATCTAAACACGCAGAATCCGTATTTCCACTGAAAACCTATAAAACACTGCATAGTAAGAACGTTTTCATTTTGCTCTCTTTTTTGAAAAATGTTCACCAAAGAAGTTCGCTAATGTCTGATATATTGATTTATGGTTGGTACATATAGTTTTTAATACCACCAAGTTTTCAAAGAGTATCAATTGAGCTACCTCTTGTTGTTGTAAAGAATTGCCAAAGAGATTATGTTCCTTTTTTTTACGAGAGCATCTATGACATTACATTCTAACAGAGCGTAGAGGTTTAATGTTCTTTTCAGGTTTTATGGTACCACAAGGCCAATGTCGGTGACTGGTAAAAGTGTATGAAGAATGTAGTAATAAATTATTATAAGCGAATTATATAAGGCGGTATCGAGTATGAAAAAAACTAAATTAATAAATCAAAAAACTCTGGATACATAAGGCGATGTTGTTGGTGCATATTTTACAAGGTAGCGTCATATGTATATGATACCAAATTATATCTTTATTGAAAAGTTTAAAAAACGGAAAAATATTATATTTTTATAGTATATGTATTATTTAAAGCATTTAAAACAAAAATTATGAATATAATAATTATAGTATGGGAAATATAGACAGTGAACTGAGACTTTATTTTTGTCCAGAATTAACCCACACGCAAGTAGCGAAAAAATCCTGGATTACATTAATACCAATTTAGTTACAGATTTAATCGACAACATTCAGCCGAACCTAAAAGTTGAAATTTTAAATTCGAAGTATCCCGACAATTACAGATCGTTTAAAATTACCACCAACTCATTGTATTTGCCCAAACTAATGCAACCTAATTTTTGGCCTAATGGTGCTTTAGTTAGGAGGTTTTTTGAAAAGCCAAAGTCAGTTGTAAACCGGGTAAATTTTCAGGAAGCTCCAGGGATGTCTCCACCGAACTAACCATTTATTATCAGAATGTCCGTGGATTACGTACGAAGCTCAATAAGTTATACGTAAGCATCTTGAATGAGAACTTTCCTATCATTGTACTTGCAGAGACTTGGTTAAATTCGAATATAAATAATAACGAGTTCATTGACGATAGGTATACTGTCTATCGTAAGGATAGATCGAGCGATACTAGCCATAAATTGCTTGGTGGTGGCATTCTGGTTGCGGTTTTGAAATCTCTGCCATCAAATGAACTTCCGATCTCAATCCAATATCGTGAAGAGTTATGGGTTTCGATAAATGTGTGCAATAAGGAAATGTTGATTTGTGCCACTTACATTCCCCACATTCTGCTGAACAAGTGTATGCCAGTCATCTCAACCAAGTTAGCTGTTTTGTACAAAAATTTCCGAATCACAGAATATGTATCATTGGTGATTATAATTTGCCTAGATTGTCATGGCAGCCACAGGATTTTAGTTCAGAATTATCGGCAATCAACGCGTCCTCTCAGATTGAGGTAATGGTATGTGATGAACTGTCTGCTAACTCTTTTTCGCAGTTCAATTGTATTAGGAATTCCTATCACGTAACTCTCGATCTCATTTTTTACAATGATGCCCACATGGTGGTTAAAGAAACTCTGCCTTTGAGCACTCCTGCAGATGTTTATCACCCATCATTGCTTGTTACTTTTTCTGACATTGGTATTGATGCTCTTAGAAAGGAAGGGCCCATTCGATATTTGGATTTTAAGAATGCTCCGTACAATGTTATTAACGATCACCTCGGCCGAATCGACTGGAATTTTCTGGTAAATCTTACATCCATTGACGATTGTGTTCACAAATTTACGGAGATTATCCTTGCTCTAATTGATTCCATCGTACCAGTTATATACAAGAAGAAAGAATATGACACATTTCCAACTTGGGTAAGCAAACGAACCAAATCCTTAATCTTTAACAAGAAGCATCTGCACAGATTGTATAAGAACTCTCCAAACAGTGATACATATCAAAGTTTTAGTGATGCAAGAAACTTCTGCAAGCTCGCGATTGATTATGATAGAAGAAATCATATTGTAGATGTGGAGCATAAGCTGCTGAACAACTCTCCGAAACAATTATGGTCCCTCATGAAATCCAAGTCTGAGTTTAGTGATTGTGACATTCCATCAAAAATGCATGATGGTGTAAGCTACTGTGACGATGCCGCAAGCATTGCCAATTTGTTTGCAAATTTCTTTGAAAATGCTTATTGTGATCATCCAAAAAATATCAGTACCGAATGGGACTCTTTGTTAGTGGACTGCGTTGATTTAAACAATATTGGTATAACCGAACAAGAAGTAGCTGATAAATTACAACTACTTAATATTTCGTCAAACCCCTGCTCAGATGGAATCCCTGCCATATTTATCAAAAATTGCCGAGAAACTCTTGCTAAACCGATAACACTTCTCTTTAACAAATCATTGCAGACGTCTTGTTTTCCCCGCTGCTTGGAAAATCTCTTCGGTTACACCTATTTTCAAAGGAAAAGATCGTTCTCACGTTGGAAACTATAGGCCGATAAGCATATTATCAGTACTTCCAAAACTTTTTGAATGGATTGTTACGGAAAAGCTTTTCTGGGCAACTAAAGGCATAATCATCGATGAACAGCATGGTTTTTACAAACATAGGTCAACATCAACTAATTTATGTACGTTTTCAGAATATGTGACTAATAATCTTGAATCTGGCTCCAGTATTGACTGCATTTACACCGATTTCACAAAGGCATTTGATCGGGTACATATTGAACGATTGGTCTTTAAGTTGAGTAAGTTGGGGATTGGTGTCAATCTATGTAATTGGCTCCTATCATATTTATCCAATCGACGGCAAAAGGTAAAAATCAACAACTGTTACTCTCGCGATATCTTTGTGAAATCGGGAATACCTCAAGGCTCCCACCTAGGTCCATTGCTGTTCACGCTGTACATTAATGACGTCAAATCGGCTTTCAACAACTGCAAATTTCTACTGTATGCTGACGATCTCAAAATTTTCAAAGTCGCGAACACTGTACACGATTATAGCTTGATCTCTGATGATCTTCGTTCTTTTGAATCATGGTGCAGTGCGAACTTCATAGAATTAAATATTAATAAATGCAAATTTCTTAATTTTTCTCGAAAGAGAGAACGCTTCGATCATGCTTACAGTTTGTTAGGAAACACCATTGAAACGGTTTCGTATTTTAGAGATCTGGGAGTAACGGTCGATTCTAATTTTGGCTTTGTTTCACATATGAACGAAATTGTTAGTAGAGGTAACAAAATGTTGGGTTTTATTAAGCGACACACTCAAGAATTTAGCAGTTTACGTGTTCTTAATCTGTTGTTTACTGCTTATGTGCGTTCAAACCTTGAGTATTGTTCAGTAGTTTGGAATCCATACTGTCTCACGCACATCGCTCGACTAGAGAAGCTTCAAAGAAGATATGTTAAATTCATCTGCTTCAAGTTCCGTATAAGCTTCGACTCTGATTACGATTTACTTTTGGGTTACCTAGGTTTGTCAAGATTGGATACCAGAAGAAGATACCTGGACTTGTTGTTCTTGTTTAAGCTTCTCAACAACGAAATCGATTGTCCATCACTTTTACAGTCAATAAATGTTTGGGTCCACCCGAAGTTTAGTTCGGAAAGCAGATCTCTTTCGAACTAATTACCATAGAACAAGCTATGCGATGAACTCGCCTATTACAAGGTTGCAGAGCTTTGCGAACAGGACCGAAGCTGACTTTTCTGCAAATTCCTCAACTAAGATGAAATCATCTCTTAGGCTTGCTCTAAATATGTAGTCGATTTAAATTTATTTATTTTTATGTGTTTTGTAAAAAGGAATCATTCCGTTAATAAAGATTATTATTATTATTATTGAACATCGGAAAAATTAGGGGAAAACTGAATTTTCGTATGAATCTACTTTTTGTGGTTTTAAACAAAATCTCAAAAGTCCCCATCGATATGTGTGTCAGTAAAAGTGTTACTCGTGGTCAAAGGTCACGAAGAACGATTTTTGGCGAAAATCTCGTTAACGGTTACTTTTATCAAAAAAATAGTAGTTATCAAACTTGTAGCTTAGGAAATTTCCTACATAAGTTTTACAATTTTTAATTTTGATTTATTTGTTAAATGTTTAAAACAATTTAATATTGTGCCAGACTGTGACCGTGTAGAATGAAACGCGTTACAAGTAAACAATTTTTTATTATAATGCAAGATAATTTTGCATTTGATTTATATTTAATATAAAATTATAAATTTTTGTTGTTCGGTTTGTTTGTTTCTGAAAAGATTATTTTTTCCATTGGTTAACATAATCCTACAAGTAAGGCCTAAAGTTTTTGTTAAATTTTTTATTACTAATTCTTTTATTTTTGATTATTTAGGTATAGTGTAGGGTAAACATAATACTTTTCAAAAGGGAAAGGAATTCAAAACAACATTTTTTATTGGATTATGGATAGGTGAATTGAATAAAAGTCTGTAATACATAAGTTTTATCTGTTTAATCAGAAGTTCGAT
Source organism: Lycocerus yunnanus (assembly GCA_036346125.1). Taxonomy (NCBI): domain Eukaryota; kingdom Metazoa; phylum Arthropoda; class Insecta; order Coleoptera; family Cantharidae; genus Lycocerus; species Lycocerus yunnanus. Next base: position 10,457,523 of record JARFIX010000010.1, on the reverse strand, counting down.
CTTTCGTTTACAAAGCTAGCTTAACTTTAAACATCAGCTATGCTTAGTTTCTACTTTTCATACATATGTATATCATTTATAAATTATCTCTTATATAGTAGTTGAAACAATAATGTGTTGTATACCACTTCATGCGTAAATAATTTTATTAAATGGTTTTAGTTTTGAAACATTTTTATTATACAATTCCAACATACATAATATGTATTTCTTATAGTTTTCTTTTTAACAAAGTGCAACTTTAAGTAACAGGTTGCGAGCTTAGCTTAACTTCCCTGGAGAATAAGTTTGTATATACATAGCTACTATGTATACCAAACTAGAAAACGACAATGTTTCAAGTTTTTTATCATTGCTGGTGATGATAAATTTTAAATAATTAAGTAGCAATTTAGTGATTTGGTTTTATCACGCGACACTTACAAAGATTAGTAAGCTTTTCATCAATGTCATTCTTTGATAGACTTCTGAATGTCACTCACGTTCTTTCTTAATCCCCTTTTAGTTAAACTCGGGTGCGTCATTTTCTAAATCACGCAGGCTACGAAAATTGACGTTAACGATGTGGAAGGAAAAAGCGAACAATATTGAATGACTAAAAATTTGTCGTTTGCAATAAATTGTAAGTTCTCAGCTACAATGTATCTTTAAATTAAAATTGCTTTTGTGAATTTTAAGTTTACATCAACGAAAAGGAAAAAGGTGTGCTGTTAACTTAGCGTTAGAGTGCTCGATTACTGACGTAAATTAAAGTCTATTCCTGGAAAAATTATCTAGCAAAATTAAAACATAATGGTGCAACCAACGAGATATATGTATAATATCATATCTCTACCCGGATGTAGGCAGAATCTACTGGTATCAAAATATACGAAGTTTTTCTGTAATAATTGTCGTTCAACGCCGACAACAAACTGGAGATCTTCCATGTTGAACCTTAGCGCAGAAAAGAGAATCTTGTAAAGCAAGAGCTTATGCTCAGCAATGGATCTTATAAGGCTGAAGAAAAGAGATAGAAGATGAATAAGGAATAAACGGCGGTGTAGTTTACATAAACTCCCAACTATAAGTGAACGTAATCGGCTTTTATTTGATATTTAATGCAGTTATAAATTGAAAATTATAAAATTAACGGGTTATTGTTTTCCATAGAATAAAAGTACCTACTAATTGTTTCGGATTCGAACCTCAGGAACGCATGCGCCGATCTATCCTATTCGGAGATACAAACAATGCGTATAAGCGATACAAATTGCACCGTGACCTATTGAACTTGAAATTTTAAATAAATAATTTTTTAATAGATTGCAAACCTAAGTGATTTATGATCTAACACAAAAAAGCAATTTAAGCTTTAATATTAATTTAATATGCTTAACCGTAGAGTCAATTTGTTATTCGTTAAAAGTTGAATAAAGCTAAAGCATGTGAACAAATCACGATGTAACCATTAATTTTATATTATCGAAAAACAATAAAGCAAAAGCGAAAACTAAACCCGATTAAAAGAGCATTAAAAACAGAAGTTGCGTGTTAAATAATCGTGATCGTGTACGGAAACCAAATTCGGTAAAAAGGGACGATTAAATGAGTCCCGTTAAATTTCTTTAAATCCTAATGACATTTGCTACTGTCGATTTAAATCTATTAATGCGACGTAGAAAAAAAAATTATTTCAAATGTTATAGTCAAATTAGTTCAAGTAGAATTACTTCATTCAAGTCTGTCCTCGATAACATCTTTCAAGGCTGCTTTCCAATTTCGAAGTTTATTGGCTCGTAATTGATTGAATTTTAGTCTATGCTTCTGAAAGAGATATCTTTATATATTTTTTGTTGTAGCTCTAAATTTCCAATTAAAACATAATGACTTATCGATATAATACAAGCCTGATAGGGAATATTGGCAGTAATTGCTTGTTACAAGTTTTGTGCCTGTGGGATTTCAAAATCTTGTTTTTACTCTGTCGCATTTTTCATAAAAATATGAAAGGTATTTCTAACAAGAATTTCAAATATGAATTTGCCACAACTTATTTTGAGCTAATTTTTTTGAAGACAATACTTGATAATTATGCATACTTAGTACATAATACTGCTTTGTACATCCATACCTTTGCCTTGTTTCTACGAGCAAAACCCTGGGATTTTAAAATTTTATAAAAGTTATTTTTTATGAAATAATTTTATATCTTACAATTAGTACATTATACAATTAGTACAATTAGTACAAATTCTAAATCCTAAGTTAATCTAATACAGGAACTTTATTTTTATCAAAGCGCTGCAGTCTAAATTTTGGTTTATATGACAATTTACCACATTATATCATCCAATGTGTTTGCATCGTTTTAGTCACATGGACCAATCAAAGCTATCTGATATTCTTTCAGCGAATATTATGTGTGCACTCTTGCCATCGCCGTGGCAACAGGAAAAATAATAGCTATCAACAATATCTTAGCAACGTACTTACCTATGCTTGTTGATTTTAATTTAAAATTAATTTTATTTAAATTAAAATTATTGTTCGATAAATTGTCAACAGTAATATCACTAGTGATCATGATATTGCCGGCAATTTTGCCGAATCGATCACGACTGCTTGTTGCGATGAAAAGAAGCACGAGTGCGCAGCACGAGGGCTTCTTTCTCGTAGCAACAAGCAGGAGTGGTCATTCGGCAAAATTACCGAAGCAAAATCATGATCACGAGTGATATTTATTTTGACAATTTATCGAACAATAATTTTAATTTAAATAAAATTAATTTTAAATTAAAATCAACAAGCATAGTACGTTGCTAAGATATTGTTGATAGATATTATTTAGTCGACTGCTATTATTTTTCTTGTTGACACGGCGATGGCAAGAGTGCACCAGCATAATATTCGCTGAAAGAATATCAGATAGCTTCTGATTGGTCCATGTGACTAAACGATGCAAACACATTGATGATATAATGTGTAAATTGTCAAAATAAATATCACTCGTGATCATGATTTTGCTTCGGTAATTTTGCCGAATGACCACTCCTACTTGTTGCTACGAGAAGAAGCTCGTGCTGCGCACTCGTGCTGCGCACTCGTGCTTCTTTTCATCACAACAAGCAGTCGTGATCGATTCGGAAAAATTGCCGGCAATATCATGATCACTAGTAATATTACTGTTGAAGATATACGTTGTATTATCTTCTTTATAAAGTTTTACCATAGAGGTCTCCAAATTTCCTTCTAAAGTCTCGATATAGGTTGTGGAATTCATTTATTCTTCGCATATTTTAATTTTTCCTACGCCGCTATCTGCCATGGATGCCAATATTATTATGTTACCACCGCCAAATTTAACAGTGGGTATAACACTGAGATTGAGATTGATGTGGCAGTAAATCATTATCGAATGATTCCAGTTTATGTTGATTTAATTTGTAGCTAAAAAGAATATTTGATAAACTGTACAGACGTACATTGATTTGCACTGGACGTATTCTAAAATTTGATCTTTTAACTCTGTTTAACCGTGTTACTAATATCAAAACATTAACTGCGTTAGCAGTTTGGTTTTGCATAATAGCCAAGTTGGAGATTTTTGACACAACTGAAATTAAAATATTCATCATGCAGAAATTATTTCAAAGTCAAATTTTTTCCTTAGTGTAGCCTAGTGTAACACATACATACTTACCAAATAAAAAATACAATAAAAATGTAAACAATACAATATTGACAACAATTTTGCATCTTCAAAAATCTGAATCCAGGCATCAAGATGTGTCCTATCGAAATGGAGATGCAAAGCGAGAGTTATCCTTATAATATAGTACTTGCTTTTTGTAACTATTATAATTTTGTTTAAATAAAGTATATTTTTAGTCTATTTTATTCTATTTAGAATTAAGCAATATTGTTATTACGAACGTTTAACAAAAAAAAACCAAAAAATTGAAGACACAAATAGGAAATCATTAAGAACAGATAAAGTAAATAGAAGTGCAAACCTGAAACCGAAATTGACTTTTAATTTGCTAGAATTTCTCTTTATGATCTTTTAGAGTTAAGGTGGGTACGATAGGGGTTGTATTTGTTTTTCCATTAATGAAACTAGAACATTTTGAATGTGCAAAGTTAAAATTAAATTTCACTTTAAGAAGTCAGTGCTTTAAATTTATATTATTTCATCTGTTATTCAATTTCAGTTTCTGGCGTAACTATTTGAAATACAAACATGAAATAATTTAATACTTTGTTATAATTTCAGTTCATAAGTTAGAAGTAGTTACTGCAATTTATTAATAAGAAAAAAATGATAAAACTAATTACGTCTAGTAATGTTAAAATATAATACTACATGTATACCTACAACTGTTGTGCTATTATAATAGTTTTAATTTTAACCAATTGGGCATCTCGCTATTACATATAGTATATAGCATAAATTACTTTCGAAACATGTCAGTGCATCTAAACCGTGTGGTTAAACGATAATCACTCTTCTCCATATCACAGATGATAATCATAATAATGATGATAATAACAATCATAATCATACTCATATAAATCATATAATAATCCTTGTGTCATTTCATTTTGAAACAAATTTTAAAAGCTCTAAACAAAAATGAACCGAGAATTCGAGGAGTCGCGATGTTGGTGGGTCATCTTTGTTATTATTACCAATAGCTGTAGTTGGTGAGAAAGTATTACTTTTGCCATAAATGGTGTTGTAGGAGCAGCACTCGTCAAGTTAAACTGAAGGAGACTAGCATAAACTGGTAAAAAAGGCGCAATTGTCCTGAAAATATTTTATTTTCTCAAAAAATTGCAGGAAAATTTTTGCTTGCTTTCATGAACTAAAACGGCGATTTCATATTTTCCAAAAACCGACATGCTCGAACATATTCTTTTGTTTCGGCGTTCTGATGCTTTATAGAATCATTCTGTAAAAGTGCATAGCTGTGTTAAGTTAAATTAGTAACGCATTACATATTATCTTACAAGAACGCGGAGATTGTTTCCAAAACAATAAGTACATAAGATTATAATGATTTTCTCATTTAAGGTGTCTCGACAGTGTAATGTATTGCAATGATATTCACAATAATTATTATCTTATTTATTTTTTTTATTTGCACTAGCATGAGACTTTCTTATTTGTTCCGTAAGTTAGCTAGAAATTCTTTGTAAAATGTTGAAACTCGTCTTTAAAATAATTATTAACAAAATGATAAATTTACTCTGTGTCCTTTTACAAATATGTAAAATTAAAAATTATATTACCTAAATTAATTTTAGGAAAATTAAGCATCACTGAAATTTGTCTTCTAATCAAACGGAAAATACCAAAATTTTTCTATGACACATTTTTTAAAACTATGTTCCAATACAAATTTTCTTAAAAATTAAATAAATTACAAAAAAAAGTTTCTGATTACTGATTTTTATTTTTTATTGTGAAAACATTAAATTGTTTTTTGTTTGATGTTGGTGAATGAATTCAGTTGTTATCAGTTAATGTATGTACATCTGTATTACAGATTGTATCTGGCAGTGGCAAAATTTTTCTGCTTCTCAAATAATCTTCCAATATTGCGATAAGCATGCTTTTCAAATATTTCAATTCAATGTTTTTAATTTATCCATAATTTAACTTCTGTTGCAAAATGCTTCTATTTAAAATCCTAATTTTATTTTAATATTTCTTCATATCCATTTTATCAAATATCATATTTAAAAATTTATTTTCTTCTTCTTACATTTAAATTAACTTGAATCTTAACTAATTAATTAATTGATTGATTACTAAATTCTATTGCAAACAATTACCAACACAATCAATAAGAAGACTTGCACACAATCAAATTTGCAATTTATTTTAAATTTAGGTAAATCATTTCTAACACTTTAAATTAGTTTCACTTATTAAAATTCAAGTAACCACCTCTTATAATTAAACTTTAAATACATTAATAACAATTAAATTCTTTTAGTAACCAACTAATAACTTGGTTACTGCCAAATCCAAAATAGTAAATAAATTAATAACAATTAAGTGCTTTTAGTAACCAACTAATAACTTGGTTACTGCCAAATCCAAATACTCTGATTGGCTTTACAATTTAAATTTAAAATTTGCAAAGCAAATAGTTTGAAATGAATATCAATTCATTATCAAACAGCTTGACCAAAAAACAAATCAGCAAAGCTTGGAAAATTAAGTGAGTCTCTAATCATTCAATTAACATTTTACTAAACCTATTTGTTTTAGGCAGCAACAAAAAGTTGAGCAAGAAAATAATTTTTTTATAATTTAAGTTTTAAATGAGACGGTCATTGGCATGGTTGTTAGCGCGATGAACTGCTAATGTAAGACTCTTGGTAGAGCTCACTTTGCAATACCGTCTCCGTGCTTCGGAAGGCACGTAAAGACGGTGGTCCTCTCACAAAGTGCTTGCAACATCTTTGAGGTATTAATTGCTAGAGTGCCCTCTCTAGGGGACGGGTAAACGACTTCGGTTGTATCCTGACATAAGGAAGCTTCTTCTTCTTCTTCTTAAATTAGGACTAGGTCCTGTAATATCCAACAGTAACATCGACAAAGATCCGAAGCTACTGCTGGTTCTGTGAGCATATTATTTGTTTTACATCTGAAGTAGTTTGCTAGACTGGCTTCAGATGTGCCTGTTACCCTATATTGTTGTTAATGATGGCAATTCATTAACATAGGAGGACCACCGGCTTTACATGCCTTCCGAAGCATGGAGAAGCAAGGAAGCCCGTTTCTTTTTATAGGTCCCACTGCAGGACTGGAGCCTTTTTCTCTAAGAGAAAGGTTTAAGCATTAAAACCCCACGGTTACTAAGTCCGGGTTGGGGAATGTGCCTGTAACCCTTTTCATAGTTGATGCTGGCAGTCATCAACTCAGGGGGACCGTCGACATTACGTGCCCTCCAAAGCACGGGAGACGGTCATAGATAGAAAGAGAGGCGGAAAGAAAATTTTTTCTTTTCTAGACTCCTCCCGGGATCGAACCGGGTGCCTTTGCATCAGTAGTTGATCGCTCTAACTACTAGGCCAAGACCTAGAGGTCTACGTATATAATATATAATTCATTTAATTTAAAAATGTGACTATTAGACGGTCCGACCGCTCAATCTCTTTTTATATTTTGTTTCAACTTCCTATTATTATGTATCCTATATCTTTTAATAAAATTGGGCGTATTAGTTTGTGATTTATTTAGTTGTTGTTCATTGTTATTATTTGTTAATGCGACGCACACTGGTGACTTACTATGTACTCGTACCTTTGTGACTCCCTTATTTTTTGACTTGTAAGTTGTTTTATGCATGAATGTTTGATTGTTGCACTTATATCTTTTTAATTTGTTTTTTGTAGTTGCCCTGCCCTAAAGATGTATACATTATACGAACACGAAACCAGTAGGCAGTAACTAAAAATTAACCTGCAATTGCTTTAACCCACAATACAATACAATTAATCGAATGAATTTAGTGCAAAAAGATAGATACACATTTCAGCTTTCTATTTCGGAGTATAAAAAAATTACAGTAGTTGGGGGTGGTAGAAGTAACTTTTTGACACAATCTCTCCTTACTCTCTCTCCTCGTTGATCTCGCTTTTCATTTCGAGGAAATGTTACAATTTCATGTTTAGGGATTGTCATAATAACCACCAATATTCACCGATTCAATATTTAAATGAAATCTATATAACTTTGTAATAAAAATTTGTCAGAAATTTCAGTTGCGATTATTTTCTGCTTGCCATTTTTGCTTGGAACGAGTACTCCTATGCAGGTGGGGTCGAATTGAACAAAAATTATTTACTTTATTTTACGCTTTGAGTTTCGTTGCAAATGTTGGTTTAATTTGAGGTCACCATTAATTTTGATGGGTAAGATAATTTCTCTTAAGAATGGAGTTTCGTCAGAAATTTTCAAAAAGAGATAATCCGACTTAATCCTTAAATTTTGCTGGAAATGAGTAATAAATTATTTTGATGCTAAAAGAATATACATATGTATGTACGTACGTATATTTTGCATCCTAGAGCAACTTGTTTTATAAAATTATCTGTAACGTCAAAAACGTAAATCACAACTTTCTAATTTTCAACAAAACAGTTTTCTGACTTTCCTGAAAAACGATTATTTTAAACTTACACCTTTTGACTTTTTTCACTGTTATAGTATGTACATTATTCTGTTAGTTGTTTATTATTGAACTGAAATTTATTTATAGTAGTACTTATAGTATTTATAGTACCCTACTCTATACATAGAATTCTGAAATCGACTCAATATTTCAAATTACCTAAATTGTCCAACTATTAGCATGCCGAGCATGTTAAAGATAAGAAAGATTTATTATAACAGCATTTCGTCGTTATTGATTTGTTGTTGATTAAATTAGTTTACTTATAGCTTCTAGCAAGTGTTGATTAAATTGTATGTAACAAGCAGTACCTCCATAGTACAAAAAGCAATCGCGTGTATGATATTATAATTTATTGTGCTTTCTGCATTTTCAAGTAGGTGGATAGGTACATAGTACATACTATGCCTACATACGTATACTATGTAGGTACATATTTGCAACGCATGCTATGCTATAAAAAAGAAAACTACGAAAATTAATGTTAACGTAAACTTCTTATAAACTTCTAAAGAATTCATTAAAATTTAATGAGTAATATTTTATTTGTTAAATTTACTTCATAATAAATTAGAAATTACGGTCGTTGGTCTGGGAGTAGAGCTCATTTTGCAATGCCGTCTCCGTGCTTCGGAAGGTACGTAAAGACGCTGCTCTTCATATTCTTATTAATATAAAATTGGGCAACATGCACATCTGAAGCCAGCCTAAGAAGCTACTTCAGATGTGAAACAAATAATATGCTCACAGTACTAGCAGTAGCTTCGGAACTTTGCCGAAGCTGCTGTTGGATATTACAGGACGTAGTCCTATGTTAAGAAGAAGAAAAATACATTAGGTACAAAGTTTCAAAACACAATTTTACAATTTTTAAATTATTACAAGTTAATATGAATTTACTAATATATACTTTTAAAATAACCAAGAATATAAAGAACTCTATATAATGTTAACATTTCTTTTAGGTGTTGTAACCACAGCTTTAGATATTTTTTGATTAGCTCATTCAGGTGAACACTTCGAGTTTATCTCTTATGTTCTTATTCTGCTTCCCATATGTTTTTTGCTATCCCACAATTGCTTTGAAAAGACAGTCACTTTTACAAAATTAAAACTTACATGCATATTTTGAAGTAACTAATAAATTTTAACCAAAAAATAATTGTTTCCTCTGATATCACTAATATGTGAGCCTGTTAATATTGGCCAAGTGCTTGTCGTTTATTAACTCAAACTATGCAGCAATTCTTTTCTACAATAAATTAATATTTGGATGGTGTTTTTTATAACTTTTGCTTTTAAAGTAGGCTACAGGGAAAATCCACAAGGTGCTATATCATAAGATCTATTTAAGTAAAACTTTTTCACCTTCTTCGGGAAAAACTTAAGATTTCTCCCCTTAGATCTCTTAAGATTAGCATTGATCGGATTCCAATGCAACCGGGCTACTGAAAAATTTTGACCACTGGTATTATGATCTTATTATGATTATACTTGTACATTCCGCCGTGATAGTTTTCTTTGTAAATTGACTGGCACTTCTTCGATAAAATTACAATTAATATTTGAGATTACAATACAATTATATGGTTTTAAAAATTTTGTAGTATAGTGTAAGAACTAGTGGGTAGGTACTTACAAGCAGTACTGTAAAGTATGCTTCTAATTGTTTCTTTTTTATTTATTTTTATTATTAAAAAAACAATCTACAAAAATTCGCCTACACTTAAAATTATTTCGTTAAATAATAGGATTACGGTGCAGGTAATTACTGCATAGAGAATGCCGTATGTATGTACCTTATGTATGTGCTCATGATAAAAAGTTTTATCAAAATTTTTTGTAACTTTACATAGCATCAATTTTGTTGTAATTGAAAGGTTCTCTGGCAAATTATAATTCAAGAAACGTTCCATTAATATTTTAGTAACCGATTATAAAAGAAATAAGGTAGAAATAATAACTCTAAAAAGCACACAGCATGATTTGCCCCCTTTTTATGAAGTTGAGACATAAATCTTTGTCGAGTTTCCTATTACTAATTAATTATAAACGAAACAATTACATTATTTTGAAAAGTATAAAATGCGACGCACACTGGTGACTTACTATGTATTCCTACCTTTGTGACTCCCTTATTTTTTGACTTGTAAGTTGTTTTATGCATGAATGTTTGATTGTTGCACTTATATCTTTTTAATTTGTTTTTTGTAGTTGCCCTGCCCTAAAGATGTATACATTATACGTACACGAAACCAGTAGGCAGTAACTAAAAATTAACCTGCAATTGCTTTAACCCACAATACAATACAATTAATCGAATGAATTTAGTGCAAAAAGATAGATACACATTTCAGCTTTCTATTTCGGAGTATAAAAAAATTACAGTAGTTGGGGGTGGTAGAAGTAACTTTTTGACACAATCTCTCCTTACTCTCTCTCCTCGTAGATCTCGCTTTTCATTTCGAGGAAATGTTACAATTTCATGTTTAGGGATTGTCATAATAACCACCAATATTCACCGATTCAATATTTAAATGAAATCTATATAACTTTGTAATAAAAATTTGTCAGAAATTTCAGTTGCGATTATTTTCTGCTTGCCATTTTTGCTTGGAACGAGTACTCCTATGCAGGTGGGGTCGAATTGAACAAAAATTATTTACTTTATTTTACGCTTTGAGTTTCGTTGCAAATGTTGGTTTAATTTGAGGTCACCATTAATTTTGATGGGTAAGATAATTTCTCTTAAGAATGGAGTTTCGTCAGAAATTTTCAAAAAGAGATAATCCGACTTAATCCTTAAATTTTGCTGGAAATGAGTAATAAATTATTTTGATGCTAAAAGAATATACATATGTATGTACGTACGTATATTTGCATCCTAGAGCAACTTGTTTTATAAAATTATCTGTAACGTCAAAAACGTAAATCACAACTTTCTAATTTTCAACAAAACAGTTTTCTGACTTTCCTGAAAAACGATTATTTTAAACTTACACCTTTTGAATTTTTTCACTGTTATAGTATGTACATTATTCTGTTAGTTGTTTATTATTGAACTGAAATTTATTTATAGTAGTACTTATAGTATTTATAGTACCCTACTGTATACATAGAATTCTGAAATCGACTCAATATTTCAAATTACCTAAATTGTCCAACTATTAGCATGCCGAGCATGTTAAAGATAAGAAAGATTTATTATAACAGCATTTCGTCGTTATTGATTTGTTGTTGATTAAATTAGTTTACTTATAGCTTCTAGCAAGTGTTGATTAAATTGTATGTAACAAGCAGTACCTCCATAGTACAAAAAAAGCAATCGCGTGTATGATATTATAATTTATTGTGCTTTCTGCATTTTCAAGTAGGTGGATAGGTACATAGTACATACTATGCCTACATACGTATACTATGTAGGTACATATTTGCAACGCATGCTATGCTATAAAAAAGAAAACTACGAAAATTAATGTTAACGTAAACTTCTTATAAACTTCTAAAGAATTCATTAAAATTTAATGAGTAATATTTTATTTGTTAAATTTACTTCATAATAAATTAGAAATTACGGTCGTTGGTCTGGGAGTAGAGCTCATTTTGCAATGCCGTCTCCGTGCTTCGGAAGGTACGTAAAGACGCTGCTCTTCATATTCTTATTAATATAAAATTGGGCAACATGCACATCTGAAGCCAGCCTAAGAAGCTACTTCAGATGTGAAACAAATAATATGCTCACAGTACTAGCAGTAGCTTCGGAACTTTGCCGAAGCTGCTGTTGGATATTACAGGACGTAGTCCTATGTTAAGAAGAAGAAGAAGAAGAAAAATACATTAGGTACAAAGTTTCAAAACACAATTTTACAATTTTTAAATTATTACAAGTTAATATGAATTTACTAATATATACTTTTAAAATAACCAAGAATATAAAGAACTCTATATAATGTTAACATTTCTTTTAGGTGTTGTAACCACAGCTTTAGATATTTTTGATTAGCTCATTCAGGTGAACACTGAGTTCATCTCTTATGTTCTTATTCTGCTTCCCATCTGTTTTTTGCTATCCCACAATTGCTTTGAAAAGACAGTCACTTTTACAAAATTAAAACTTACATGCATATTTTGAAGTAACTAATAAATTTTAACCAAAAAATAATTGTTTCCTCTGATATCACCAATATGTGAGCCTGTTAATATTGGCCAAGTGCTTGTCGTTTATTAACTCAAACTATGCAGCAATTCTTTTCTACAATAAATTAATATTTGGATGGTGTTTTTTATAACTTTTGCTTTTAAAGTAGGCTACAGGGAAAATCCACAAGGTGCTATATCATAAGATCTATTTAAGTAAAACTTTTCACCTTCTTCGGGAAAAACTTAAGATTTCTCCTTAGATCTCTTAAGATTAGCATTGATCGGATTCCAATGCAACCGGGCTACTGAAAAATTTTGACCACTGGTATTATGATCTTATTATGATTATACTTGTACATTCCGCCGTGATAGTTTTCTTTGTAAATTGACTGACACTTCTTCGATAAAATTACAATTAATATTTGAGATTACAATACAAATGGTTTTAAAAATTTTGTAGTATAGTGTAAGAACTAGTGGGTAGGTACTTACAAGCAGTACTGTAAAGTATGCTTCTAATTGTTTCTTTTTTATTTATTTTTATTATTAAAAAAACAATCTACAAAAATTCGCCTACACTTAAAATTATTTCGTTAAATAATAGGATTACGGTGCAGGTAATTACTGCATAGAGAATGCCGTATGTATGTACCTTATGTATGTGCTCATGATAAAAAGTTTTATCGAAATTTTTGTAACTTTACATAGCATCAATTTTGTTGTAATTGAAAGGTTCTCTGGCAAATTATAATTCAAGAAACGTTCCATTAATATTTTAGTAACCGATTATAAAAGAAATAAGGTAGAAATAATAACTCTAAAAAGCACACAGCATGATTTGCACCCTTTTATGAAGTTGAGACATAAATCTTTGTCGAGTTTCCTATTACTAATTAATTATAAACGAAACAATTACATTATTTTGAAAAGTATAAAATTACACTTAAAGTAGTTCCTTATTTTAATTAACCTGCAATATTAATTCAACCTCGCATTATTATTTACAATTTTTGGTTTTTTTCAAAATATTCGATATTTTAAAAATTCTGTGGTGAAATATATTGTTTCATTGTTTACTGTAAAAAAGATTTTAAATAATAATAAACCGATTAAACTTTAATGAAATAGCTCTGCTTACATATTAAATCTGTCGATTTATTTGTCTGATCAAATGCATGTGATGCGATTTATTAAAGGGTTTGGGTACAAATTTGTGCGATCCATTGGTTTTAGAGTAAGTCGTAACTAAAAGTAAGAACTTTGTATATGTGTATATCTTCATGTGAATGTGTATATCTTTACGGGAAAATGCAACCGAATGTGAGAAATTGATGCGCGAGGACTTGATAACTTTTGAGGATTGTCTTCGGATGAATCAATTAGAGATTAATGCAAGAAAAACAAAATGTATGGTAATGAATTGTGATTTTGCAACGAATTTATTCATTGATGGTGAAAGCATTGAACAGGTCAATGAAAATAAGTACTTGGGAGTCATTATTGATAAATTGTTGAATTTTAATAAGCATGTAGATGGAATATGCTCCAGAATTGTAAGGAAGGTAGGATTATTGTGTAGAATCCGAAATAAAATACTTGAAGTTTGTCTTGTTAATGTTTATAATCCGATTGTGTTGCCTCAATTTGATTATTGTGGTACAATATTATTTATGTGCAGTGATGGTAACATTCAAAAATCGCAAAAACTGCCAAATAGAGCAATGGGAGTGATATTGGGGTGTAGTAGGTAAACTCCCAAGTGTAGTTATGTTGAGTGATTTAAAATGGTAATGTAAGACAACGATTGAATTTTTAAATTTTAGTTTTTATAAATGTAAGATGAAAAACTATTTATTGCCGAAATATTTCTCAAGATACTTAATTTATGTTAAAAATATTTATGATCGTAATCTGAGAAATATAGATGATTTTAGAGAAACGCCTATCAGGCGCTTCAATTTAAGATCGCAACGCCATAGTGGCTGTTAGTGGTATTAACATTGTTGGTATGTTTTTTGATAGTTCGCTGTTGTGTTTATAACATATAATTTTTGGTGTGTATATATATATTAAATTTATTTTTAATATTTGTAATATATATAATATTTTTAATATTTATAATATATTAAATATATTTTTATATATTACGGTACTTTGTAATTGTTTATTATGATATTTGAAATAATTAGTTGCTACCTACCTAAAACGGTTACCTTTAAAATAACTTTTTGTGGCACATAATACACCTGATTGAGACCATTGTCTCAAATTATAGTGAATGCTAGTTAGGGCTAATTAGGACAATTTTTATTAAAAAGAAATTTTCACGCCTAATTTATAAGCAGGAAATAAAACTATTTCAATTTAAGTTGCATTTATTAGAAATTTAGAAACACATACATTGATTGATTTTTTCTGCAGTTAAATTAGAACGACAACGTTTTACATTTTCTGAGAGCCTAACAGTGAGCGCCTTTAGTCTATTTAAAAAGCAACCTAAGCCAATCATAATAAACCAGGTAAACTTTCTTTAAAAACGGAAAACATAATTCCCTTGCAATTACGATACTCCTGAACAAATAGACGCAAATTCATTTCTGTAAAAGAGATTTGACAACTGGCTGCATATGTACAATGTTCTCCTTTTCTAGATTATTTAGCACAGGTGGCCGTCTTATCCTGTTCAAGTTTTGTCCACGAAACTTTCTAAACAATGTAGATTTTGGCACTTGAAATATTTCTGCAGCAACTCGTATCGTCATATGTCTATCAATCATAGGTGCTAGAGCTAATTCTATATTGTTTTCTTCATCATCACAATAACGTTTGGAACTTAATCTTCTCTTATAAGCTCTTGGCATTATATCCCAAATTATCATAAAACAATGAAAATTTGTTAAAACTTCTTAAAATAAATAAATATTATAAAATTTCTACAATGGCAAACACAAAACATAATAACTGAGGTTATAACCAAACAAATTAATGGATAAACTGGGTTATATTTACCTTGGTTTTAAAATGCCAGGCCACACTTTCAGGTGTACAAAATAATCACTTATTTTTATTAATTTTAAATATTTAATTGTGCAAATAAAAACCGCAAATTCACAGCTCCGAGATGCTTGGTCGCGCATATGCGGTTCGTGGGTTCTTAATAAATTGTGATAGCACCTTACCTGCGTCGATTGCTCACTTACGCTTAGTTGACACAAACTGAAAATTTGTTCGGCAATAAAACGCAAAAATATAATTAATAACGCTATTAATATCACCGCTAAATATCACCGTGGAAAACGCTAAAGACAAACATCATCCAAACTGCGGTAGAAGCCCTAGGAACAAGGAAAACAAACAAAAATAAAGCCTATACAAAAACACCGTGGTTCAACGATGAGATTAAAGAACTTGCAAAAGAAAAGAAGAAAGCATTCCTTAAATACAAACGCAACCAGACAATTGACCAATACTCGCAATATGTACGAACACGAAACCGTATTAATCAAGACATAAGGAAAATAAAACAAGACTATTGGGAAAGGTATACAAAAGAGATGGAATACGACATGTACGGGGCACAGAAGAAAATATGGAGAATGTTACGAAGCCAGAAAAAGGAAATAAATGAAAGTGTATCATTTGGTAACATAAAGGAAGAACAATGGATTCGTCACTTTGAAACGTTATACACAGAAAATACAAGCAACGATGCCCTGAATCTTGAAAACAATACAAACAAGGACCCAGTAAAAATAACTCCCGAACAGGTACAGTTAGAAATTAATAAATTAAAAAATAGAAAATCACCTGGTCCAGACGGAATACATAGCGAGTTGTTAAAATATGGAGGTGAACCTTTAACTAAATCAATACACTCTCTGTTTGAAAGAATAATAAAAGAAAGAAAAATACCAACGGAATGGAAAGAAAGTATAACGGTTCCTATGTTTAAGCGAGGAGACAAAAGACTACCAGACAACTACCGCGGAATAACACTGCTGAACTCAACACTAAAGCTGCTCACTTCCGTAATAAACACAAGATTACAAGAGAAAATTATAGTGGAAGAGGAGCAACAAGGATTCCGACAAAACAGAAGCACAGTGGACGCAATCTTCATACTGCGCCAGATTGTGGAGAAATCCATAGAATACAACAACCCAGTATACATGTGCTTTGTAGACCTTACAAAGGCGTTCGATCGGGTCAGAAAGGATGATATTATAAAAATTCTAAATGAGGAGCTTGTAGAACAACAACTCGTGAGTCTGATATATGACATAAATACGAATAACAAGACAAAGGTAAAAACATCAGATAATTTCACAAAACCTATCGAAATTAAAACAGGAATAAGACAAGGAGACTCCTCAGCCCTTTCTCTTCACCTTGATCATGAACAAGTTTATACAAGACGTAAGACATAAGCAGGGATTTCGCATGGGTGGTAAAAACATAAATATAGTGTGCTACGCTGACGACGCTGTATTGATAGCCGATAATGAGGACAACTTGCAAAGACTTCTGCACCAATTTAATATAACAGCTAAACAGTATAATATGGAGATCGACAGAACCAGCATTGTGAGGGACTTCCGAAGACCTCTCAGGGTTGTAGTACCTGGGAGGGCGAGGTAGAAACTTCACAAAAGCTGTGTCGGCGATACAATACCATCTGGTACACAGATGGGTCAAAACAGAGTCAAGTACTGGAGTTGGGTGCGTGGAAGTAGAACGGGTGAGGCGTTCAGCATCAACCTGGGAACTCACGCCACCATATTTCAGGCGGAGGTTATCGCGATAACTGTCTGTGCTGAGGAACTGTTGCGGAGGAACTGTGAAAACAGGAGCATCTGCATCATGTCGGACAGCCAGGCGGCGCTAAAGGCCTTGGAAGGAGTTGAAACAAACTCCAAGGTTGTCAAACAATGCAAGGACGCCCTGATGAAACTGGACACCGGCAACAGCGTCACGCTGATGTGGGTGCCGGGACATCAGGGCATCAAAGGAAATGAAGAAGCGGACTCCCTAGCTAGGAGAGCCGCTAGTACAAGCCTCATGGGCCCAGAACCCTCATGCGGAATCTCATATAAGACCGCAAAGAGGAGAATCAGAGACAATCTGAAAGAAAACACCTTGCTTACTGGGCGGGCCTAGCTGGACTGAGGCAATCGCGGATGTTCATAAGGGCCCCCCTAAGTGAAGCTAGGAGGAACAAACTTCTCATACTGAGCAAGAACCAATTAAGAAGGATAGTAGGACTTTTCACAGGACACTGCTGCCTTAACAGACACCTCAAGAATATGGGGTTGGTGGAAGACTCCACTTGTAGGAAGTGTGGCGAAGAGGAGGAAACCCTCGCCACATCTTATGTGAATGTCCGGCCTTAGCTAGCAAAGGCTACGACACCTTGGTGTTCCTTTCCCGGAAGCTGAGGAGATTGCGCAAGCACCCTTCAAATGCATACTCGACTTTGTTGAGGAGACGCACTTGTTGGAGTAAAACTTGGAACGTGGGGCACAATAAGCTAAGCTTCAGTGCAGTGGGTCCAAACCACAACCCGTTAATAATAATAATAATAATAATAATATGGAGATCTCCACAAAGAAAACAAAACAATGGTGATTGCGAAGGAACCCATTCGATGTAAACTGGAAGTGGACGGAGAGATGATTGAGCAAGTTATGAAGTTTAAATACCTGGGCACAGAACTCACCAGCGCGAGAGACCTAATGGGGGAAATACAACAACAAGCCATTAAAGCGACGCAAGTATATGGAAGTCTAAGAGCAATGGTCTGGAGCAACAAGTACATGAGAATGGACAGTAAGGTGAAAATATACAAAACCATGGTCCGCCCAATTTTAACCTACGCTACAGAAACTAGAGCCGAAACAAAAAGAACGAAACAAAAAATAAGATCAGTAGAAATGAAAATACTACGAACAATACAGGGTCTTACACTACGAGACAGACAAACCAGTGAAAGCATCAGACAGAGATGCGACGTAGTAGACATAGTGAAGTTTGTGAAACACCGGAAGAAAGCTTGGAACGATCACGTTGATCGCATGGATGAGGATAGACTGGCCAACATTTGCAAAACCGACGACCGACAGGAAAAGACTCCCAGGACGACCGCCCAAGAGATGGGCCCAAAGTTGGTTTTCGTCATCCGTAGAGTAGTGACGAGGCAGGCAAACAGGAACAGGTTCCTAGCCAAAAGTGGAAGAAGAAGAAGAAGATTAATATCACCAACTTCTCTGAATGATAAAAAACTTAATGACCCGTACTTATCAGTGGAAATTTCAACAATGAGGCGGATCCAACGGTTGCAAAGTAAATCTAACTGGGGCCTCCGCACGAAAGAACAAATTTCTAAAAGAATCTGACAATATCCCGTCTCGACAAATTTTATAACATGTGCTGATTTTACCAGCTTCCGCAATTTTTCACCAAATTTCTAAAATTTTCTAATATTCGGAGATTTCTCTAAAAAAGGAATTCACAACTTCGCGATTCGGTATAGCACTCGTTTTATCACCAAATTAAATACGTTTGCAAAAATTATAATTCGCCCGCTTATCTTTCTGACCAGAAGATTATTCCAAATTTTTATTATGGCAGCAACGTAATTCAAAAACCGAAAATAAAAAGATTAATAGGTTGCTTAACCAACAGGCATTAAATTAAAATAAATCAAATATTTAATTTTTGTAACATCAAGCAAATTTTTTTACATTTCGTAAATTTTCGTTAATTTTCGTAAATTTACAAATTTACAAAATTTGCATTTACGATGTTACAAGTTTAGAGAAATTTTAATTGAATTAGGGAGTATTTTTCATAAATTAACATTATCAATCCAGGTCCATTTGAGGATTTTCAGTAGAACGTAATACGTATAAATGTGCATCTAATTAAATAAGTAAGTGTGGAAAACATTCGCTAATTTAATTAAAATTTTACTCAACTTGTGATATTTATTATATTATTAAAAAGATTATTAAATGAAATATTTAAAAAGTAATATGTACTTATAAATTGGGATATTTCTGAAATACGATTTATATCGTATGTATACAAACATCCTATGTAACACACAATAAGTGAACCACGGAATATGTGGAATTAAACGGTTAACATCGACGCAAACACTACAATAATTTTGTACATAATTGAATCGAAGCAACATATAATTTTGAACTAAGAAATTAATACGTTTAGTATAAAGTTGTCATGTGATATAATAATAATATGTTACGAGTCAAGTCCGAAGTTGTACTATGTCGACTTTGCACAGTCAGAATTTGTACAATGTCGACATTGCTTTCGATTTATTATAATGTGTCACATTTCTTTTTACTTTTTTAGGTCTAACAATAGTTTAGAATTTGAGTATTTTATATTTATATATTAATTGCTAATAACGGCGATGTATAAAAAAACATCCCTGAGCCAAAATTAATCCCGAAAAGGTGAAACTTTAACCGTATAAAAACAGTTGCGCAATGTTGACTTTGTACAATTTCAGACCTTGTTCGTAACATTTTAATTAATATAGCATCCCTAGGTATTTTATAAGGTGAATATTTATAATTATATACGAATGACTTATTTTTTGATATAGACATAAATCCTTGAAAACGTATAAAAATGATCTACCTATATTAAATCTAACTTAAGGTATTGTACCTACTGTCTTCTTTGCTTTTTAATTTCAATATCTTAATTAAAATAATGCTGTTTATGAATTCATTAAATAACTAATATAAGTTAAGTAAAAGCCTAATATCTAATGTCCGCAAATAAATAATTATTTTATCAATATTAAATTTATTTCAAAATGCAATCAATTTGATAAACAACTTTTAGATGATGTTTTCTATTACAAGATAACAGCAATTCAAAAGAAATCTTTCCACTCAACAAAAAGAACAGAGCGTTTATTTAACTCGATGTTATTTTTTGTAAAGAAAAATTTTTCAAACAAGTAAAATTTCCTTTGATATTGTTACAATTTTAAATTAAATTTGTGTTTAAAAATAACTTGCTTTATGTTCCAATAAAAACTTTAATATTGAAAATTTTTGGAAAAATCAATTTTGTGATATAATCAAACATTGTTTGCTTTAATAATCATGGTAATCTTTCTTTGTTCACATGTTAATATACAAAGTAAACGTTTATGATGATTTAATACAGATTAATTTGTTGAGTAAATATGTATTTAGAGAATTAGGGTTTAGTTTATCCTGAAATTTGAAATTTATTAATTACAGCTAGTATTTATTACATATTATAATAAATAATTTATTTACAAATTTTAATTTACGCATGAATTACATTATTGTTGGAATACATAAAAATATAATAACTTTTATTAAAGGCTAACCTTAAAATCTATAAGAAGCTAACGATATTATTATATTGAAATGATGTATCATTAAATTAAATGATATTGTTCAACATAAAATTTTTGTTATGAAAACGTTTTTGTGGTAATCGAATTTTGCTTTAGAGGATGTAATCCAACTTCCAGTTTGAGTTAAATAACTAAGGATAGTACTATCTCAAGAGAACACATGGAGTAGGGTCTTTAATAATCAGCCGTCTAGGCATTACCTCTGATACTAGTACTCAAATTTTGTACCAAAGTCGTTCGATTTAAAAACTCAATACAAATATTTAAACCCTTGTTTATGCAAATGTGCAAAAGAAAGTATCATTTAATTAAGAGTAACATACAAATTAGATTGCGACGTGTGCATTATTTACATTTAAAATAAAAAATTCATAAAATTTTGAGAATGTTTTCATAAGTTAGTTTATATCATAATGCAAGTGATGTAAGTTGTCAGAATCAGACCGTCTCGTCTGTAACTCGAGTAAGTAGTTTATAAAAATGTATAAATCTGCATAGATTTTTTATTGCCCTAATAAATCACTTTCCTACGCAAAATTAAATAAAATGTTAGAAACTTATTTATTCGTGCTCATCTGTCTAAATCATTTAATTTGTCTTTTCTCTCACACATTGTGTAAAGTACTATTACCAACACATGGCGGTAAAATTTTACCAAATGCGTATACTCGTATAGCAGATTTAATAACAAAAAGCAATGGCTTCAAATAGATCAGGCTTGGTGTGGAATCTTTTAGACTTCTTCAATATTTTTTACAGCGTCCTTAGTTTTGTAGTTAATACAAAAAAAACTAGGTAAAATTGTAATTTGACACTTATGTGATTATAACTGTATTGCCGAACGTTTTCTACATTATGTCTTGTATGGGACTTGATTGCACAGTGACCAGATATAGAGACTTGAATGTAGTGTCTTATTTTGCTAATCTGTAATATTACCACCTATTAAGGTATGCCTAATTGGTTCATACAATTGCATATAATATTTTGCCAAAGCCAATTTTGAACTTTAAAAATATATTGTGACAGGAATATTGCAGAATCTTTGTTTAAGGTGTAGAATGACCTATTATACGTGTACAGCGAACAGGAAAAAAGATCGTAAAATTGGCTTACTGAAACCATGGCCTTACTACGTTTTGGTAGTGATGGTTTTTGCGATTGTCAAGATGACTTGTAAGACTCTAGAACTTTGAAAAACATTGTGATCAACGGATGTATCGATATTAAAAGTTAAGTTTGGCACATCTTATTGCAATAAAATCTCTCACCTCGTACCTTAAAAAAATTTAAACCCCTAAAACAAGCGAAAGGGTAGCATTTATTAGAAGTGTGTTTGTTGTTACACATCACATCGACTTTTAAAAAAAAATTGCATTTTAATTTCATTTTATTAAGAAATTTTCTGATTTGAATTCGTTTGATTGCCTTCTTATTAATGTTGTGTAATGGAGGTATTTTAATGACCAGACAAGAACCTATTAAAGTTGTTCTTTGAATGTTTGTTGAATTTGAATGTTAATATCCGTTAAATATCCCGATAATTCAAAAGTTGTTAAGATATTATTAGTAAAAAAAACTATTTACAAGAACTAAATTATATTACAAAAAGAAAATTTTATTTACGTCATTCATCGCTACATTACGGCCTCAACATGCCGGTACCGTTTTTAGCAAACAAAGGCTTTTACTACATTAGTGTCGCTCGTTGCCGGCATTAAAGAGAGACAATTGATTTTGCAAAAATGTGAACTTTATGTTTGATCAGTGTATGCCATAAAATTCACTTTTTTGACATTTGAAAAAAATAGTTTATTTATAAAATGTTGATGTAATTATCGCACTATGTGCATATTAATTATTTGAAAATGTAAACAAATATTGTTATTTAAAACTAGATAAACACAAATATGTTTCCAGTAACATTATAATAGGAAGATGTTTACTAACTCCCTAATTACTGAAACATAGCACGAGGCTAAAACGTACAAGAGGTAAATAAGAGCGGTCAGGGCAGAATGCTGCAAGGTTTTGTTGTTGGACCGTTGGAGCTTAATGTCCGCGAGCTTTACACATTGTAAGCTTGTTGTACTTGTGAATTAAACAGAGTGCTTTCCAATACTCTCCAATATTCTGTGCCCCCAGGCTGTAGATTAAAGACCCTTTCCACTCTATTCTGCTAAAACCGATGAGAATCAATTCGTATTATTAAGCTCGATAGCGTAAATCGTTGCCAAGTACAGTTACTGCTATTCTTAAATTATCACTTTTTTTAGCAATTACATGAAAAAGCACAAATAGTTTCTAAATTCTGTTATTTAAATTACACAAAACAAATAATTAACGTTCATCTAAAGTATTCAAACATTAAAAATGGGAAAATTGTAGTCATTAAATAGAATGTTATCGGGCGGATTGTAAATTAGAATAAAAGTTAATTTGATTTTAATTCATCAATTATCATTTAAGCTTAAAATAATTAATTTTCGTATTTAAACATACAGGAAGTGCTCATTAATAAATTGTAGGTAAGAAAAGTAAAAGCCTTTTAATAATTATTATTTTTCTTGAAGACAATATAATTATATAAGTATAACTTGTATTATCAACTTCTGAAAATAAAGGTTTTAACTTTTTCAGCTTAAATACCTATATTTGAAAAAAAAGCTAACTAAAAGATTAAAATTTATTTCCACTAATGCTCGATTTTTTATCTTTAAGATAGTATGTTAGATAAATTAACCAAGTAACTAATCAAACAGCAACAAATCGAAATTAAAGTAACACATCAATAATCTGATTGGTCATTTGTTTAATTTGTATAATAGATCTTATACATGGTCTAAGAAGAAATCGAGTATAAAAAAATTGAAAATGTATTTAATTTAAATATTATAATAGGTAGTTACTACTTACTGATTAATATTTTGTAGGAATCAGTTTTGTGCTTACCTGAAACAAAGAACATGAAGTTTTAATACTATAATTTACAGATATAATATTTACAGTCCCTGACCATATTATTAGACTCAAGCACAAAATTTAATTTTTGTAATTTCGGTAAAATTATTCAATTTATGATAAGGACAATGCTTGTATATTAAAGTTATTGTATTATAATATATTTATAGAAAAAAAAATTAACAAAAATTTATAAAAATATTGAAAATTTTAATATTTTGTCAAACCCCCTTTTGCTTGAATGATTTCAAACGACGTACAGAACGTTTAGAATTTGAATTAAGTTTGAATAAAAGCTAGTTTTTTTAAGTTTTTGCAACTTTTTTTGAAAGGTAAGTGTTTAATTATATTAACTATAATCTTAATAAATATTATTTAGCAATTTTTTTAAAAATTTAAAAAAAAATTACAAAAAAATTTAAATTAAAATTTTTTTAGATGGGAAAAGTTGCTGACTTGACTAAAGAAAAAAAGGTTTTCATAATTGCACTTTTAGAGAATACTAAGCTTACACAAAGACAAATAGCAAATAAATGTGTTGTTTCACAGAGTTCTGTACGTCGTTTGAACCAAGCTGTGAAGTCAAAGAAGTCTTCCAATACTGTCAGACAGGGTCGGTGTGGTAGAAAAGTGATCATAACAGCTAGGCGAAAGCGAATTTTGCGTAATATAGCACTGGACAATAGAAGGGCAACCCACACTGAGCTACAGAGAAAATTTAAAGAAGCAGGCTGCAATATTTCTGTCCGTACTCTAAGGAGAAGATTGAATGAGCTGGGCTTCAAATGCTGCAGGCCAGTAAAAAAGCCAAGACTCACTCCAGCCATGATACAGAAGCGGCTACAATGGGCTTATGCACACAAACATCTGACTGTTGATGATTGGCGTATAGTAAGTAGTAAACAAGCATTAAATTTTTTATATTAATTAATTTTATTGTCCTATTACAGACTTGCTTTAGTGATGAGTCAACATTTCAGATTTTAAACGAAAAGACACAGTTTGTTAGGCGCCGAAAACATGAAAAATACCACAATGATTGTGTTGTAAGGACTGTCAAACATCCTGTGTCCGTTATGGTATGGTCTGTGATCAGTGGAATGGGTATGGGACGTCTGTATGTTGTCGAAAATACCATGCGACATGATCAGTACAGGAAGGTGCTGGAGACAAGACTTCTTCCCCAATTGCAGGATTGGTTTGGGGATGGCCCAAAAGTGTTTATGCAAGATGGGGCACCTTGCCATACCGCAAAATCCGTTAAAGCATATTTAGCTGATCAAAATATCCCAGTATTACCATGGCCAGGGAACTCGCCCGATATGAATCACATTGAGAACGTTTGGGAGCTTCTGAAGAGGTTATTAGCAAAAGAAATTATAACAACTAAGGTGCAATTGATAGCAAGGATCATCCATCATTGGAATCACGACGAAAATTTAAAACAAATGGCAATAAACTGCATCGACAGCATGCCCCGTAGAGTAGCATCAATCATTCAAGCAAAAGGGGGTTTGACAAAATATTAAAATTTTCAATATTTTTATAAATTTTGTTAATTTTTTTTCTATAAATATATTATAATACAATAACTTTAATATACAAGCATTGTCCTTATCATAAATTGAATAATTTTACCGGAAATTACAAAAATCAAATTTTGTGCTTGAGTCTAATAATATGGCCAGGACTGTATATTATGTAATATATTTTAAAATATTTACGTATGAATTGACATTTCTCTAGGTAATAATTAAAATTTCACAAAAACCTAAATTTATGATGCATAGTATCAGCTAAGTTTCGATTGTCAATAACTATTATTGTATTAAAAAAAGTCTACGAAAAGACATAAAGATTGATTAATCTAACCTGGATCACTCATGTATTTCCTTGCAGTTTTACCTTATTTTAAATATTATTTAAGTATAATGTGATTGGTGATGTTGGTGAAGTTTGGATTGCTGTAAAACAAGTTTACGTGTTAATTAATTTAATAGGTTACAAACAACTTTTGCTTTAGTTGATAACTAAAATAATTATTATTTTATGTAAAATTTTAAAATACAGTTCAGTCGCGTTCGAGTGAACAACGTAAATTGAGGTTGATTCGTATTTAACAAACTCTAGGAGCCTGTTGCACAACAAAGAACAATTCACAAGTTACAAATTACAAGTAGTCGATTATTATTACTAATATTACTATAAATCTTTCGCTACGCTTACAAAATTGAAACTTTTATTAATAAATATTCAAACACAAAAACAAAAGTAGTTAGCTGATCACACTAACAGACTACATTATTTCTATATTATTTTAAATTATTTTGTAAGTAATTAGTCATCAGATTGTAAGATCCTATATTAGTTTTAAAATCGTCACGAGTCTAGTTTCCATTAAATTATAAAATTTTTACTGATACAGTTAGAAAAGCAAATAAGGAGCTTTAAGTAAGCCGCTATGAACGTGACCGAATGACCGAACGTTTAGAGCTAGTCTTTAAGGCCAAGATTCAAGGATTCGACTTTGGTGACTTTTACCCACCAAGTTAGTGTCTGTCTGCTGGCCCTGGGTAACCTTATATTTAAATGGTAAAATGCATTTCTACCCTTTGATACGTAGGTGTTAAGATGTTAAACGTTACAAAACGTTAGACCTAATATATAACTTATTGTTAGATAGATTTTAATGATACGGTGGCAATTTACCTTGAAAAAGACGCTCTGTTGTTTGCATAATATACGTATACTATATTATAATTACAACAAAAGCAATATAACTTATTAAAATGCTTAAAATTCGAATGCAAAGAATTATAAAATTGCACAGTTCATTAAAGACATAGTTACTTACATTATTACTTAGTATATAAAGTAATAAAAAACAAAGAATAAATTCAACTATTAGTTAACAATCTCAGTTATTTGAATATAAATATTTATATCAACAGCAATATTATTAGCATTATTAGGTAGCATTATTAATGTAAAATAGAAAGTAATTAATAAGGTTTGGAGTTTTCAATTAGAACAATAACAATTAATTGTTTATTGTGTTTTAAGAAATAATTTTTATTTCCTTTTTCCTTTAAGGTACTATTAAATTTCCGCCGCCTTTTCTATTAGTTGTATTAGGGGTCTGCGCTCGACATTTGTAGGTTCAAAAAAAAGTAGAATGGATTCACGTTCCTTTTCCGCTCTAGCAAGGAAATGAAACTCTCTACGTGTTTTTATTATACTCTTTCAAACAATTGCTTTTCATATTTTCTAACTCCACTTACTAGCTTGAGGCACTATTTGATGTAGCGCATTTTTATACACAATTTAAGCAAAAACGAAATAAATCAAGTGTCTTCTATGTAAATTTTTCATGTTCAAACTGTCGATTTACATACATAAAATGTATAGACAATGCTTTCTACCCAGTAAAAATTTAATTAGAATAAAAATGTTTGTTTTGTTTGTTTTATAAATGTATATTATAATTATTATTCGGAAGCTTGTAATTATAAAAATTTATAAAGCCATAATATAAAAAGATTACTTGTACAGCATACGTCGTCGTCAGTAATAAAATATTGAAATTCAACTCTCAACTTTGTTTAAATAAATTTTATTATAATAATTATAATATTACAATCATTAAGCAATGCAATAAATAATATGAATACATTTTCTCCATTTACTATTTAGAAATTTAATAACAAAGGCCCTTATAGTAAAACTAAAATAAACTGTACTACCTACCCTTTTTCGATAACATCAGTAAAATACGGACATACAGTTAAATGTTAAATTGAGCACTATGTGATTTAGATAGTATAACCCTAATAGTAAGAACAAGACCTGGAGATACCAGAAAGGTCTTTTTATCAGTGAAAAGTTTTTAGAAGAAAAGAATAAAATAATTTAATTCTGTTGCCACGATGGCTGATAATAAAATCTTAATCGTGGTAGTTTTTTTTTAAATTTTGATTCAAAGAGCCTGTTTATGTTATGGGTTGTCAAAAAGTAAGTGTATCTATTTGTTTAGTGAGAATAAAATAATAATAATGGTAGAATAATAAATATAATAAACAATAAATAATGTTAGAATAATAATTACGTATCGTTTGACGCTTTTGCACCTTTTGATATAAAATTTGTTCCAGTGTAGGATTTAGGACTTTGAAGAATACATTTTCAATTTTAAAAATTGGGTGCAGTTTTTTCTAAATACCCATTTGATTAAAAGACCATTATTTAAAATAATATATTTGCAATTCTAACAATAATTAAAAACCAAAATACTAAATGTATAGGTATCTTTAGACGCGGAAAAAATATTTCTTTCAATTGATATGTTTTTATTAAAGTCGGTTTTAATGGGAAACAGGAATAAAAAAAGCAATTTCCTATGTTAATTTTCAATGTCCGGCGGGTGCGCGACCGGTCACTAGGTGTAATAAACAAAGCATAATAAAAAATTGAGCAATAAAAATAATATTTCATTTAATCAAATGTCACATTCTATAGGTAATCTAGAAAATTGCTAATTATTCTATACACCATCCAGTAGCTCCTAAAGTGTGCGCCTCGGCGTCACGGTCATGGGATGCCGCGAAATATTTAAAAAGCTCTATAATTATTTTTTTCGTTTTCGATTCAATGAGTGATTAGGAGGCTTATCCATACCATTATTTTAATGTTGATGAATAAATGAATTTGTTTAATAATGGAATTTTTTGAGATGTTTATTGTTAGACCATTACATTTTTGGGTATCATCAGAGCCGGTACATCGCAGTAGGTACTTATTAGGCGGCAAAAAGACATTATGATAATACGATTATGTATTGTTCATCAAAATACATTGAAACAGTTCATCTTCTTCATTTAAATATGTAGGCAGTGTTATTTAAAATAATCCGTGTTACTTTCTTTGTAACAAATATGATATAAAAATAAGTAAAAATTTTGGTAGCTATCACACTGTATTGCGGTAATGTCTATTTCTTTAGAATTTAGATAGAGCAGAAAAACTTTTAGGTTTTTTTGTTGTGTTTGAGTGTTAACTTAGAACTTTCGTAATTGGTTGGTTTTTAAATTTTTAACCAATCACCGAACTTGATCGACGGATCAACGTGATCCGAGGATTAACTTCCACTTAGTGGTTTTACTATAAACTACTAAGTGGTTTTACTATAACTATGCGATGCTCTATAACTATACTCTATGCGATGAAGTCTTCATCGCATAGAGTATTACTTAAGTACTAAAATTTCATTTCCCCCTTGAAAGAGATGGCCTTCAATTCTTAACATTGATCCTTAGTCTCGAATAACACTGTTAAATTAAAACAGAACTTTTATTTTTGAAAAAATTTTTTGTGTAAGATGAGAATCTTATATTCGGAAAAAAGTGGTACATAATATTATGCTTGTAGTAGGTATATCTATTAAAGGAGACGTCAGTTAAAATCATAATAAATTTATATGAATGAATGAAGCAATGTTTTTTAAAAATTTCACAAGAAACACTCTAGTCGATTTGAAACAAGAATACAGTAAAAATTTATACAAAAATATGACCTTACCAATGATTGGTTAAAATTTATGGAAGGTTACTCAGCTGAAATTTTGTTTGCGATTGTCATTTCACAAATCGCATATTAACTAAATAAAAATTTTATTGTAAACCATGCATTTTGTAGCTTTTCAATAGCTAAATACAATAAGTTAAGTTTTCTTTTGGTGTTTCATAAAACATTTCTCATAATATGTTTAGTAAAATTTTCAAGTGGACATTCATATCGCTTTAATTATTGGACGTTTCGCTATGTGAATCTTTCTACACTTCGGAAGCGTCTCCTAAGGCATTCCTGGACTAAATGAACCTATTTTAAAAAATAATTTTTAAAATAGCTAGTGCGGCTTTTATTAAATTGACAAAAACCGTGAGGTTCTGTTTCTGAATGCATCCGGTATAAAATAAATTTTGCCGAATTAGAAAGATTGGGAAATTGAATAGGTAATTTGGTCATTTGACCGTACCGTGGTTTGTATTCCACGTTAAAACTTTTAATTGTAGAATCGAAAGTTTATAATAACCCTTTTGAAAACCTGTAATGGAGACTTCGGAATAAAAGTTTTCGAGATGCGACCATGGTTTCTCTGATATTAAAATATATTAGTTAAGGTGTTGAAATGTGTGAAAACGTAGCACTTGGCACTAAAAAGGAATTATTAAAAGAAAATATGTTGCCATGGTAGAAATTGTATACGTTACATTGGCAATGTAATAAACCGAAAGATTAACTTCTCCATTTGAAGCTAACGTTGATAGTTTGCTCTCGTGACTAGAAACATACAATACTGGTTTTTTGTACACAATTCAGTTGAAAGCTTAAGCACATTTTATTATTTTACAAGAAAATTCTACTTTTTTTCTGCACATATGTGGCTGCAATATTATAAAATTTAAGTATTAAATACATACCTAATTTCAACTGATTACGGCTCGAGATTTTTCAATACATAAAAAGTTTAATTGATTTTAAAATAATATCTTGTGAATTTTTTTATTTATGTTATTATGAGGAAAGAAATAAAATAAAAAAATGATGTCGTTTTATAAAACAGACAGATGCTCAAGTATAAATTTAAGTTTTCATACAACAGTACGAATTTACGCCAAACTTATTGCTTGTAAATATTCAACGACTAAAATGAAAGTGTAAAAGAAATGTAAAGTAGAAATTTAAAACCCGGATGCTTATGCAAATCTTTTATTTTTTCTCTCTTTCACAACACTCAAAGCGACATAATCTGTAATTTTCTCTAGTGTTGTTTTGTCATAACTCGATTCGATTCTAAAGCATCGTGATAATGTCAACTTCGGGTTAAAATTTAAGCCTTATATTTAAATTTAAAATTTAAAAATTTTGTATACGCTCCCACAACAATCAAGTAAATGGAACTTTCGACCGTTTTAACTTTACCTGCATTTCCTTCACAGGTGAACATCGAAGCGGAACTTGAGTTTCTTCAAGGAAACTCTTCATTTAGGAAGATTTATCGCCTCAGTGCTTGCATTATAAATTTGAACGTGCTTATTTTTACAATAAAAAATATTAAATTAAGATATTGTAAGCGTAGTAAAATTCATAAAAATCTACTTTAATATTATAAAATAATCAAATCCTTTGGTAATAATTAACAGTTAGTTATCCTGGTAATAAATAACATAGTTAAATACACAAGTTTTATTTTTATAATAGTTTATCTACAGGTAAAAAATAAATTAATTTTCTGAAAGTTTTTCCAAATAAATAAATAATTATTTTACTTTAAAACCAATTACCGTAATTGCTTTGCGAAAGTAAAACAAACTTATTTTACTTTTGTACTAACTATTATATTAAATAATTAATTAAAATTCTATTTATGTATTTCCATTCTGAGACTCATTTCTATTATTAATTATCGATTACTTGTAAATGTACATTTTGTTGGTTGAATTTTTGTGCAGACGATCGATTGTTCAATAATTTAAATATGTATAATAATAGTTTGTTTTAGTTATAAAAATAAATAAGCAAGATTATTAGTCTAATAATGTATTTTTTATTTTTAGACATTACCGAACAGAAATAATGAAAAGTGAACCGCCACTGATTATAATGAGAGGCACATCATTAATTTTATTAATCTTTTATACATTTGTTTTTTATAAATAATAAATAAAGATAGGTAGGTGTCGTGGGCATTTGTTTTGCTATAGTTGATACCTCAAGCATAAGCTGAAAGATGATATGAAAATTTATTAAATAATTGAGTACTCGACTGAAGTAATAATAATATTGTAATGATTAATAAAATCCCTAACTTGGGCATTGATACAAATAAAATTATAATAATTGCATCGAATTGTTTTATTGTTGACAAAATCCATTACACCGAGTTTCAATTTCAATAACGATTCCTATTTCACACGGATATTTTCAGCAAATGGTTAATAATAATTGAATCGTCGAAGAAGTGTTCTTTCGCTAAATAAAACTCTTTATCAGTCTGATGAAGTTTGAATGAAAGCAGTGAATCGATTAACGGCAGCATACCAAAAGTACAAGCTTTCATGGCAGTGTTCAAAAGGATTTGTATTTTGTAATGTGCCCTTAGGAATAACTCTAATCAAAGCTTTGCTTTGGAAACAATAATATTTTGTAATAATTTTTCAAAATTACCTGTAGAAAACAAAAAACGTTCAACTTAAAGTAATCAATACTTAAAGTTTACTTGTTGGCATTTTAAAGATTTAATTTTGTTATCGTCATGATTTTAAAAGATACATTTAAAATAACAAGAAAGAAGAAAGAGGTACAAAAACAGTGTCAGACAAAGCAAATTTCTTGGTGGTGTGAACGAGAGCTTCCATAAAATATGCAGAACGATGTGGCAGACGCGCAATACTAATGTCATAAGAAGAAGAAATAAGATTATACAGCGGCGTTTTTATAGTTCCAGCAGCAGCTAAAATAAACTCCATTTTATCTATCTGGGAATCGCTTGCAACTCAGTTTTGAATGTTTTATGAAATATGAAAATCGGATTTACTCTTAAATTTTTGATACAGATACGCCGTTGGTGAGTAAAACATTCATTACGAATTCTAAGTTATAAACATACACTGGATTTGTATTCCTTGCGAAGAATCAATAACACGAATTCTAAATTTTTTTATGGTTTCTCTATATTTCTATTGATTGTAAAGTTGTTTTTAAATTAAATTAAAAATTGCAATTGTGTATAGGTTTTGATTGTCTAGTTTAAAAAGTAATATAATCCTTGATCCTTAAAAAAGTGGGGTAGGTAGATACTTATGTATATAGTATGTACCTGTACATAATTATGTATGTTAAGTTTTTATTTCTTTTGAATATTTTGTATTAACTATGTGTACCTAATAACGTACATTAAAAATAACATTATACTATACACAAATTTAAGTACTATTTTCATAATACCACGTAATTAACTTCAATAATAAATGAATTTTGTTAATAGCTTGCAGGGATGCACAGAACTATGCATTAGTAACCTGAGGTTCACATTAACGGCCATATTTTACTAATTCTGTTTATAATGTGGATACTGAATATCAATAACATTAACGTTTCAACCCCCTAAGGTACTGAAAATATAAATTTTTTATTAGGATATATTGGTGTAGTTTTTTTTTCGATAAGTAGTAAATAGGACATTAGAGCAGGAAAGAGAAAATATTTTTTTTCTTGATCTGTTATATCAAGTGTAACGGCATTTTAATATACACACATTGCAATATTTTGAAGAATAAAAATGAAAAAATTGTTGTAATAATTTTTATGCAAATTTAAAAGTATCAAATGACTAAAAAACATTTACTAATAAATTACCTTTGTTAATTTACACCAGCTCAGCTCATGTCAGTGGGAAACACCCTGCTTGCAAATGGTAAGGAGATAATAACGGTAATTTGTAAATTTGTAAAATTTGCTGAATTATGTTTTTATTATAACATCTGTAAATTATATCGTCTCCTATATATGGAATGAAAATGAATGCACACTTGCAATAAAATTTCTTAAAATTAAAATATTAAAAGGAGGAGGCTATCAATTCGTCGGAATTTTTTTATGTATTTTCTTCTACTTTCAGCTAGGGATAACCCTGTATGCCCAGATCTGTTGATTTGTTTTACCTAACAGTAGCATCGGCGATATTCCGAAGCAACTGTCAGTACCTTGAGCACTACTTGCTTTACATCTGAAGTAGCTTGCTAGGCTTGCCTCAGATGTGCCTATTATCCTATTTTACTTTATCATATGTAATATGAGAAAGTATTGTTCTCGTGCAGAAAAAAAAATTTGAGATTTTGATGGATTTACACTTTTTGAGGTCCCCTGAGTAAAATAAGACCATTTCCAAAAATGTCTGTGTGTGTGTATGTGTGTGTGGTCAAATTTTGTGTGCGACCTACAGCAAAACTAATGGGAATTTTCAAACAAAATTTTGGATTTTATATTCTATATTGAGACTTAGAACTGATTAGATTTTGGCTAAAATTTATTCACGGAACTATTTTTTAAATTTTATTATTTAATATTAGTTTTTAATTAATATTTCAAAAACTAATAGGAATTTCAAAACGCAATTTAGGATTTAGCATACTTATGTCGAGATTTAGAACTAATTAAATTTTAGTTAAAATTGTTTCATGAAAACTATTGTTTTTTAATTTTTTAAGTTTTATTATTCAATATTAGTCTTTATTTAATATTTTAAAAACTAACAGAATTTTCAAAACCAAATTTGATATTTCTTATCTTTATAGCTGGAGTTGAAGTTATTTAAATTTTGGTTAAAATTTGTTCATGGAAATTATTTTTTATTTTTTTAAATCTTATTATTTAATATTAGTTTTTAATTAATATTTCAAAAGTAATACAATTTCTAAACTAAATTTAGGTTTTCGCATATTTTAATCGATATTTAGAACTGATTAAATTTTAGTTAAAATTTGTTTATAAAAGCTATTGTTTTTTATTATTTTAAATTTTATTATTTAATATTAGTCTTTATTTAATATTTTAAAAACTAACAAGATTTTCAAAACTAAAGTTGAGATTTGTTATGTTTATGGCAGGAATTAGAGCTAATTAAATTTTGGATAAAATTGGTTCATGGAAGCAATTTTTTTTAAATGTTTTCATTTATTATTAGTTTTTATTAAATATTTTAAAAACTAATGAGAATTTCAAAACTAAAGTTGGTATTTTGTATCTTTATATTAAGCTTAGAACTGATAGATTTTAGGTCACATTGGTTAATGGAAAATATTTTTTTCTTTTTATTATTAAAAATTATTTTTTTAATATTTAATAAAAGTATGATAAAGTCATGGGCATGGCCACATCCGATTTTTTTATTGTTAATGCTAGCAATTCATTAAGCGATAATATTTTACTAAGTGAACCAATTGTATTTTTATTGAAAAGGAGGTACTTTAGGGGTGGTTTCATATAAATTTGATTAAGTTCTGATAATATGATCAATGACAAAATAACGGAAATCTTCAATTCTTATGAGCACAAGCGAAACACGGGCAAATCTCTTAGAGTATTGGGGTATTTAAATTACCGTGATGTTCTTATGGTTACTTATGGTAAACATGGGACTGGAACGTAAAGATGGCAATGGAGCTCTTCAAAAGCTTACTGTGTTGTATGACAAGATTTCTAACTGATTTTAATCAAATTGATGTTCCCGAAATTTAGTGTATTAATTCGCTCGACGCTTTCTCATACGAGATGCATGCAAGGAAGGCCTACTCATGATGTATTTTTCAACATAAGAACCATTAACAGTAACACACTTATTCCAACGTTTTTCTAATAACGCTATGCCTCCGAAAAAAAAAAATTCGTTTAGTAGTTCTGCAAAATACGACTCCACAGCGGTTTCCAAGTCGTCATTCCATAAAAAGCGACGCCCTTTCAAGTGTTGTTTGAGTTTTGAAAAGAGATAATAGTTTCAGGGGGCAAGGTCGTAACTGTAAGGTGGATGTTGTAATTCGTTAAAGCTGCATTCATTGAATCCTTCCTGAATAATTTTCTGAGCATAATTTAAATTTTCTGAGCATAAATGTCTTTGTAGACATTCCCCGTTATTGTAG
Source organism: Lycocerus yunnanus (assembly GCA_036346125.1). Lineage (NCBI taxonomy): Eukaryota > Metazoa > Arthropoda > Insecta > Coleoptera > Cantharidae > Lycocerus > Lycocerus yunnanus. Next base: position 10,422,133 of record JARFIX010000010.1, on the reverse strand, counting down.
TCTCTTTTGGCATATACTCAATTAAGAGAATCCCCCCCCCCGCGTCCCGGAAAACTGTGGCCATCACTTTTCCCCCAGAAAATTGAATCTTCGCCTTTTGGTGGTGAAGAACCTTTATGAACCAATTGCATAGACTCTTGTTTTGTGGGAGGGTCCAAGTGGTGTGCCCAGGTCTTATCCCTAGTTACAATTCTATAGAAGAAGTCTTTATCTTCGGATAAAGCAGTAAAATTCTCCTCGCAAATTTGTCGTTTACACAATTTTTATTCAGGATTTCTTTTGATAAAAATTTTGTAACGCTTTTGTGTTTAATTTGTATATCACTCATTTTCGCCTCTTTAAACTGATATAAAAATGACAAATGTTAAGCGATTGGAACTAAACTTGGTGTAAGAAAATTGTCGCGATAGCATATTGTTTTCATAGCTAGGTTAGATAACATAAAGAAGTCCCCTCATATTTTAAGTCACCATTGTTAACATCGGTAAAAATTGAAAAATAAAAGTAATTTTTTAATAAAAATATCGACTTCAAATAATAATAACTGAAAAATCAAATAAAATGCACTATAAAGTATAAAACATGATGAAAATATTACAGTGGTTCAGTGCACATTAAGATTAAGTTTCTTCTTGAAACTGATAATTATATAGGTGTAATATAATATGAATTTAATTAAAAAATTAATTAATGTTACACTTTTCCTCAATAAATTTTATTATTATTTTATTTTTTTATTAAAACATTTATTTTATACTAATCCTGTAATAATAAGCAATCTTAATTATTATCAAATTACGATTACCGTTGATGACAAAACTTGTAATGTAGTAATTTTTGCGTCCATTTAGTGGATAAAAATCTTATTTTATCTTGCTCAATTTTTGTGAATTTCAATAAATTTGAAACGCCTGGTATGAATATTTTAATTTCAATTTTCTATTAGAACCATACTGAATATACCATTTATTTTATTTTTCATTTAACGTCTTGAAGATTATCTTTAAACTATTACAATAATTATTTAAACTTTTGCAGTTTTAAATTGAGTACAATTTTAGTACTGTTGCTTCAAAATCAGAAAATGGAAGATCGAATTGTTGTTAATTCCTTTTCGTTTGCAGTTCCAACTCCACTCAATTTCAACCAACTCAATTTATGCAAAAAATTTGCAATTCGCTGTTGAAATTTCACCAAATTATTTTTGAAATTTAGATGCATCTAAGGCGATCTTGAAAAGAAGCAATGTACGTTAAATTTCACTTATATTTAATGCACTTGTATATTAATTTGTTCATAATGTTTCTTAACATTATTTTAATATTTTTAACTAATATTAACAGTTTTGTATGTATAATACAAAATTAAAATTTGCAATGTTCTTTTTCAAGTTCGATTTACCGTTATAACATCAATGATATTTTACTACAATTATTACAGTTTTCTATTCTGAATTTTAACATATAAGTTGTTCTAATAAATTTACCCTACATTTAACTTAAACATTTACGAATCGTTAAAAACATAATTTTAGCTTAATTTTAATTTAATTAAATTTTAGTATTAATTAGAGTTTGTTGTATTGTATATCTTTAAATTTTAATTTCGAAATCACAGAGCATCAAGTTTATAAAAATTTGATTTATTTGAATATCTAATCACTAGTATTTCAAAAATCAGATTTTGTGAAAATGGCTATATTTAATTTAGTATTTGTTAATTATTAAAATTATTATGGCCGAATTAGTGATTTTATGGATTAGTTCCGTTAAGAAATAAAAAAATAACTTTCTTAAAGAAACTTTATTAAAAATTTAATAACGCAGTTTACCGAGTTGAAAATATCCTCATTGTGTAAGTTAATATAAAATTTATAAATCATGTAGCTATTTTAAAAATTTAACAAATAACTTTAACGAAACGTTCAAGTTTAAATACACCATGCAAAATTAAATTATTAAGCTTTTAATTAAAGTAATACTAATTGTTTTGGCTCTTGGTGGAGATTTAATATCTTTTTCCATAAACTCATTAGAACAATAGTATTTTTTGAGTTTCTACTGGCAGTAAAAACCAGTTAATAAAAATTTAATTTTATTTAAATTAAAATTTAAAAAGAATTTAATTATTCATGTGGTTATTTTTTTAAATTATCAATTTGCCTAGATAAAATAATTTATTTAAAATTTTATTTTTCTAAATTTCAGTTTCAACCCTTTTTAAATCTGCTTTTAATAATATTTATAAACAATTTTTCTGGTTGTACTTTACAACTCGGTTAAAATTTAATTTGAATACAAATTTTAAATGTACGTATTTATTATTTTGTCAACATGTTTGTATAAATGTTTTTTAACTTGTAAAATTATATTTTAAATATTAAATTAGCAATTATAACTTATTAATAATGAAATTTTTATTAAATTTGATAATTAGAAAATTTTTCCACACTTACTGTTTTAGTCCGTTATATAGAAGATGTACACTTATATTTCATTCTAATAAGATCCTCGCTAGATGGCCCTGGATAATTGAATTTTAAAATCTAAATAATTGTGGATAAATTTATTTTTAAAGAAAATTGGAAAATTTTTATCTTTCTTAAAAGTAAACTTTTTGGTTTAAAAATAATTTTTACGTATAATAAAATACCAAGAAGGTGGATAAAAAAGTTTCGTAAAAAACGTCAAATAATTAATTCATTGACATCTCGGTAAAAAATACATTTTTTAAAATTATTTACATTTTAAAATTTAATTATCTATCCAGGTCTATCTGACAAATACCTATCCTATAAAAACGAAGTATAATATAATGGACTAAATAAGTAAGTATGGAAAAATTGCACTAGTTTATTGTCAAATTAAAATTTCATTTTAACTTACAATAATTGTTAATTAATAATTGTTAATTAATATAATAAAAATAGTTAAGAGATGTTTTAATCATAGATTTAATAATTATCAAGTTTAACCGATGAGATTCTAGAAATCGAAGCATGGTAGATCAATAATGTCTTAAAATATTTACCAATCTATAAAATCAATTAATAGTTTGCTATACTTGATAATTATTAAATATAATTATTATTAAAACATTTCATAAATTTAGTGAACATAGTAAATCATTAATTTATTTAATTGTTATTTACCTACTAGAACTAATGGTTGGGCTTTCGACCTCACAGAATGAAAATGTGCTTTTCACTTTTGCAAAAAATTTTTTGCTTTTAATTCAATGCGTTAAGTTTAGTAAAAAAACCAAGCAGATGCGTTTGTTAAGCAGTATTGTAAAGATGAAGAAAAGCATGCGACGGACGTTTTAACATGCCACTATGATTGTAATGATTGTACTTCATTATGTTTATTTTATTTATTCGTGTAGCTATAGAACAACATATTTGTCTTATTTTTACAACATTAATTAATAAATTCAAACCATGTAACCAAGGGGATTGTTGTATTGGGTGTTAAGGAGTGCAGATTTTAAATCCACCGGCAAAGCTTCTTAACGGGTAGTCACCATTTATATATATGACTTAATGTTTGAATAGGATCTCCACAGTTGCAACTTTAAATATATATCCAGGTTCCACTTATGGAGAAAATAATTAGTACAAGTATACTACTTGGTTCTAATGCGATTAATTTTTACCCAACGAATACAAGGTGGAACGCTGACTCTATTGTCCAATAGTTAGCAATTATATCACCAACAGAAGTTTGGATATTATGATCAATGGCATTCCAAAGACCATTGCTAAAAATCAGCCGATTATGTAGTTACTTTATTATAGACATCGAAATGCATAGATAACTGTTGTTAATTTAATCATTATATTCTCCTAAAAGAGCTGTTTCTCTTTTGATTTTAGGAGGACTTCTGTTAGCAAGAACTGGTAGCCAAGGTAAGCGTGTAGATTTTATTATTCCAAAAATCAGCCAAATTGTGCAATTTAACATAAAATCAATGTGGTAAATATAGAAGCTTTGCCCCAAATCCTGTTGCAGAATACACTAATGCCAACATCGATATTTTTAGTGTTGAAGCAAGTGCGTGCCATGCGATGTACCAGTTAATTTCTAAATAATATTATTTCTTGTTTTCAGTTTCATGCGTAAATTTATTAGATGTTGTTTGAATGTTAAAGACTTGTCAAATGTCCCACCTAAATATTTTGGAGTAAGGTTGTACGGAATAATAGTTTCACCAAATTCAAAAATTACAGATTTTAATTGGACTTTAAAATTTATAATATAGATATCCTTTATTTAGCAATTGACCACTCAAGAAATCAACACACTAATTATTTCCCTCGGATGAATAGGCAGCTCTTTCAGAGCTTTAGCCTAATGTGTAATACTTCTTTGAAACTCCCTATTTGTTATTGTTTTTTCCAAGTATCTTGTTTTTCTGTCTGGATAAGGTCACTGCTTTACATTATCTGATATTCTTTGTGTGGATTTTCTCAGTCTTTTCAATAAGATGTACTTTGTAAATATTGTAAACTATTTTTACTGACACCGCTCTTATAATATATCAATTTATACCGATCGTATCGCAATTACTTCACTGGTAAATAATGACTAATACATACTATACATATATAAACTCTCGTATTTTCAAATTAATTTTACGTCACCACTCGTGTTCCTCTCTTTGGCTGAAACAATGAACGAACAGTCTTCTTCAGTATTCTGCATTCAAACCAAGCCAGCTACATTTGTTTTCTTAATGTAATTCTATCACACTTTGCATACATACAATACCACTAATTTTATTAATCGTACTGAAATTGTCAATTTAATATTTCTTAACAGATCTTGCTACTTTTAGGAGTTTATTGAATACCCCTACTGCTTTGTTACTATTTGCCATTCTTGTTTTTATTTCTAACTAATGGTCAGCGTTGGTATCTGTTAACCACGAGATCTGTAAACTTGCTTCTGCTGATATTCACGTATTTTGTCTTATTCCACAATTACTTCAAAACTTGCCTTATTCAATTCTCCATTGCAAAGTGCCAATAGTCATTTTAGTTCTGATTTTTTTTTTAATTGAATCTGCGTAATATTCAAGTTCTTGACACTTTTCTTAATATTCCAGTGTCAATCTGAAGCTTCTTTAACACATCCCTGTGGCAATTTCAAATGAATCAGATATATTACTAACCACTTCCACTCTAACCTTAAGTTAGGCGTGCGATTGTTTAAAATCAGTAATACATTCAACATTAATTTTTAATTGAAAGTAACCAATTTAAATGATTTTTTAGTCATATATTTCAGAAATGTTGACATGGTTTAACTTTTACAAAAATATATTTGTTAAAATAGTTAAAATATTTTAAGTTAAATACAATTTCAAAAATATTATTGTAAAATTGACCATAAGAAAGAGGTGTAATATTACTATTTTAAAAGAATAGCAGGTGATGACCTACTTAGCAAATCTACATTAAAAATCATTAAAGCGTTGAAAGTCATGTTGGTGGATCTCGAAAGCATTAGTAAGGAGCTTTGTAGATTTGCGTCAATTGCTGTTTTTACGTTAATCTTTATGTAGTAGAAAGACATGGTTCCTGAAGTACGTACTTGCAGGGCAACAATTAATTTAAAGCAGATTATAGATATCTTTAATTTAAAAAGTAAAACATCGAGTTTCGGTGACATTTCAAACTAACTAATTTTATTATGTTTTAATATTTGTTAAAATGTGCAAACAATAATTTATAAACTTTATAATTATTATTATGTGTACAGGAAACACCTACCATTAAATTTAAATTTTTTATACTTAGTTCAATAACAAATTTTGATTACATACTCGTAAATATAAAAAGCTATCCAAACTTAGACGTTCCGGTACTGCTTGCCTTTATCTTGCTTTAAATAACGAGCTCATTGTTTGACGTGGAGTGTTTGACCTAGCAAGAGCGTTGGGTTTGTACATCTGGCTATCCTTTAAGAATTACTTACAAAACTAGAACCGTTTAGTAAATTTACTTTTGTCGGCATAAAACAGACGTGGTAGCCGATTATGATATTAATCGTTAAAATACCGCCTAAAAAGTTGTTTCCAAATCATTCACACACTGGAAAGTTACCATTTTATTGGTACTAACACAACTTTTCTTATTAACTGTTAGAATATGGTATTGCCATAACGTGTTAATGTTTATTTCATTGTTAATATTATGTTATAATTGTTAATATTATTATAGGTATCAGGAAATTGACAACGGTCAAATGCCGACCTATTAAATTTTGGAAAATAGTTGCACAATTATAATATTATTTGACCTTTTCTTACAGTTGGATTCAAACTGAAAAGCAATTCAATACCAAGAAAGCCATTTCCTTGCTAGATATATCTAACTAATGTTTAATTTTAAACTTGGAAACACAATAATAAAACTTTAACGGAAAATCTAGTGACAATATTGATCATAATAATATCTCGAAAGCTATAATTCAAAATCAAGTAGTCAAATTAGATTTGTCAAGATTTTCAAATATACAATAAAATTTATTGCGTTTTTGGCACCCGCAGTCTTGAAAACTACAGTATTTTTGATATTTATGCAGTTCAAGGCAATGCGATCATTTTCATGAATCGTATATGACATTTCCACTTATCTATTAGTCTATTTAGATATAATGGTTTACATTATTGGTATTTTCCAATAGGAAAATTTATAAATTTTAAAGCTCTCTCTTTTTAGTTCATAACCTATGTTTATCACCATGTATCGTACCTGGCGAAAAAGTTATAAACTTTTAAAATATTTTTAGGTTTTAATAAAATTTTGTAATACAATACTGTTGTTTTTATGTTAATTAACTGAAATAATTTATTTAATATTACAAAAAATATAAAGAGATGTTTTGTTAATATTTTGTCCATTTTTCTTTATTCCGTAATAATTGAGCAATATGACGCGGTATACTATAAGTTAAATTTTAATGTTATCTTTGATAATTGAGTTATTATACTATAAAATGTTTTTGATTTCTTAGATCAACGTCAACTTGTTTGTGCTTATTTTCTTTTTCAATTGATTTTTTAACATAGCCCAAACCTTTTCAATAGGGTTCACATCTAGCGAGTTACCTGACCAGTCTAATACTGAAATTTTCTTTAATTATGTATTCTAGAACTATTAGATTAAAGTTTTTAAAATTATAGGTTAACTCTATAACTAGCTTTAGTGTGACATAGTGTTTTCTCCATCTTGTAATTTTGTCGACGTCAAAACAATTTAGGAAGTTCCGGTACTAACACTGTTTCCAAGAGTTAATACATTATTTATCTGAGTTCATATTTCCATCGCCAATATAAAGAACTCCCGCTCCTTTTACAGTAATGCAACCCTAAATCATGATAGATGCTAGATGTTTTATAGGTTGGATGATTTTGTACTGTTTCATCAAGGTTTATCCAAGCGATGTTTAAAAAAATATTTCATTCTAGGAGTAATTTTAATCTGAGATTCATCTGAAAAGCAAAGTTGTTGTAAATAAGTACAACGTTATTAAATGATTATAATGAGAAAGTGAAAAATGTTGTTTACATTTTCCCATTCTGTCATAAAAAATTACTAATTTTGCCGTTTCCATGCTATTAGTTTCTTCATCATGCTGTTGGTAAGTTTTTCTTTAAGGCTTTAAGGCTCGATCTTAGAATCCCGAAGAAGATTTTAAAACAGATTCTTTCATAATTGCATTTATAGTTGATTATCTACGATTACTGAAAGTCGTTTTCAGAATAAATGTGTTGTCTCGTTTGATAGTGATTCTCTTCAGTTACAATAATTCTTCCTGCATTATCTATGGATTTGTTTCTTTCGTGGGTTTATTTAATAATTAATACAGAAAACTTGGAGATTTCGACAAAACCTGTTATTTCACATTGTTTTAGTAAGATGTGAAGTAATAATTGAACGATATGTTGTTTTTTCTATAGAAATAACAGATTCTTACCTCACTCCGATTACTACAAAATTACTCAACCTTTAAAATTTATTAATTGTACTTCCGAAAACAGTTAAAATTTTATCGATTCATTTAAATGTGACTTAACTGTACAATATTTACGATAGACTCTAGCATAAAGAATTCAAGATATCCTACATGAAGAAACGATAATATGTTTTGTATACCTATTTTATATAACAAAACTACATACCGACGGAGACGCGACAGGAAGTTCACAATTTGCAACCAAATTGCTGCTTGCGCTCATTAAAAAATCTCGCGGCTTGTACGGAAAAACTAAACTTTGCTTTAGGTACTTGTTGTACAAATAGCTATTGTAATCGAATGAGATAGAATAATGTAATCAATCTTTTAAAATATTTTAATGTTTATTAAGGTTTCAAATGGATGAACAGAAGTATTTTCTGTTTTGGTGGTTTACCGAGCCAATCCTTGTTACGATAATTTCATTAATGCCAACCGTGCTAGTTTCACACAGTCCATTAACAGTTAAACTAGTTAACCGAAATTTATTTGTAATTTAAACTCGCGTGACAGTTGTGTTTGTCAAAATGATTGATCTATTACATTTTGCTGGTCATTCGTAGCTAAATTTTTAAACATTTTCCATTCATTTGTTGATTTTCTAAATCTAAAGCGCATACGTCTGTGTTTGTTCAGTTAACAAAGGGGAGAAAGCTTAAGTTCTGTTTGCTTAGTTTCTTTTAAATATTATATTAACTTTTTGTACTGATTCTGATTGATTCTATTAAATAAAACGATTTCGACGAAATATTTCAATTTAATTTATAAAATCTTAAGATTACGATAATTAAATTGGTTAGAGCGCATCGATATATTATCGCTTAGTACGTATTTGAAATATATTATTTTGAAAAAACCACACAATGTACCCATTTATCTTCGCGAATAGGAATGTTTACATTATTTTTTTGCATTATAATAAGATAATGAATAAATACTTTTACCTCTGTATGTACACCTACCAACGAACTTTATGTAAAATGGCTGTTGATCGTTCAATGACAGATTTCTTGGTAAATGGCTATCGGTGATTGCTGGTCGATTACCGAACCGCAATGCAATAGCATTGTTTTGAAGTTATATTGGAACTTGAGCTTGTTATGTACAACAGGGGCTATTGGTTTTATAACATTCTTAACGTTTGTTATCTTATTCTATTTTTAATTCTACTTGAGATACAACAATAAGAAACCAATACTTTTCCTTTTAACTTACCCAAGTATAAATAATTAAAAATGGTAATCAGTATGAGTAGTACTATTATACATTATGTACTATTTATTTCAAGTAATTATTCCTAGGTGCGAACAACTTGAAAAGATTGCAATTACAGAAAAATCGTCAAGATTGACAACAAGAAAACAGGACTAAGAAATAATAATATTTATAATATCGTTAACCTGTGTGCAAACGGAAGTCGGTAGTAAATATATCAAATCAAATCAAATAGGAATATAATTTATTAGTTATAATGTACGTAACATGTACCTAACAAAATACGCCTTCCACAGTTATATAAAACAATCGGTCGTTCTTCTCTATATTTAATTAAATATTAACTTATTTATTACTTATTTTAATAAAAAAAATTTTATTTTATTAAATATAACCGATTATCTATATTACGGCTAAAAAACAATTTGCTATTAAAATAAGTAAGTAGGAAAAAATTTATTAATTTACAAATTCGAATACAAATTTTTTTTACTTGAAATCATTAAATTCATTTTTAAAATATATATTAAATTACTAACTGTGCAAAATTTAGTGTCAACAGAAGTTGAGTTTTCCTGATTCGAATTCGAAATTGAATTAAATAATTTAATAAATTTTAATCCGGAGAATCAGTTTGTGTATCCAATGAGGTAATTCGGGGCCGATGCCTACACAAGCTGTTATGGACAAATTTTTTCAGCTCACTGGATAGTTATGTTATAATTATTATTAATTTCTGTCACTGTTATCAATGTTATTGTTATCTTTGAATAAATATGTTCATATCATTTATTAATTACTAGGTGCTATGATATCTTACAAGTAGTATTATTTAAATAATGTACGCGAAGGTTTAGAAGGTAGCAGAATATTAGAAAATCAAGAAAAAACTCTTCCACGTTTTATTTGCGATTCTAAAAAAAATAATCCAAGGAAAAAATCCAGTACCTATACTCCAAAAGTAAAATAATTTTAATTGAAAGTTTTTGTTTTTACATTTAGCTTCCCACGATATAGTGTGAAGCTAAAGCTAAGGTGTTACGTAAATTCAGGCTTTTATAAAATTAAAAAAAATCCTGTCAATTTACCAATCCTATTCCTCTAAATGGTTAAAAAAACTAATCAGGAATTTGGATATCATAAAGATTTTAATGCGCTTGTCACAGCTCTGAGCAACAACGTTGCATAAAAACTTTATACAAAAAGATTTAGCTTTATAAGTAAAGAGTAGATTATATTTAGTACTTATTCTATTCAATTACCTTTTGCTGATTAGATAGTATCAAATAGATACAGTTGCAATTACAAAGGGGAGGAGGTCCCGTCTAAACCAGAGTAATTTTTTTGGACAGATGTTAGTTCCACCGATGGCCAGTTTTTAATCCTTTTTTTTGCTAAGTAGCCGAAGGTCGATATGTAAGGTATACATTTCAAATTTTATTACTTACTCAAAATTTTGAAATTTTGGAGGTATACATCTTCAATACTAAATTTGTGAGATTTTTTTATTTATCGGATATTTTTATACATTACTTCTAGAGTAATCTGTACAAATTTCAAATTTTATCTTAAGAATTGTAGAAATGGTAGAACTTTTAGCAATATCTCCGTATGTTCCAAATATATACATATACTACTCTTATATATATTCATTTTTATATTTGAAAATTCAATAGTCCAATATCTACATGTTTCTTCTTGTATTTAAGGTTTTGAATGCTCAATTTCATTAATTAGTTTAAAAGTGCAGCGCGATCGATGCCGGACGCGCAGACTCACATATTGCGTTATCTCAGTCTGACAAAATTAGAAAAAATCGTCGTTTTTGACCATAGTTTTTGACGCAGAATTTAATGTTCTTTAATTTGTTAAACCACAAATTTTTCTAGGAACTACGGTTTTAGGAGTTATATGCAAAAACTAAAAAGTCCTAAAATTTTGAAGTTTTTTGGCTGCCAAAAGTTCTCCCAAAGTCGTCCGTGTTAGCATTTTTGTTTTTCACATGTTTGTACCTATTTATGCAAGTTAAAAATAAAATCTACAATACAATATACAACTCTTTTACTGACTGGCTTATTTGTACTTTCTGTAATTTTTCTAATAATGTATTGGGCAGTATAAAACTGTAAATTAAACATGTTATGAAAAGACTCACATGCGTTAGTGGTTCTACACTTACACATACTAGCTGTATTTGAAGCCCAAAGTTCTAGAGGGTGTGAAGCATTTGCATCGATATTCCTCCTGATAAATAATCAGAATATTTGTTTAATCGCGAATCATTGGGTTGTATTAATATTAAGTCTTCACTGTAGACGGCATCGACTTCGTTGGGGCTTAAATATTGCAAACCAAAACTGCATCTCAACCAATTGCCTATGGGTGATGAATTCTTTGTATTCTCCTGATAGACTAAAGTTTTTAATATTTCTATACCAAGACTGGCCTAAATGGAATCTGCAACCATTAACTTAATATTTTCAAAAGAAATTTTCAAAAAGATTTTTTTTTTACATTTTTACTCTTTTGGAATAGTCGATGTCCTATTCCGCTATGAGAAAACACAGCACATACGAACGAAAGGTGACGAATATATACGAAGGTAGTTGTCAAAGTTTTAGAATAGAATAATATTATTCTAGGTTAGAATCACGTTTTGTGTTGTTCACGAAAGATAATTAATTTATTGATTTGTTATTGAATTTATTGAACTGTTTGTGATTAATTGTGAATAATTTTTAGATTAACTTTACTCAAAACAAAAACAAAATCTAACGTCAACTATTTTACACACTCATAAAGATTTGAAGGTAAATTTTAAAAACATACAGTTTCTCAACAAAACGACAATCGTATGTTTTCTCGTATGTTTTGTCTTACGAAAAGTCATGTGTGACAACATATAGATGTAAAGCGGCTTTAAATCAGTAATAAACAGTCAAGTAGCGCTCAGTTGGAGTTGTATTGTATTGCATTGTATTGTACTATAAGAGCTTGCAAAAATCAATCAAATTAAAATATAAGGGAGAGAGAATATTATGAATACTTTAATTTGTTTTATTTTTCTAATCTTTTGCTATACAACTCTATATAAATGGGGCTTAACCTGATTCTTAGATAAGATAATAAAAGACTAATCCACAAAGCTTTATTATTGTATTAGATATTTTTTCTCGCCATTAAAAGTATTGACTATAACTTAGGGTACTAATGCATTAATAACATAGTATACCAAAGCAAATAAGTGGTGCAATGGTGCTCTTTAAAGTCCAAAACAATATTGGGAGATTATCATTCATCATAAATATTTCAAGAATTTTCATTTACGTATGAGATTCTACTTTTATTATTAAAATCCAATTAATTTTAATTTTAAACATATTTACGTTATCTTATTATTTCCTGGCAATCTCCAATGCGGCAAACGCAATAAAAACAATTAACAAAAGCAGAACATTTAGATTGCAGATTAATGCCACCTGAACATGAAATTTGCAAATTTAATGCAACAAGTTTCTTTAAAGCTTATTAAAAACTATTTTTTGAATAATTTCGAAGAATATTAACATTAGATTAAAGCTTTTTAAATTATATGTTAAATAAACAATAAAACAAAATTATTCGTGAGCTTTCAGGAATGGTTACTGCTGTCTTCAGACGTTTAATAACAATTTCGTTTTATTGTTTATTTAACCTGTAATTTTAAAAACTTTAATCTAATACTAATTTCAAAGGTTAATAAACCTATACATAATTTCAAAAATATTAACTTGTAAAAATATATTTTAAGTATTAATTTGATAATATCTCAATATATGTTTGATCAATAAACTGATTTAATTAAATAAGTGTGAAAAATGCACTAATTTAATTAAAATTTTCACTTAACTTGTGTAGTATTATCAAATTAATACTTAAAAGATAAATAATTAGGACTAAAATTTTATTTTTAACTAGGAAACTTTGAAATAAATCCTCAGCATTCAGTTATTTAAAATGCGTATTGATTTTTAGTTTGAAAATTTTTAACCACTATGCAACATATAATTTGAAATTACAATTTGATTTAAAATCAATTTTACTGAAACATCTTAAATGCATGTAGCTAAAACATGCAAACCGCTTGCTTGAAAAGCTTAAAAAATTAAGTAAAAATAATGTAAAAGTTTCAAAAACACATCGTTAGTAATATATACATTATACATACATTCGTAGGTACATATTTTATACTCATACATACATACATACATATAATATGTATTTTGGTATTAGAATGAAATTGTGTTTTAATGCTTTTAGATACATACATTTTATTGTCGTTATAACTAACGTAAAGCGTTTTATAATAATTTAGGTTCCATTTTCTTTCAAGTACGCATTCATATTTTCTTTTCTGTTTAGTAATTACGCGTCGATGAAATCTCTTTTCATATCCAGAAAGTACTTCTTTTGTTTAGTCAACAAATACTACCGTCATACCAGCTCCCTATCATTTTATAAATATATATTAGCATTAATTCGTTAAAACAATTTATTTTATTACGATTATTTATAAAGAAAAATGAATTTAACAACAATAATTGTACTCGTAGCACATAGTTAATGCATTATTTGTTATTACGGATTAGTAAGTATTTTAGCATACGGTAGATACGTAATATAAAATTATTACACTGTGACATTTTAACTTTAAAATGTTAAATTGCATAGTGACTACTACATAAAAATTTTAGTAAAATCAAACTTTTTGTTTTGCTCGACAATACATTTTATGCACACAACACATATACATCAAGATTCTCTTTTTATCTACCGCTTGGGTTGAAATAAATTCTTCATTCTTAAGTTTTCCAAAAACAATGTGAAGGCGAACAGAATTAATTTGATGTTAACAGAAATAATAAAAATAACCTGCCACGAACAGTAGATGTTAACGTGGACGTGCTTCTTTGTCAAGAAATATTGCAAACAAGACAATAGGCACATTTGGAATTTAAAAAGCGAATGTCTCTTAATTTCTTACACCTCGAAATTTTACAAAAGGAATGTATTTTGTATATTCCTTATTTTCCAACATAGAAGGTGGAATAATACGTATATTCTTTTCGTAATAGACGGAGATGGTTAAATGTAATGGACCAATAAGTGTTTCGAACACGGGTCATATGTTAGTACTTTGTATATAGTATTTCATAACGTGCTACTTGTTGAGGTCTTTGGCTTATATTTTTCTGTCTAGCATGTTTTATATAAAACTCGCGGTGCAGAACTTTAATAAAAGTTGTAATTCATGTCGAAACTTTCTTTGTGCCCATAAATAACATGATTTATGAACCCACACACTTCATAACATTTTCTTATACATATTGCAACGAATATTTTTGTTTTAACTTTTATTTGCAAACTTGGTATTTGTAAGCAAAATAAACGCATTTTGGAACTTGGGTGTTGTGCAATATTTCATATATTTATTTAATAATGCACCAAAAACAAAGTTCAAAGTATTACATTTTTGTTTTATAGCATTAATTAATAGTTATTTATACTAGGTAGTACCTAATACCTGAGTTAAGAAAAACTTTGATCACGAGGTCGTGAGTCGAGTGGAGTAGTTTTCTCGAGTGTATAATTTCTCTTAAATGTTTGTTACCTATTATTTTTCTTTCTTTTTAATTTTATAGAAATTTTTTGTTTTACTAATACACAGTCTTACATCAACAAAATATCAAGAAAGTATTGAAAAAAGAAGAGCTCTTGTAAGAGTTCTTCGACTTTCTTTTTCTGTTGTTAGTCTACCTAGGCACTCTCCTTTAACAATGTTCTTCTTCGTCTTCTTTAACTTTAATTAAGACAAGTCCTGTTTTATTCCAACAGCAGCATTGGCGATATCCGAAGCCACTGCTAGTACTGTGAACATTACTTGTTTTATATCTGAAGTAGCTTGCTAGGCTGGCCTCAGATGTGCCTGTTACCCTATTTTTTATTGCTAATGCTGGCAATTCATTAACATAGGAGGACCACCGTCTTTACATGCCTTCCGAAGCACGGAGACGGCATTGCAAAGTGAGCTCTACCCGAATTTGAACCGGGGCGCCTTACATTAGCAGTTCATCGCGCTAACACCAAGATCAATGATTGTCTCTTTAGCAATGTTGTACTTTTTAATTTTTTTCATGTCTTTGCACTTGATTCTGTATTTTTCTATTCTCCAACTCTTTCTTCTAGCCGTCGATTTCTTCTATCAGTTCCTGCCTTTCCGTCTGCCATGGCTTTTACACTCATTCTATTGTTGTCTTAAGTTCTTTAATTTCCTGAGTCTTCATCAGAAACTGATATGGCTGTTCTCTTTTCCAAACACCTTCCAGTTATTTGATTTTTCTACTATCAACTTTTCAGTAGTTGGGTTTCTTATCTGACTTAACTTATAAAAATTCAACTTTTTTGACCACCTTAAATATTTCATAATTTTCTGCACTGTGTAGCCTACTTTGTTTGCGATTAATGGCCAATTTCTTTACCTATCCATTAGTTATCTAACTTATAGTTAAATTGACAAAATAATCAATCAGATGTTTAATATTATTAAGACAAACATCATAAATCGCCATAAATGAAACATCGGATTTATTATTTTGTCAATTTAACTAGAAGTTAGCTAACTAATAGATAACTCATAGTGGAGTTACAAGGTATTTATTTTGTCAGATTACAGGTAATTATCAAGAAAATCAAAAAGTTCGGCACTTTTTCTTGCCCTTATCGTGTTTTATTTCAACGAATTACATATTATCATGCCAAGAATCATAAAATTTACTACGGTTTTGTCAAAAAATCATAAACAAAATTAAAATTCAATTCTGGTAAAATATCTACTATAATATGTTCTTATTTTTTTGTTCATCTGCTCGACAATTTCTTGATAAAAATTTTTTTTAGAAGCTCTCATCTGCATAAAACATTATTTTTTATAAATAATGTGTTTTGAATAATGAATATTTTATCAGTAAATTTACCCATATAAGGTAATAATGTGCTAGAGGTCATGTGATTTATAATTAATGAAAATATCCTTGAAATTTAAAACTCGTTGTAATTATTAAAGTCTGTCGATTTTACTACAAGAATCACCAGGAAATCAATTGTTCGAAATTTTTAAAATATTTAAAACTAAGAAAACATTCCAATTTTTAAAAAGCGTTGCTAATTTCTGTATTAATTAACTGTTGAGATTTTAATTTTGATTAGTCATACTTAGTAATGATAATTAATCTCAACTTGTTGATTGCTGATAGTATTATGGAAAATGATGTTTAGCGTTATCATTAATATCATGAGAATTTAATTATATCAGGAAGGTTTCTAACAAAAACTTTGGACACAATGAAACAAACTTCTTGTCTTGAACTTACTAAAGCTTTACTTTAATGAGATAGTTCATTGTAAATTAACCAATATCCTGCAAAGTTACGAAATGTAATTAATTTATCGGTAATTTTAGTTGGCTTGAAAGATTTTGGTAGTTTTTAAAATGGATAACTAATTTTAATTTAATTTAACAATTAAGAAGAAATTGATAAAATGTTGAGAGAAGGTGGTGCTGCTATTTAAATGATTTATGTAAATTTTTATTCCATTGTAATAATAAATTAATATTGATTAAATATGTCTCAAATAATTATTGCCTGGGGAAATTATTGAAATAATTAATTCTAACAAAGTTTCTTTTGCAATGCAAATGACTATTTACTTAATTGCATAGTACATCTTTATCAATGTTTAGAATCTAAAGGATTTGGTGTGTTGGGGTGACCGCGGATGTTAAATATCTAACCAAAACTAACCAATCCCGATAGCTACATTTGGCTTGTAAACCAATAAATTGCAATGCGTTTAATAACTTATAAATATGGTTTCTGTGGTCTCCTCCGAGGTTTCCTCAACATACAACGTTAATTATTATTGCTTGTATTCTACATGTCCAGACATTGAAATTCAAAAAAGATTCAACAACAAAATTAATCGAAGCAATAAAAAGTTTCTTATAGTTTTTAATCGTTAATAATAATGCGAGTATGAATAAAAAAATGATAATATGAATAATAACTATTAATTAAATTAAAATTCTAAATATATATCGTTATTAAATAAAAAAATTTACAGTGTGTGTGCTGAGAGTTTATTGATTATGTACATTTCACGTGACGCTCAAAGTAAAAATATGATAAATAGGTACCAATATAGGTAACTTCCAGTAAAACGTTTTAAAAAATGATTTTAGCCGTGTGATTTGTAATAAAAAATACTTCTTTCACAGAACATATTCAAAGGTTAACCCGAAGCTATAACAATGCCTTTCGCTTAAACATTATGCAAATGCTGATAGCAGTAAAAACATGGAACAAAGGGATTTACCATTATTAGATGTACATGGACAATAACTATGATCAGACTAAACCACCGCATAAACTTACGGTGTTAATACTTCGAGCACGAAGCGAAGAACGAACCGTAGACGCCGGCGTCGCACAGTGAGACAAAATCTCGAAAAGCTGGCTAAAACCTCGAAAAATGAAAATTCGATTCGGATAATTTTAACTAATACGTCAAGTAGATAAATGATCGATGCATTCAAACCTCGAATTGGAAGGTCATTATCTTTCATACCTGATTCGGTACTTCAGTTCAAAGTTTGCTAACTTTTAGTCTAAACTCGTCAAGCGAGTACATAAAGCAAAAACAGTGAATTTAAAAATTACATATCTCGAGAGCGAATTGTGCAGTTTTAAAATTTCAAGATGGATTCGATTCCTGGAAGTATGTAGAAAATATTTCTGTATTTATTCAATCAAAAAGAAATGTTTATCTGCTTGAAATTCGGCCATACTCGGTAAAAATAAACATTAAAATCTCTAAAATAATTTTAGAGACTTTCATTTTCTAATAGATTAAAAGTAACATATAGCACTATGATATATTGCACAAATATTAAAGTTTAGCGCTTTAGGTGGGTGTATTAGCTTGCAAAATTTAGAACAAATTTTGAGTGATAACTTCAGTTCATAACAAATGAAGGGTGAAGCTAAAAGTAAAAACAAAAACTTTTAATTAAATTTATTTTACCTTTTTTTAATTTTTTTACTTTTGGATTATTTTTCAGTGGACTATTTTACTCGGATTTTTTTTCCGTGGATTATTTTACCGGGATTTTTTTGCATAGATTATTTTACCTGGATTATTTTACCTGTGGATTTTTTTCGTGGATTATTTTACACATTTTTTAAAAGATTTCTATGATTTTAACTTTTATCAAGTATTTTCGAATAGATTTTACATAATGCACATGAATATTATTCCTGCTTCCTAATTAAGATTCGCCATTTTGTTTACAGTAATTTTGACTTTAGATTCGTAATCAACGACATTGAAAACCTCATTAAACTAATTTTTGTTTGAATCAAAGTTTATTTGAGGTTTTGACCAGCTTTCGTGGTTTCGTCCCACTGTGTGTTGTAGTAGTATAAGCATGTGAATGATTTACAAGCGCTTCTTTATATTATAATTGTAATATGTAGGTACTATTTACTGTTACTGGACAATACATTATGCATTGTAATCTTCTATCGCTGATGCATAAAATTCTTCATTTTTTTCGTCGTTATCGAGCACATTATCGAGTGCGATCTTTTTTTCTACATGGTGCCATCAGCCGCACTACGAATAAGCCTACAAATTAAGATTATATACGCGGTAGACCCATCTAAAATTGCTGAAAAGTGAATTGAAGACATACAGAATAAGAAAAACGGAACGGCTTATATTATAAGCAAAAAAATAAATCAAGACTGCAATAAAATAAAATAATTATGTACATTTTCGATAAAATGTTATTAATGGAGATATTTTGATTCCTTTTGTAACAAGAAAAATAATATTATATAAGTAAACTGTTATAAATCGTCAGTGGTAATAACAATTTTAACAATTTGTATGATAAGGGACAAATAGTGCTCTTGAAAGTTAAATAATATATCTTTTCTACATTTAAACAATTTTATCGCTTCAATTTCACACAACAGATAAGATGATTACCACTAACAAAAAAATGTAGTACCAAAATTTTGCAAATATATAAAAAATAAAGTTCTTTAACTTAATTTAATATGAAAACAAGCATTGGTTTTGTATTAACGTAATTCCGTTTGAAATGAATTTCACGTTGAACCTGCAATATTGGATAAAAAAATCTGAAACCTAAGTTCAAGCGCATATTATGATTTTAAGTTTTGATAAAAAGAAGTGTTTATAGTTGAAAAAGCAAGCATTTGCTTTAGAACGGTTTTTCAAGTTATAAAATTTAATAAAACAAAATTTTGAAAATTACGGAAAATTAATTATTGTGATATTCAACTGCTGTTTAAATTTGCAATAAACTAGTCAAATGCAGCTAGGTCAAAGGCGGAGTTAATATATCACGGATGAACACATCTGTTTCGTGAAATATCATAAACAAACATGATTCTAAATTCCGTCCCCAATTAGTTTTCAGAGTGTCCCTTTGCTATTCTAAACTTGAAGTACAAATTTGTAAATAACGTAAGTTATTATCTTAATTTTGAAATACTCGCTGTAGAAGAATTTGGTTAGCAATATTAATTAATACAGAAGTCTAGGGAGAATGTACGGTAACAATACAACAATAGAAAGACCATTGTTGAATGACCAACCAATGATAATAGTGAAGGGTAGAAAGGTAGAAGATTTAATTACAAAACCTTCCTCAAGTTTCTAAAATATCACTGACGCTTTACTGCACGTTTTATTTTCTGCTAATTGAACCACTTGGAGGATACATTTTCTTCTTCGTTTCATTTATAGGTTTCCAACATAAATGTAAGAACTAGAACAAATCTAAATTATGTAATCATTTTTGTTAATTTATTTATACAAATAAAATATTCAATGACTGCGTGTGATGTTTTGCAGTACCATTCATTTTATGAAATAAATGTACTAGTAAATTTGGTCGTGTTTATTTATTTACAGCAGAAACAGAATTTACACATTTGTAGTTGGCTTTTATATTTTATTTTCAAAAAATAGAACAACAGTATTTCATTTATTTATAAAATAATTTTGACAACGAAACTATACGAGTATTTTGTTGAATGAGGGACTATAGGAAGCCGCAGGATAATGAGCAATCCAGCAGAGAATCTAATGATTCGCGATATCGAAACCGTCAACAGAACTCATTTACAGGCAGCCTTCGGTGCTAAACTGCAATTTCATGAACTATCCTGCCGAGTGAGCTTTTGTTCCCCAATAGTGTGCTAATGGAAATGCATATGACACAGCCCATCGTTAGTGTTTATTTTTCTACAGTAAGGTACTCTCATTATATCTATGTAGGTGCACACATCGATATTATTTATCCATTATGTGACAGAAAATTTATATTATGGATACTAAAATTAAATGTTTCATTTCCGAGTGCAGCTGCAGTGCATCATTATATTAGAAGTACAATAAATTGAACAAGGTGCGGTTTTTTGCTAATAAATTACAAAATAGGAATAGATACCTGTTACTTTATTTCACCTTCAATTGCTAATGAAAGTTAAAAAAATCAAAATTGTGCAAAGTGAAATTCTGCAGATAGAAGGTATAGTTACGCTTTTTCCATCTTTATTATTATGTACTTATCAAGAGCTTTTCAACATGTACTATTTTTAAACTTTAAATGAAATACACATTTTGGATGAAAGTTCTGTATTTCTTTATTGACATGCACACATTATGTACAAAGTCTACCATTTGTAAATGAAAAATAATATCGGACAAATAATGTCCACCAAAACCACGCATACAGACCTCGATCCTTTTGTCAAAATTTTCAATTACATTTTTGCATAATTGCGGCTCTATATCACCAATTACGCACCGGATGTTGGTTTTCAAGGCTTCAGAAAATTACGGATTATCTGTAGAGGTTTGATCTTTCACATAGCTCCACAAGAAATAGTCCCAAATGCGAAAATTTGCTTATTAACATAACCGTTAATATTATATGCATATAAATTTATGTATATAAATTTAAGTGAAAATAAGCGTCATATGAAAAGATGATTTTGTCAGAAAAACCTCAGCTTGTTCAATAATAAAATTAGCGAATTTTCGACAAACAGCATGGTAGGATAGCACTAATTCTTGCACTAACTGAACCTTGTAAGGTTTTAGGTCTAAATCAGTGATCATGGATAGGTCCAATTGCTGAAAACAAATTGATAAATTTTGATCTTCCTTTACACTTTCACTTACAGCAGCAATATTGTTACGGTTCAATTTTTATTTAAAACAATTTTAAAATAATTACAGATTTCTTTAATTTTATTTCAATAACTTTCCAGATGTGGAAAACCAATTCAAATTTTGAATTTTAATGCATTTAAAAAATGTTTATAAGCATTGATAAAACGCACATTTTTGCAATAATTGAACCTTGCCATTCGAAAGAGTTACTTGTTACAAAATTTTTAGTAAAGTAATATTATTTGGCCGTTGTAGTTATCAATTTATTGAGAAACATAGTGTTATTTTCATCCAAGTTTATGGGATTAATATTGATTACGTTTTGAATTTTTCCTGTTTACCGGCTTTAATAAGCACCTTTTGGAAACTAATTCTATCATTTACATTACAACGCTTAGGATAATAATGTTTGATAACTTTAAAACCACATTTGTTAAGGTGGCAAAAAGTATCAATTATTTTCAAACAATACTAGTAGATGACTCTAATATCGATTGATCACTATATAAATATGAGCAGCAAAATTTACCGAAATCTCCGACCAACGCCCGGACCAAAATAGCGCTCTACGCGGACGATACCGCGGTCTACACGTCGTCCATAAACCCGAACACCGCCACAGAACGTCTCCAAGAAGCCGTCAACAGTCTGCAGACGTGGTTTGAAACCTGGCGCATCTCGAGCAAGAGCACCGCCACTATGTTCCGAAAACGGTGCAAACCCCTCAAGTCAGCCGTGTGGATGTTCGAAGAACCAATATCCTTGAAAAACACGCCAAATACCTAGGCATCACCCTCGACCAACGGCTCAATTGAAAAAGCACGTCATCAGGCCCACGATGACCTACGCCGCCCCCGTCTGGGGCACCGCGTCCACCCGCACCATGTCTAAGACCCAAGTGATTCAAAACAAATCCTCCGAGCCTACTTCAACACGCCCTTCTACGTTACAAACAGGAGGTTACACACTGACGCCAAGATTGAAACAATCGAGGAACACGTAATCAAACTGTTATTAAATCAAAAATTGTCACTATTAAAAATCAAAATCCTTGTTGAAAAGTCTTTTATAATAATGTTACAAATAAAGTTCTAAACTGTAATTGCACAGATACATAATATTGTATTATAATGTGCTACGTTTTTTACTTTTTTCAAGCTAACAATAATTTAGAACTAGAGTATTTTATATTTATAAAATAATTGCGAATGGGGGCATTGCTTGCGGCATCGCCGCACCCACAGAAAAATTCTGAGCCCAAACTAATTTCAAAAAGGTAGAAGTCGAACCGTATAAAAATCTGTGCAATGTCGACTTCGTACAATTTCGCACTTGGTTATTAATACATATAGTATAATCATGTATGTACACTAATTAATTAAATTGGAGGAAAGGTTAAATTTGTCACTAAAGAATAATTATCTTGTTCTATAAAACATTTTCAGTATTTAGTTTTTCAGTTTTTAATAAATATTTGTGATATAATTGCAAATAAATTCAAAATTATAATGTTCCATAAACCTGTTAAAAAATCTATTTCTAAGAACATAGAATTGTTCTATATCCTCAGATTTCATTTACGATTTGTTACTGTTAATAACGAATGTTAATAACAAAAAAATTAGTAATTTTATTCCCAACTTAACATTTAATGTGAACAATTTATACTAATTTTTACGATTTAGCTAAAATAATTATTAAATCAAATAAACAAGCATTTGTGCTTAGAAAAATTTTTGTACAAAATCAGGGGATATAGAGTAATTATTTAGTACTAATTAAAAATTGTTCTATATACCAGAGTTGTCTAAAACAAAGAAGTTATTCAAATTATATGCATCATGTTCTATAGTAGATAGCCATGCCTTGAAGACAAAATGAGTTTTAAGAAAGACTGCACTTTGAAATGATAAAATTTATAATGTCCCTTTGACTAGATCTTCGTTTCAGCCAGCTATTTATAGTAGCGGATGCGAGAAGGAAGGTTCTGAAAATGAATAGTAAACATCTCGAGTGTGCAATAAAACAAATTGAGTAAGTAACAATGGTAAGTAAACACAAAAATAATAGTGGGCGATTGTAAATTCCACCAGTCGGTGAGTCAAATCTTTTAATCCGAGATGTAAGTTCCACCAATCAATTTTGGGTCCCTTTGCTTTGACATGTAATTTTCACCGATGGTTGTGGGGTCAAGGGTATAAGGGTTTAATCTTTTAAGTACGTATTTTTAATTAAGCTGATAATGCGATAAATTCTACCTAGTTTTTTAAGTAGAATTTCATTCATGTTACATTAAATATCTAAATTATTTTTTTTTAAATATTCATAAAATAGTTTTCAAAATAGGTTAAGGTTAGTGTTATACATGTAATATGATTGCATTATTTCTTCAGAATTCAGATTGTTAAAGTAAATTCTTTTGACATAAAAAAAAATTGTTTAATTATAAGATTAAACATGCTGCCATCTTTAGAAAGGAGTGACGAAATTTGAAATGTATGATTCCTTTTCTGATTTTGTAATTGTTCTTGTTGTTTGTAGTTTAGTTGTGTTGATTTATCTAAATTGGCTTTATGGAAGTTGGATGAATTTTAGTGATTGGCTTCTTGGCAGTTTGATTGGATAATGAATTGTCTTCTTGGATAGCCAATTGGTTGAGATACAGTTTTGGTTTGCAATATTTAAGCCCCAACGAAGTCGATGCCGTCTACAGTGAAGACTTAATATTAATACAACCCAATGATTCGCGATTAAACAAATATTTTGATTATTTATTTCGGACGCATATCGATGTAAAGGCTTCACAGCCTCCAGAACTTTAGGTTTCGAATACAACTAGTATGTGTAAGTTTAGAACCACTAACGCGTGTGAGTTTTTTCACAACATGTTGAATTCAGAGTTTTATACTGCCCACCCCCCAATATATATGTTACCGGCAATCTGCGAAATTAGGCAATTTGCAGAATTCCTAGGCAATCTGCAAACCCACCAAGTGGTTAGGCACTGTGCAAATTCACTAGTACTCTAGGCAATCTGCAAAATGGCTACGGTGTTTTAGGCAATTTGCAAATTGTCTATATTGTTAGTCAATGTGCTTTTGAAAATGTAACAGACTCACATTGACTAGGCAATATGAAAACGATATTTTAAATAGATAATTTTAAAAGGAACAATATTAGGTTACTTATTTTTATAATATATTAATTTTTAACTATAATATAACTTGTTAATTAAAAGTTTTAAATTATTACTTATTTTTATTTTATTTATTTTTACATGGATTACTAAAGTGACAGCGACTATTACATTTACATTATTTCTAAGGCATTTGCAAGATTTATTTATGCACTTCTTTGTGCAATTACATTTTAGCATTCCTGGCCACCTCCAGAGGAAGCAGTTGACACCGCCGATCGAAGACTAATTTCGGCTGCAGGTACATCTTTTGCGTTTATAAAATTTTGGGTCACCGGCTCGAATTCATTCCGACTATAACATTTTGTAGAACTCCTGTTCTAGTTCCTATTTTAAAAACCCATCTTCTTCGCCAATAACAACACCCAACATATTTCGTGGATCTGTTCGACCCCTATCGAAAGATGGCACGGGTATTATTACGTTATCGCCAGTAGTGCAACCCTTTAATTTTTTGAGAATTTCCAAGCATTTTATTTGCCTGAAGATCCTGAAAATTTTTGTCTGGTTCCTCTCAACATTTATATTCTGGCTTCTGATACAATGCAAACAAATTATTCTATTCTCGATACTTTGGCTGCATTTCGTTTTGTGAACATAGTTTTTGCAGTCAGCACAGTTTTCTTCGCTCTCACAAGTACATTCACAAACAGTGCACACTTCTTTGTTTACTTCAAGATTACAATCTTGTAATATAATTTGCATATCTTCAATATCCATATCTTCAAAATTGTTTTCCTGGTCACTTACGTGTTCTTCTGTGATGTTGACTACCCCTTCATTATTATCTACATCGTATTCGGACCGCATAACTTCAATGTTATCATCAGATACTGTGTTTTGATTCTCTAAACTCGAATCTTCAAAAAGAGTTTCCAGTTCTTCTTCAGTATTAATTTTTCAAGCATTTCTTTCGGTATAGGTAATCCATTTAAACCTACTTTTAAAGGCATCCCAAAAAGACTCTCATAGGGTGAACGACGAATACCGGCATGCAGTGCTCTATTTTTAGATATTTGAATAAAGGGCAAAAGCTTAGCCCAGTTCGTAGTTTTGTAATCAGACATAGTAGCAGTTATCATATTTTCGATATCTTGATTGGCGCGCTCAACGCTCCCTTGCGACTGGCTGTGACGCGGCTTTCCATGTACAAGTTTACATTCAGGCCAGTAAGTTAGAAGCTCTTTTAAAATTTTATTTTCAAATTCCCTACCATTGTCTGTATGTAGAATACTAGGCGCTCCAAGAATGCAAAAAATATTATAGAGCTCCCATGCTACATCACTTGCCGTCTTGGATTTTAAAGGTCGTAACTGGACAAATTTTGTAAAATGATCTTGAAATACCAAAATAAATTTATATTCTCCATCTGGCTGAGATTGATAATCAATTAGATCAACTTGACACCTAGACATAAAGTTATTTGAACGTATAGGTTTTACTACTAATTTCTTGTTGGGCATAGATTTTTTTAATTTGCACTCTTCACATAGCAAAGAAAAATAGAAATCACTTCTCTGGTAACAAACGCATATTTCAAATTAATTTCTTTGACCATTCGGTCTCGTCCACCGTGCCCGGTGGAAATATGGGCTTGTAATAAAACGTCGAACAGTTCTTCATTGCAGATCACAAATAAAATAGAGTCTTCTGCAGTTTTTCTTAACTTAATTAATTTGAAAACGCCACCCACATTTATTACTTCATATCTACAAAGTTTAAAATTTAAAACATGATTCAACCTAACCTAAATTTATACATACCGCTTTTTTAACCTGTAGTATTTTTGCTTGTCATCGAGAATATTTACACCCTTTATCATATTCATTATATTTTCTCTTTCATTAAAAGACAACAATACATTATTATAATTCTTTTCATTGGATAATTTATTCACATTTTCAAGAAATATCTCGCTTTTGCCGATCGCCATGTCAAAGTATAATAAACAACTTGTACACTTTAAAACAACTAGACACAACTTTAACACAATGAAATTATTAATGAAAAGTGTTAGTAGGGGTACTAACGTACCCTCAAAATCAAAGTTACCATCATAATAATAAAATTATAACTTTTAATTGATTTAAAATAATACAGAATCGTCTTGGGGACTGTTCACAAATTACGTAACGGTCCTAGGGGGGAGGGGGGGTTTGAAAATTTGTTACGATTTGTTACAATCCGGCAAGTGAAACTGTTGCACAATGTCTAGTCAATGTGAGCCTGTTACATTTTCAAAAAGCACATTGACTAACAATATAGACAGTTTGCAAATTGCCTAAAACACCGTAGCCATTTTGCAAATTGCCTAAAGTACTAGTGAATTTGCACAGTGCCTAACCACTTGGTGGGTTTGCAGATTGCCTAGGAATTCTGCAAATTGCCTAATTTTGCAGATTGCCGGTAACATATACATTATTAGAAAAATTACAAGAGGTACAAACAGAAACATACATTAAACTAAGAAGCATTCACATTTCGAAAAATGTTAATAGCGATACTGTAAAGAAAAGGCAGCGGTTGCAGTATTTACTGGAATTATATTCTTCCAAAACCATAGGTAGATTTGATTTAGTAAAAAGTATCTCCAACCGTTTTTGTGAAATTGTTAAAAAAATTTAGTGGGGCGGGCACCCTCTAATTTATCATATATGCGCCTTTATAATTACAATATTTTTCATAAAGTATTATACAATAATATTATAGTAGTTTGAATTTGTTAAATTGTTGAGATTTTCTAAAATAGGTTAAGGTTAGTGGATTCCCCGTCACTCATACGTCACACGGCACACGGTGTCGGCTGGCTCAAAAAAATTGATAAAATATTCGGTGTACATAATTTATATACTATAAGCGGTTTTTCTTAAGTACACTTTAAGTACTACACTAAATAGTATCTCTGGTAAGCTACCACTGGTGTAACTTACATGTTTTAGTCAGGTACATTTCTAACAATCGGTGGAACTTAAATATCGACCTTCGGCTACTTAGCAAAAAAACTGACCATCGCCATCGGTAGAACTTACATCTGTTCATAATAGTAAATTAAATTTAAATAACTAATAATTTTGCAAACCGTGTTCACCACCAAAATTTTGGTAATAGTAGTTTTGAAGATTATTTCAGATTTGAGATTATTTCTACATAATATAAATGTAATGTGATATTACAAAAACATTTTACTACTTCTGAAACACGAATGAATTAATTTATTATTATTATAATGGACTTTTAACACTGAAAAGTTATTATTTTCAGAAACCATCTTAATCATTTCAACATCATAATTCCAAGCTTAAAACGCAAAAGTCTGTTCTTTTATGTTAAAAATTTGAGATTCTAAAAATTTGTCATGCAAAAACGACTTCACTTCCAAATAAGTTTTACCTGTCTGTTTTTAGACAAAGTAAAATAAACAGAAGGCATCTGTGACATGAATATTCTAAATCTAATTAAAATTCTATGTGCTTGTTTAATGTTTCGTTTTCAAAATAAAGCGTTGTAATAAAAACAAGGTTGCTTTATTGAAAACAAAGTCCATTATTTGCGTTAACGAGTTGGTTAAATAATAAAATTAAACAATACTTTTACTTTATTTACTTTTGAAATTTCCGAAATGATGCCTTTATAAATCGATCAATAAGAATGCGTCTTACCTGCATGTATCCACCTTGACAGTGACTTGCATTTAGAAGAGAACCAACTTTAAATTTGTTAAATTTGATTCGAAGTATCCAGTCTTTGGGTGTTCCTCTGAACGATCGGAAACGATACCAGCAACTTAAAGGTTTTCCAAAGTTTTCCGGAGTCACGTCCGGACTAGACACATCTTCGTATATGTCTACTGTTTTGTTACAATGATCCTTTTTTCCTTCTGCTGCAAAAAAGTAATACGTGTTACAAAAGTTTCAATGTTTCATATTTATGATTTTAAAGAAAGTTTCATATTCCAAAAATGTGGTTCAAATACCTTTGATAATAATATATTTCTCTAATATTAAATACCACGTTTAGACTGTTCGAAAATTTATTTTAGTATGCAAAATAGTTATTTTCGATACTAGTACTAAATAGGCTACTTTTCCATTAATTCCATACCCCGAAGGCTCGTCAGCAAAATCAACCTCGAATGGAAACAAGCCTATTGAAGTACGTGTAACGAACACTATTTTTGCAAATCTGAAATTCGGTAAATAACGAATATTTTAACAAAATTTACGCAATCTGGATAAAGCTGAAATGAAAATAACTCGCCAGTAGTGTTGAAAAGTGCAGATAAATCGTCTCGCGAAAGATAAGATTACGAAATATGATCAAATAAATGAGTAATCGTACGTGCAAAAACATCCCTTTTCAATGCCATGTAACGTTAAATGATAACATTTCACAACAGAATTGCAAAATTACATTAAGTTTACTGTGGGTAAGTACATAGTGCATAATATGTAGGTACTTATACTGGAGGT
This sequence comes from Lycocerus yunnanus, assembly GCA_036346125.1. Classification (NCBI taxonomy): domain Eukaryota; kingdom Metazoa; phylum Arthropoda; class Insecta; order Coleoptera; family Cantharidae; genus Lycocerus; species Lycocerus yunnanus. Next base: position 10,392,923 of record JARFIX010000010.1, on the reverse strand, counting down.
CGAGCATATTAAACTCATTGCGCCGATCTGACGTTACCAAATATTGCTATATATTTTTATACCACAAGTTTATCATTATTCATAGAATGTTAAATTTGTTTAAAATGTAATAAGAAACCCCAAGGGCTCGTCAGCAAAATCAACCTCGAAGGGAAACAAGCCTATTAAGTACGTGTAACGAAATATTTTTAAATCTAAAATTGGTAAATCTATTTTAAAAAAATTTTACGCAATTGGATAAACTGAAATGAAAATAACTCCCAGTATTTTCTAGACGTGTCTTGTAATTAAATTTTCCCGAAAATCGTAAAAATCGAAATTTTAAAACACTAAATTGAACGACATTTTTAAAATGAGCAAAGATCAAGTTTGTCAATTTTTTGCTCATAGTTAAAACATATACAAAAAGTACTAATTAAACTACATTGCAATTTTGACATAACAATATATTGCTGACATTTTACGACAAAGTTTATCAGTATATATAGTAGTTTGAATTTGTTATGATAATTTAATGTTTTGGTGATCATATATAAATACGTCGGCATTTCAAAAATTGTATAAATTTATTGGTTATCAGAATTTAAAGTATAGTGGTTCTGTTCTTAAGATACTAAGTTCCTAATTTTTTAATAGGTTAAATCAGGGTTTGTTTTAAATTTTAAAGAAACACATATTTTGTATGAAAATTTTCTAATTCTCTACTGAAATATGTTGTAGGGCTTGAACATTTATGAATGGAAAACAATATCCGGTAAATGTCCTCCACGACTACGTTTGCAGACGTCGATTCTTTTAACAAAATTTTCGAATACTTTTTTGCATAATTGCGAACTTATTTCTCGGATGACGGCTTCGATATTTGTTTTAGTTCTGAAATTGTTTGTGGATTATTCGCGTAAACATTATCTTTCACATAGCCCCACAAAAGAAGTCCAATGGCGTTAAATCACAGGATCTTGCTGGCCAGTTGACGTCACCTTTTCGCGAAATTAAACGCCCGTTAAATTTAGTTTTCAATAGTTGGATTGTTTCTCGCGCTGTATGGCACGTAGCTCCATCCTGTTGAAACCACAAGTCTTCCACACCCATATCATCCAAAATAGGCCATAAAAATTGGTTACCATACCCCTATAGCGAACTCCATTGACAGTAACGAAAGCACCAGCCTCATTTTCGAAAAAATAGGGACCAATGATGCCCCTACCCATAAACCACACCATACAGTGACACGAGATGGATGTAGTGGTTGTTCAACAACGTCTTTTGGATTTTCAGAAGTCCAAATTCGACAATTTTGCTTGTTAACATACCCGTTTAAGTGAAAATGTGCTTCGTCCGAAAAGATGATTTTTTCTGAAAAACAAGCACCACGTTCAATGATCCAATCAGCAAATCTAAGACGTTGAGAATGATCTGCTGGCTTTAATTCTTGTACCAGTTGTATCTTATAAGGCTTTAGAGCTAAATCCTTCCGTAAAATTCGCCATGTGGTCATTGTGGACAGGCCTAATTGTTGAGAACGTCGTGAAACCGATAAATTTGGGTCCTCTGTGACACTTTCACGTACTGCAGCAATATTTTCGATTGAACGACATGGACGAGCACATATTTTGTGCTTACGTTTACTACTGAACCGGTGGACTCAAATTTTCGCACTAAATTCGCAATTGTAGTCTCAGATGGACGATCGTTACAAATAAAAATATCGCGAATTTTGCGAAATGTAGTCTTCACGGATCGACCATTTTCATAATGGATTTGAATTATCTTAACACGATTTTCGAGCGAAATCAAAGGCATTATATTAAATGTTGACCTTTTATTATACATATGATAAAAACTGAATAACAGAACTGCCTACTTGACCTATTTAAACCCAAAATTTTAAAAACAAACCCTGATTGGTAGACCCTTTATCTCTGGTAGCTATCACTGGTGGAACTTGCATGTTTTGGTCAGGTACATTTCTAACCATCGATGGAACTTACATATCGACCTTCGGCTACTTAGCAAAAAAAAGAATTAGAAACTGACCATCGGTGGAACTTCCATCTCTTCATAATAGTAAATTAAATTTAAATAACTAATAATTTTGCAAACCGTGTTTACCACCAGCACCACCAAAATTTTGGTAATAATAGTTTTGAAGATTATTTCAGATTTGAGATTATTTCTACATAATATAAATGTAATGTGATATTGCAAAAACATTTTACTACTTCTGAAACACGAATGAATTCATTTATTATTATTATAATGGACTTTTAACACTGAAAAGTTATTATTTTCAGAAACCATCTTAATCATTTAAACATCATAATTCCAAGTTTAAAACGCAAAAGTCTGTTCTTTTATGTTAAAAATTTGAGATTCTAAAAATTTGTCATGCAAAAACGACTTCACTTCCAAATAAGTTTTACCTGTCTGTTTTTAGACAAAGTAAAATAAACAGAAGGCATCTGTGACATGAATATTCTAAATCTAATTAAAATTCTATGTGCTTGTTCAATGTTTCGTTTTCAAAATAAAGCGTTGTAATAAAAACAAGGTTGCTTTATTGAAAACAAAGTCCATTATTTGCGTTAACGAGTTGGTTAAATAATAAAATTAAACAACACTTTTACTTTATTTACTTTTGAAATTTCCGAAATTATGCCTATATAAATCGATCAATAAGAATGCGTCTTACCTGCATGTATCCACCTTGACAGTGACTTGCATTTAAAAAACCACAAATTTGTTAATTTTGAAAATCCAGTATTTGGGTTCCATTGTTAAAAATAAAATAAACAAGTTTTCCAATTTTTCCTTGAAATTCGAAAGATCCGATAAATCGATCTTAAGTCTCTTTCTGTTAATGACCTATTTTCTTGCTGAAAAAACTAATATCTTTATAAAAGTTTTGCAACGTTGGTAAATAAATAAATTTTAAAGCCAACGTTTCTTATTCTCTGAAATGTGTTCAAATACCTTTGATCAATAAATAATCTTCTCAAAATTAATGCCATTTAGACTGTTGAAAATTAATTTAGTATGCAAAATTTGATTAAGTATACTTGGGTAGTACATAGTGCTTAATATGTAACTTATACCGAGGTCGAGAATATTAAACTCATTGCGCCGATCTGACCTTACACCGAATATGCTATATATTTTTATACCACAAGTTTATCATTATTCATAGAATGTTAAATTTGTTTAAAAATGTAATAACTTGAACTTACTTCATATTTTGATCATAATATAATATACGCAGAGCATTCCACGTCTTATAATCATATTATGTATGTATATAGTATATGTATGATGGTATATCATGATATAAATTTTAAAGGTATGATTGATATGCGTTCTGTTTTCGTCCATACACGCGCATGACGTAAGTTGGTTCCTCTTTTGAATTTATTTAACATTGAAGTATTATAGGATTCTCGGCTCATTTTTGTTTGATCCATATTTATTTTTCAATAAAAATATATAAATACTTAGTTAACCTACTAAAATTACTAATTATATACTGTAATGATGGGTTTTACATATGTAATTTAAAAATTAAACTATAATTTAAATAATTATGACGATTTCAATAGTGATTATTTAAATCTAATTATCTTTTTGAACAAATCTGGCATTAGTCAGGTTAAATTTTTTCTTAACGTGAACTAATATGTATGTGAATTTCTAATATGTAATAACGTTTGTCGGAAATCGAAGAAACTGCAAATCTTCATTTAAATCTTTTAATTTACAATCAGGGTTAGCCTTATAACGCGCTATAGCACAACGCATTTTGAAGGCACCAAGTAAGTACCAACCAAAAATTTTCACTTTGAAAATTGGAACAATCTTAATTTTAAGGAATTGTTGAATGAACTATTACACTGCATAATTTATTTTACAGTGGTAACGTTTTTGCACAAAAATCTTTCTTAATGGTATACTGCAATAAAATCTATAGTTTTTAAAACTTATCACGAATTTACATATTTGTTATTATGTAGTTTCTCATTAGCCGATTTGGGTAAATAAATAGCATAAAAATGTTATCTAAATTTTTGTTATTACACATTATTTTGAAATTATTGTTTGAAATTAGTATTGTATAAGGTACATTTACATATTTCAATAATTTGTTGAACTAATAAATTTTAAATATTTTTAATAAAGCTAAAAAAAAGCATTTAATTAAATCTATTGTTAAAGAAATAGTAATTGAAAACATAATAATTGATATAATGCGTTTAAAATCTATACAAATGTATTTTCTACATTAAATATTTTTCGCAAATTTAATTTTACATGTGTTCTTATGGCAAAATTCATTTTATTACACTTTAGAGGCTTATAGAATAATTAGTACATAGCATCTTGTTTTTTTATATAATTTTTACATAATTTTTTTGCATATAATTTACATATAGAAGGGAGACTTTGCAAAATTTCAGAAATAAATTATTTTAAATAAGTTTACAATCAATGAAAACGTCTTCAAAATTGCATAAAATGGAACTGAGGGACGTCACAAGACGTGGAAGGAGCCTGCGCGACATCATACCTTTAAAATTCATTATACTATCGTGATGGTATAAGATACTATGCAAACAAACCGAAACGTAAATAATCTAACTAATTTTTATTTCGTGCATTATACCTGCAATATACAATATAGTATGCATATTAATTGATATAAATTAACTAAAATAATTTACAAAAAATTACAATATAATACTTATTTGACTTAAAAAAATAAGAATAATATTAACATATGAGAAAGCAATTGTAACCCAGCTTTTTGAGTGCCAAGGTGGGTTTTGTACAGAGAATTTTGTTGGTTTTAGATTTTTTTATATAGTATAATTATAGGTAGGTACATAATATTTAAGAGCTTTCTCAGTATAGGTACTTGTGCATAAAACTTTGTATTTTATTGGTAGTTTATATTCACGAAGAATCAAAAATATACATTTAGAATTTATTTAAACTAAGTTAATTTTATAACAATTTTATCTATGTAAATTTATTTTTACATTTATGTAGTTTTACTAATAGGTATGCTTTTTTAAATGTGAATTTATTCCTTTGAATATTCAAATTTTTAATATTAAAATAAACAAAGCTATGTTTTGTTAAACATTTTATATTTTCAGTATAAAAAGTGCGGCGTTATCAGAATTAAATCAACCATACTTTTTTCAAATTAATATATCACTTTGCTGTGTATTGCAATAAATAAGCCTGAAATGTGTATTTCAATGTGTTAAAAAAGCTATAATGCTGATGACTAAATAAACTAATATAGAAACATTAAAATCTATTTTTACATTAATTTTTGTTGAATAATTGGTAAAAATATTAATAAAAGAAAGGTTAATGTTTTAGTAATGTTTTTAAAAATGTATAAAAAGTTATAAATGAAATTCAAATTAACGAAAATTTTATTTAAGTTCTGTTATAAATAATTGTTACTTTTAAACAATCATATAACAAACAAATATTACGATATTAATATTATCGCATTATCTATAAATCTTTCATGAAGTAACATCAAATATACAAATTTTTAGTTGTTTTAGTGGTTAATTTTTGATAGTCACGCAATAAAATAATTACCTATCAAATACTTAAAGAAACTTTACCAAAATTGTTAGTTAATTTATCGGTACAATCATATAATTATGATGGTGTATTTATTTCATGATTTAAAAATATTCTCCAAATTGTAATGGTTAACGTTACTTAAAATAAATTCATTTTATTATTTTAATTTAAAACTTTCATAGAAACTATTAGGCCAATTTAAAAAAAAATATATATCAATGATCTCAATCTGCTGATAAATTTTATGGAAAAATTGTCGTATGTAAATATCAATCACGTATATAACGTGATTGACAATTTGCAAACTTATGAGATTATAAATGATTATATTATAAGCGATTGCCTTCCGAATAACATCAATAAAATTGTAACTTTAGCATCCAGAATCTACTTATAGAGGTTGTAAAAATATCGTTTACTTATCAATTTATTGGGTAACGAATAAACTTTTATACTAACGCTTTTCTTATTATAAATAGAAAATTTTACTAATAATTTAAAGAGAGAGCACGAGAGTAAAGAAAAAATATTATGAGGAAGATCGACATCTGGAACTCGCTTGAACTATTATACTAGTTTAATAGTTGAATATAAATATAAACGTTATCTGATGTATGTAAATACAGCAAAAGCTCTCTTCAGTAATTATTAGTAGAGGAGAAGGTGCAAATATGGAATATGCTTGTAATATGGAATACATCGGTTTTGACTAAACCAAGTAAGGTCCTCGGTCGAAAATCGGCTAAATTTGTGAACGCTTGCCATCTTTATTGGAGGCGATCCACCCGTACCGTTTTAGTATGATTTTAGTTTACCACATGTGTACATGTGAATTTCGTACATTGATAATTTTAACACGTAAGTGAATATGCAAGCCAAATTTTTTATTTGCATGTTTTTATTCAAATATTTGTTACGATGCCATTTATATAAACTAAAGTTTAAGATAACGTTGTATTTGTTTATTTTTTATTATAATAGGCTAGATCTAACCTAAAATATTGATGACATTGGTTGTCGGTAATATGGAATACCAGTATTGTATGTACCAGTACCAGTGCAGGCGCCGAAAAGACGAGTATATTTGCGACTGGTGCAAGTAATATGTTAATCTAGGACCTTATAGTTAGTTTAAGTTTTAGGAACAATAAGTTATTTAATTATTTCTTAGATATTTAATTATTTTTAGATATTCAATGTATTCCATATTTGCACCACCTTTTCTTAGGCGGACATTTTGTAGTTTTTTTCAAACTTTTTTTGTAAAATGTTTTAGTTAATTACACATTTGTTTTAGATTATGGTGTCTACTTGTCTGAAGTAACTTTTACCTAAATTTGGCTTAATTCTATTTGCTAAAAATTTTTTTATATACCAAACAAAATGGTATTCCATATTTGCACCTTCTCCTCTAATTATTACAAAGACAGTAACTATTACAAACTTTGTGTTTATTCAAGGAAAATGGCTGTTCAAGAAAAAAATTTAGTGCATTAAAAGTTCATTAAAAGATTAATTTATACCTATGAGATATCCGCCTAAAAGGAATGTCTAGTTATCCGAGGTGCATTCATTGCATTCTTATTTTTTTTTCAATATTATTTCAATATGTTAAAAGGTTTATCTTTTATGAACATTTAAATATTATATCAACATTTAAAAAATTATTTTAATTTAGTTTTTTAAACAAATTTGCTTAGAATCATAATATACGAATGTATGTGTATTATTTTATTTAAAAGTTTTAATTTATTACTCTAAATTTTAGAGTAATAAACTACCGCGGTAATTATTAAAAACACCTTCTAGATATGTACATACATATACCTACACTGATTATCGAAAAATATTATGATAACCCGCGATTATCTTTCAAACTTTAAGGATCAAGAAATCATCTCAAATGACAATACGTTATATTCCGTTTCCATATATGTAATTGCACTATTATTATTAAACGTCTGATGACAGCAGAAACCAGTGCTGAAAACTTACAAATAATATTTCGTTTTACTGTTCATTTAACCTTTTAATTTTAAAAATTTGAATCTAATATTATGATAACACTAAAACTTTATCAAATTAAAATTTAAAAATTAGCAACCTCTTTTAAACCTTTACTTCTTGTTTTCTGAATCTAAACTGCTGTTGCAAGGCAATAATTATATGTTAATCAAAATAAAATCAAGAACAGCTGCACGAAATGTCATCTTTGTTTGCTTTTTACAAAGCAAATTCTAACTTTCAATTTCTCAAATCAGTTAAATACGCAGAAAGACCATTTCTAACTCGCGGTTTACATCTTTGGAACCCTTAAAGAGGGAGCATGAAGCAATAAAATTTTGTACAGTTATGTTTTGTAATAAGTATGTACTATATTTTAAGAATTTTTCTACGAAAGAAATATTTGTGCATTACTTTTACTTGTCAATGGCCCATAAAATTTATCGTTTAGAAACTTTGTAACTGCTATTCACTAACAAAAGATATACATAGGTACACATTTTGGATCTGCCTGTTTTATTTGTAAGGAAATGATCATCTTTTGTTTGTAATTGGTTCTTCACACGCCCTTTTGGTTGGTCAAAACCATTTGCAAATAAAGATCAAGGAGAAACAAAATTCAACTTATATGTGAAATACTTAAACAAAAGTTAGTACAGTAGCCAACTAGACAACTCCGTTAATACCAAATCATCCCATGTGTAATTGGTTTTAGTGAAGACAGAGCATTAACTACTACTACTCCAAGAACATAAGAAATTGCCGCAACGCATATCTTCAAAGGGTTAGAGTACGCTAACTGGGCCTTTTTCCCTGTGACTATTTTACAAATGTTTATTTAGAATTAGGTAGAGAACGTTAATACGAGTAGAATGTACTATGGATGAATTCGATATTTGCAATAATAACGCCAAAAATCGATTTTAAAAATCACAAAATCGGGCAAATTATTCATTTTCATGACAGTACGTGCATTTCAATATACATGAATTGGTGATGAGGCGGGGCCTACTAGAGCAGTGAAAAGTGGGGATTAGTCGCTCCCTGAGATCCGCCGCGTCAACTTGGAAACTTTTCGAGTTGGAGCCGTTTAAGGGATGTTTTTAATGAGTTTAGCACGTGTCAAAACCGTTCGAAGCGCCGTCCGAGCCCCGGAGGGGCGAGGGCGGTTGCGGAGAATAGGTTTTGACAGTGCAACCACCTCAGAAACGAATTCACACAAAAAGTGATTTTTTTTTAGAAAATACTCCTTAAATCGATGCAATTCCATGTTTTATTCAAATAACAGTACACATATGTGACGTCTGCATCAAAAATGTGATAAAATACGTAATTTTTTGTAAAATTGCTACAAACAATTCAAAATGGGCGGGGTTGAGGTTCAAATGTAGCCTATCATGGATACGTATTTCAATTTTTGAGTTTTTAATGCCTAAACGTGAAAATTTTTAAATCATCCACAGTTTATAATATTTCTAATTATATTCTTTTTCATAATATTATACCATTTCTATAGGGAATTTGTGATTTTCTAGGCCCAGTTCTCGTACCCTGCCCCTTCAAAGTTCTTGAATACATTGATAGTTGTACGTGTTGTGTGATATGACTATCACAAGAATATCAACCATTGTAAATTTGTGTAAATAAATAATATTAACAAGTTTACGGTGTCAATTTCTTCATGGAACTGGTTTTTTGGTTACATACAGAAGTGAATTTCGGTAGCCGTAACAAGAACAATTTTCAAGACTTAAACAACTGGCTTATTTAAAAGATTGATCTTTCAAAATTTTTAATTTCGAGATTAATAAGAGAGCCATATAAAGGTAAGGTATTTATAAACAAAAACGGATAAATAACTGTCCTACCAGTACTTTCAATTTTATATAAATGCTGTATAAAAGTACAGCTTAATTAAATAAAACTTTAGTTTCATTGGAAGATTGTATTCAAAACTGGTTAAGTTAATGGTATTAATCAACTCAACAAATAAGCAAAAAATTAAAAAAGCTTGAATTAAGAAGCTAAATTTGAAGAGAATAGTAAAATCCAAAAAACATGCCTAACGTGCTATATTTAAAGATATTTTCGGCAGTACACTTCGAAGAGTAAATAACTACCGGAACTTTGTTTTAGTGAAATATTCCAGAAGAAGAGGGTAAAATAGAATGCTTTGCTGCAAAATCAGAAAAAATACAAACCATTTGTTACTCTGTGACATAATTTAAAAAGAAGGATGTGATTGAGATCCTAATAGTTTTCTGCAATCCTACAAAGAATAGAAATCCTATATACTGAAGATATTATCCATAATACGTAATAATAAAGGAAAATAATTATGTAATACATAATAATGAGTCGGTGTTAATATCTGATGAAATACTCAGGGCCCGAAACTTAAAGAGACAATTAATAGACCAGAATCTGCACTATTATGTTTTTCTGTTAAGAAAAATACCTATAGGAAAATTAATATTTGATTATGTACTTCTAGATGGATCACATTGTGCATTGCAGAGCCCTGATAATTATTCTCGGACTATTTAAATAATGATGCTGGTAGGAATATATGTACATAAATACCAGATGCTTCAAGTTAATTTCTGTAAGTATCAGCGATAAGAAAAAATTTATCAAAAAATGTATGTACAGGTTTGTCTCTAAAATAAAGTAAAAAAGTTTAAAATAAAATGTAAATGTGTGGTTTATCTACATACTTTTAAACAAAGCTTACAGAAAATTTTAGAAAATTTAATCAAAGAGCATGTTCGATTAAGCTGTAAAACTTGAACTTGCGAAAATTGTAAATGTAGGCGTTATTTCACTAAAATTCGCAATTTAAATATATTAGACTAATTTAAATTTTGGTTTTATTTGACTTTGATAATTTAGTATTCCGAACGTGTTATGCTATTTCCCAAGGAAGCAAAACAATTTGAAGATTCTGTTGCAGTTATCGTCGCCAAGTCTTGTAGCTGAGCGATAGCGTTATAACGAGGACAGTGTAGATCGTGCTGAATTTTCACCCAATAAAACAATTAGTGAAATTCGTGTTCTGTTTTCAACTGAAATCTAGTTTTGTTCAGGAAATATTTACCCCCAGAGGGCAAATGGCAGCTGCCGTAACACTCACAGTTGTTAAGTGATTTCTCCTTAAAGCGATTTCAGTTTCTATACCCTGCTAAATATTTTAATTTACACGAACGTAAATACACTTTAGTCGATTAAATATTTAAAATCAATAAGTAAATTCTAAAGATTTTCAGTATGATCATCTTATTGAGAATTATACTTCATGCTTGAAAGTTTCACGTTGTTTAATAAAATTAGAAAGTACGATGTTCAAAAATTTTTCATTGTAGACCATTAATATGGCATTTTTTAAAATGCATTAATTTCAATCAATAAGATCGACAATCAGACAAAATAGTTTAGTATTACGGTATGATAAAACTACGGAATTCATTAAAATGATTGAAATGATTAGCCAAGTTATAAGGCATTCCATCGGGGAAATTATTTTGTTTGGCGTCGGAATGCTATTACAAGTAAGCAAAGTTATTATAATTAGAAAATGTTGAAAATCCAAACTACAGTGCCATTTGTACTTAACAGCCTGCATAAAAAAAAAGAAAATTAACTGTTTTCATAAGATTAAATCTAGATTTAAAAAAAAATTTATAATAAGAATAAAAGAATTTATCAAAATTACAATAATACAAAATTTATTATCCTAATGCACGCCATTGAAAATGTAATGCTAGTAACTTTAGTCCAATTTTCTTTAAAAATCGTTTCACAAAAAGATTATGTAAATCAAGAAATAACCCATTTAGGCATATCCACACAAAGTTTTTTCCTTGCAGCAAAAATTGAACAAATTTATTAAATCGCTTTACAGAATTTTACATTTTGCTTTTATTGTATCGATATTGAAGTAAGCAAAATAGGACATCCTTACGTAGAGCAGGTTTTATATGTAAAAAAAGTAAAACAGCTTCATTGCGTGTAATAGAATTTTATAGGTGATTTCCGGGATTGTAAAGATCAAAATTTAACCACAAAATGTGGTATTGAATCGCTTTGAATGTGTCGTAAATAACGTATATCGGAAGTTACCATTCCTACCAAATAGCCCATTTATACCGATCGTACTGAATCTATGATTTGAAAATTTACAAAACTGACCGCAAGAAATTATAATAAAATAATCATACGTTTGCAATTTTAAAACCGTAATCATTTTGAAACTTAATAAGATATCATACTTAATGGCAAAAGTGTAACAATGCCTTATCAAAAAGAAGTAATATTTCAATTAACGTAATACATTTTACAATTCTATTACACTAAAAAATTTTTCCAGTTAAAGCATATTATTATCTGAAATATGTATGTAGTATGTACATACTACAAACACCACTAACTGTTTCAATAACGATTTTATTATGTGGTGTCCTTAAATAATAGCATTAGACACTGATTTGAATTAAGAGAGACACTGTTTTGAATTGGTATCCATTTACTTTTAGCTCTCTACCTTCCTCTTCATCTGTGCAAAAAGATAAACATTTTACATTACCGAATAACAACAAACAAGTTAGTATTCGATGGTTCTATAAATTATGATTTTTCTGTAGTAGTTCTCTAGATGATAGATTAGATCTAGATTATGGTTACTTCCAGTTAAATTAGATATAAGTTGGATAAACAAATAAATACTAATTCACAATGGCAGGATGAGGTTAACATATTTTATTAAATTACTTTTCAGTTCCCATCACGAAGAGAAAGTATTGTCCACATGTCAAAATATTATTGAGAAAAGACAGAAATATGCATTTTTAGGTTCCCAAAGAAGATTTTTGGTTTGAAGTAGTCTGTCTATCTGTATGTAATCTTCAGTGATACAGCCGAACATCAAGTTAAAGGATGCTTCTACCTTGTCAGTTAAAAAAATTAATCTTTTTAGAGATTTTCTGAAAGTATAATATCTTTTTTAAATATATAGTAATTCAGTGTGGTAACCTATTTAAAGTAATATTTACTAAATTATTAGACAATTATTTATCTAAACATAAGTTTGTCAAATTCAGCTATTAGCGAATTGACGTTACAGTCAATTGAAGTAGAAGGCTGAAAATCAATGACAGTTTTTAGATAATATGTCTAAAATTTAGAAGGTTTTTCCACATAAATTTTTTCAGTGATATATGTATATTTATTATACGTGTTTAAATTCTTTAAACGCGTTTTCTTTGAAAGCACATTCCTGAGTTAGTGAAACTCCTCTGTACTCACTAAATTATCCTATTGATATGATCTTAGGCTTAAAATGTTTAGAAATGAATCTCATATATTATAGACTACAATAATAAAAACATAGAAACTTTTTTGTATAAACCAAAATAACTAAAAATTTTAAAAATATGTAAATCACATTTTAAATATCTGAAGCTCGGTTAAAAAATTTGTTTTTAATGTTATTCTAATCGATTTTATGCGCTAATGTTTATTGAGTACTATAATTGGTGTTTTTAAAAAATATTTACAATATTTTATTGTTTTTATTGATTTTTCTTTTTATAATTTTCTGTATTTTGTTTATTTTAGATCTTTACTATCACTTTCTGTATTTTTATTGTCTTTTTGTAATTTTTGTTGCTATTCTGTATCGCTTTGTTTACTTTAGCTTTGATAATGGACCATAAATTCGAAACGTTGGACAATTAATTGATTTTTTATGACCACTATTCCTAATTAATATTTATCAGTTGTAATTTTAATATTTTAATACTGGTAATTATTGGTTAATTTATTTTACATGGTTATTGACTGCTGCTACTTTGTTCCGGCTAAATGTTTTATTTCTCTTGCACACAATAATTTTAATTAGTATTGGTACGAATACACTCGTTAATCTTAGTCTTTCTGATTATGCATCTATTGTTTCCCAAATATAAATCGAGGAAAAAAAGTAACCACGAAACGTTGATCGAATAAAAGAAATGTGATATTTCAATTATTTTCCACTATCCTCAAGATCTTTTATTTATTAAAAATTTTAATTTGTTATTTTAAGTTAATATAAAACATAATAAATAAAATATTACACAAAATTAAATGTCCAACTTTAATTTGAAATGTACTTAAAATATTGATAAATTGATGTTAATTGAAAATATACAACATTAGGTAATTCAAATTATGAGAAATATACTATTTTTTCTACCACCACTAACTTGTTAAGTTCTCTTTGTTAAAGGCTCTTTAAAGTGGTGAGCTTTTACACATATTGTGTACTCTGGCTTATTAATAGTTACGCCACTACGCAGCACCCATGCACAAAGCTTATGTGGCGCGAAGGCGATTCGGCGCAACCACTGCATTAATTTCAGTTTACTTTTACGTAAGCACTATTTCTACTTGAATTCAGTTTTAAAGTTTTAATTAATTTTAATTGAAAACAATAACTTCCTAAGAAGGAGCCGTAACACACTTTCAAAATATTAAACCAAAATGTTACCACGGTTCTTTCTCGACATAACAGTACTTAACAAAATATAATAACTATAGGTGTAATAATAATGTATTATTTTTGATGTTATATTTTAGATTGTATTTGATATAAAAGATTATTTTTGATATTATTAAGAAAATTTTAATTTGAGAATTTAGTTAATTTATCAACGTAATAAAACTTAATTTTTCTTCCATTCGAAAATACAAAAAAAACAATTAGAATTACTTCATAATTATTAAAAGCTCTCGGTGTTTTCCTGAATTGCAATAATTAATAATTAGCGAAAACTGTGAGCAAATAAGATTTTCTACAATTTATAAAAGATAAGAGAGTAAGAAAATATTTGCACTCTATTTAGTGAACTTGCTGAGAGACGAGAATAATTGAATTAATCGTTAAAGTAGTTAACTTTTAGTTTAACCACATTCGTTTATTTTGCAGTATACAAATATGTAAATTAATACAATTTTTTACAAAAATTGCTAGTTTTTATAAACGAAGTTTTATATTTAAAAAGATACCTAATCGTATAAATTTAAAAATTGTAAAAGTGTAATATTTTCACATCAAAGCATGTTACAACAAGAGCTTTCAAGCTTTTTAATTTGTTTTGTAAAGCTACAATTAAGAGCAAAATTTAATTATAATTAATTGGGATTTAAAAATTAATTGCTTTGTGCAATTAATTTAATTAATAGTTACAAACTAAACTTGTTAAAGTTTAAACAATGTTGAATATAAACGTGTACCGGACAAAGCACTATCGTAGGTAATACAAATCAAGATTATCGATGTCACGTCAGCAAGATTCGGTGCGTCGAGCAGGAGCAATGTGCTCGAAACTGTCGTAGTCTTGCTAATAAATAATTCAGCATTTACTAGATTAACATTGCTAATTGGCACGATACTGTGCTCTATGAAGTCTGGAACAGTTCACAAGTAGTACGTAGGTACACCTTGATGAAAGCTTTTGCAACGTTAGCATACATGCATTAATACCTGCTTGCATCTATACAGAGGCCAAAGCTCATTACTATGACTACAAGTTATTGAACGAGAAGCACGAGCAATCCCTATTGCTTTTCGTAAAAGTAATAAGATCTTTAACGTCAATGTAGCTTTATTTATAACCAAGGACGTACAAAAGCTTGAACTTAAATTAACACGCAATATAATTTTTATAATAGAAAAACCAGGACGGCCTTTAAAACTTGTTACAAGCTTTACATACAACATATTAACTGCGTTTTCACAATTTCCACGTGAACGTTCAATCTGAAACATGATTCAAGGTCAAACTAGTACTTTCAGATATATGTACGTCTTTCGGGGTTTCTTTCGAGTAATCATATTATAGAGTTTCTTTATTGTGGAAATCTTGTGTCGTAGCTTATAAAATTACCACAAAGTATACTTTCAGTTTTGAAATAAAACTTTGAAGAACACGGAAACTTTTCAACTATTGATCTTAGAGGAAACCTCATTTGGTACAAAAGTTTCGACTTCTTGGAACACTAAAATCTGTTAAATAATTACACAATAAGTTTATCCATTTTTGATAATTAATTCAGTTTTATTTCGAAAAAGTGGTCATTATCCACATTTGAAAGTCAAATCAGCTCCGAAGATTTGCTTCGAAATTAATTTAGTATAATAATTCTACGAAATGTTTATTGAATTCGAATAATTATTTTTGATGTCACGTTCTTAACTTTCATTTTTGTATATTTTGTTTTAGTTTTCATTTACATAACTGTCTAATTACCTGCATTATGTACATGTAAAACACAATAAAATGTATACTAACTAATGGCACAATAAAGACCATAAGCATTACTTTCAGTTAGATTCTTGATATTGACTAAAATACTGTTTTCCGAGCGACGAAATTAAGCTCGTGCATTAAGTATAACATAAAAATAATAAATAAAAGAATAATAAACTTGATGAATGTAACTTTTGTAATTATGCATTATTTCCTGTAGTTAATCAATATTATTTCAGTTTAATCAACTTAAATTTTTTTATAAATTTAAAGCACAAAATTTTCAAATTATTAGATTTTTTATTACTAATTAGTATTTGTACACCGTTAGACTACATATTGGTGACTATTTTATCTAAACAAAATATTCCAACAATTTTACGCTCAACGTGGGGCTTGTAATCCCAAAAGAACTCTAAAATCCGGAGAATTATTGTGATCAAGAAAACAAAAAGGTAAACACTGCAATTTTGAATTTGTTTTAATTTGTTGATTAAATTAAGATTGGCAAATAGATTGAAATACTTTAATAAAATGGCAGAAATAAAAGAATAAACTAAGGAATTGACAATAGTCTTATTGACGATTAGAAAAAAATTATGATTGAATCATTATAGTCAACGCCAACCAATAAATCGGGGTTAGACACATAGAATATTAATTTAATGGCATATTATATTCATAACATAATATTATATATCAAACGCTAATTTATAACTACATGAAATGAAGAATAAACGGATTGAATAGGTGAAAAGAAATTGAATAGAAAGAATTAGGCACAAAATCCGAAAGCAGCTAATCAAATTTTGATAATAAACTGACAAATCAAGATAAACAATTAAATGAAATGGTGGAATCATTTCAAGTTAAGACACGGAAAGACTAGAATAGTTATAAATAATACAGCCTTGCTCAAAAGTATTAGGCCACCCCATGTTTTTTTTGAAAATTAATAAATTAGTCATTATCTTATAATGAATTTCTATCTGGACATGTACCTAACAATATTTTAAAACGTTTATAAACAAATTTGGACTAATGACCATTTTGAAAAATATTATTTTAAAATAGGGTAAATTAAATACATACATAACGGTATTTTAAGTACCTGATTAAAACGGTATTTTTGCTTTGTGTAAAGGGTCGAATTGTCATTCATTTGACTTTACGTTACTAGTGAAAGTACAAACTGCCAAAAAATGCCAAAACAAAGTGAGCCTCGCCAGGTTATTTTATTGAATAGTATGGGTATTTTGCAATGTCAAATTGCCAAAAGGCTTAAGTGTTCAAGATGTGCAGTGCAAACCGTTCTTAAACGACAGGCAGAGACCGGCTCCGTAGAAAATAGACAAAGAAGTGGTAGAAAATGGGTAAAAACTCTTAGAGAAAATCGTATTTTACAAAGAATATCATTAACAAATTGTCATAAAACATCGAAAGATTTAAAAAGCGACCTACAACATGAGTTTAGCGTTAAAATCTTGAAACACACTGTTAGACACCGCTTGAATATGTCATCGTTCAAGAAAAACTATGCAGTGGATAAACGAAAATAGCATTCCTCCTTTAGACTGACCCCCTAAAGCCGGACCTCTCCCCATAGATAATTTATGGTCCATATTAAAAAGAAAGGTGGCTGTATATAAAGAGTACAAAACAGGAGTTAAAGCGGGTTATTTTGCAGGAATTGTACAATATTCCACAATATATTTTTGTAAAATTAGTAGCTACTATGCCTAAACGCGTCAAAAGTGTCATTAGGGTAAAAGGTGTGCCATAAAATATTAAATTTTTAATAAAAACATTAGGATTTATCATTTGTTTACTTGAGATGTTTCAGAATTTAAAAACAAACCATGAAACTTAGAAATCTCGGGGTGGCCCAATACTTTGAGCAAGGCTTATGTATGATGCTACATACTATGTATGTAGATAAAACTGTTACAAAATAGGATTAATAATTTTGAATTAAACTAGGTATATGAAAAATATAAATTTATGATTGAATTAAAGAACAAAATTAGTGAGTACGTTAAAAATATAAAAAATAAAACAACCTAAGTAATGCGACTTAATTTAAAGTAGACATATTGATGTTTAAAGAAAAACAAGTTTTTTGCAATAGCTGCTTTTATCGGTGCTATGATAAATATTATCAAGAATAATATTATAGAATATACTGTAATGTTGTGTATTTGTTTTTTTAATATAATATTTTATATATTTTAAAGATAAAATTGTTACCTCGAATGTACTTACTTTGTAGAGACATTGCTGGATTCTTGATTATAAATTTAATTTTTATTTAGAACTGGTAGTTTAGAAAATTCAAATAAATTGCTACACAAATCCTGACCTTTCTTAATAAATTTTTCTATTGGATGAAGTTGCATACAACTAGTGTAAGTTGGTAGCTATGTACCCTCTTTACAAAGAAATCTTTCCTAGGTGACACATCTAGCATATAAACTAACAGTGTGTAGTTGTTGAGTGAAATTGTAATTAAAAACTAATCATCAAGTGCATATATGAATTAAAATTACTTAAAATTAATTATATCTAATATGGTGCAAAACATTATTGTTCAAATATCGTAGTACTAACTTTTTTATTATCGATGAATCAGCTGTGCATATGTAGGTCATCAACTCCTCTTCGAGGTCAGCAGTCCCAAAACATAACCACGTTCCAATTTTTCGTTAATATTATCGACGCACTGGTACGTACGAGAAATTTTATTTGTTTACTTTATTTCCAAGATACTTTCTTCAATTCACTTTAAACTGCTTTACTTTTTCTTAATGTTGCTTCAATTTGTACACTGCGTGTCGAAAAAATATTTTTTATTTAGTTAACTTTCATTTTAATTTTTATTTTCAGGAGCAAAATTGTACATGTTCACCTGACGAGTGATAATGCTCAACTAAATGCATTTTTCGCATCGAGAGGTACATAAAATCGGAAAATTTCAACTGTTTTTTATCGGATTTTCCAAAAATACTCACACGTGATTGGTTAAGAAATTTTATCAATCGGATTTCCATGAAACTTTGACCAAAATTAAAGACTTCAAAGCCGTTTCCCACAAAATTATTAGAAAAATTCTAGCTGCTTCGGCTGTTCTACAATCGAACGTCAAAGTATGAATTTTTTCTTTGGCCCCCATGTTGATTTTCCGACTCTTTGTCCATTTTAACCACTTGCATAACACTTAGCTTTTAATTCCTCTTCTTTTAACACTAATTTTATTCGCATCCTTAGCCTAATAACATCTTAATCACTAAATTTACAATTTTGACATATTTCTAGGTTAAAATTTCACATTTTACAATAGTGAAGATTCAATTTACAAGCTACCACCCTCACTTGGATGGCAAATCGTTCTACAAATTATTACGCTTCTTTTGGTATGCCTCTTGATCCAATTACAATTTTTTTTATTACTGAAATCTTTCTTTTTTAGGTTTCCCGAAGGATGAAAATTTACTTTGTTGTTCTTGGCATTATTTTAATCTTTTTGAATTTGGATTTATGTGCAAAGGTGACAAGAAGTGTACACGCTAATATTGAATACGCAAAATTCTTCCAATTTTAATATGTGACACCCGTAGCAGTGAATTTAACTTCCTGAACGTTAACTGTTTCCGACAACTTATTAAATGACGTTTGGTACTTTAACTGGCTCTAATGGTATTCCATCAACCTTTTACAACTGCTAAATGACAAATATTATCAAACCGTCACATAAGATTTCCATCCGAAGATACAATTTTATCTAGCGAGGTTATTGATTTCCACCCGAAGATGCAATTTTCTCTACCAAGGTTATTTATTCTAGTTTTTAAGTTGATAACATGACAATACATATATATATTATTAACTTCTGAAATTAATATTAGATTAAATTTTTAAAATTAAAAGGTTATTATTGTTAAACGTCTGATGACAGCAGTAACCATTGCTGAAAGCTTACAAATAATATTTCGCTTTATTGTTTATTTCACCTTTTAATTTTAAAAATTTTAATCGAATAATATTATAATAAATGATTGGGAGTGGATCAGCTCTACTCCTTGTTTGCGACGAAAATCCGCATGGTTGTTAAATAGGAATGAAAGCTTATTCATCCTCAATTTTCGTAGCATAGCGAAATGCAAATATTATATTTTGCACGAATATACTAGCAAATGTGAATTTATCAACACTTGAAACAAATTATTAATCAAGATTTCTAGACAGTTTGAATTTTGAATAATACTTAGCAACACAAACTTTTTTTGAAAAATAAACAACTGCTGTAAAATTTTGATTTAAATTTGAATGAATAAATTCGTATCGGTAATTGCATTTTCTACATTTATCAGTTTTCAAAGTAAGTCATTCTAATTCGCTCACAATAAGTAAAATTAAGCCATTCCGCTGGTTTATTTACGCATGTTAAATTCAATATTATAAAAGAAAAGATTTCCTACAATTTTTATGTTAAACCTTTTTGTTGTGCATATAGTTTCCAACTCAGGCCGGCCGGTATTCTGTAACTAATCCCTTATGAAAGAATCTTTTTACTAAAATAATAGTTTAGTAAAATTATGTAAAAAGTAATGTCAAAATTTTGGATGTAAACTCAGTTTTGCCATTTTTTTTTAAATTTTCACGTAAGGGACAAGTTAGAGAATTTATTTATACAAATTACGTATAATACGTACTACGATACTAACATGGTCTAAGCGCACTAATTGTCTTCGAGTGGTATCCAGTTGATGCTACTGAAGAAAGTAAAATCAGCACAAATTATGCCGATCAAAAAAGTAAAATTTTAAAATATATTCATTCTGACTAGCCAAGGGTTTCGATTTATTTACAGGAGAAATATTTGGGTAGCAATAACAACAAAATTTGAATAATCACACTGATAAAAGAAATAGTGGAGAAATTTAATTTGTAGATAAAATAAGTTGCAAAAAATGCTACCAATTAAATTAATTAGTAAATTAGTTAATAACATTTTCAAAAATATTATTTTGTTATCATCGTTAGGTAAAGACATATGTATTATTATGTATTGGTTTATTATTGGAATTAATAAGATTCCATGGAAATGGTTATTTTCTGACTGAACTATACTAGATACTACGCTTGAAGAATGTAGAAAAGGTGTTAACAGCCAGAAAATTATTATAAGAATTAAGAAACGGAGTAGTAGAATATCAAAATATTAAGTACAGGTAGGTACCTACATATGTATGTATGTACATACATATGATCTATGTAATGTATGTAACTAAACTTGAAAGATTAAACAAGGAAGGGCGTGGTGTAATAATTATAATTTGGTTTTGACGTGGTATATTATAAAAGTAAATATTATGAATTACAGAAAGAATGGAACAGGTGCATATTTGAAGGCGGTATCGATTAAGCAAATACAGAAATATTGTGATACATGGAATTATGATACGTTGAATTAATAATTAATATGGATGTAACAAATAATGCAACAAGTAAAGAAAAATGAAATAGAGTAGTGTAAGTTGGAAGCAAAATGGAATACAGAGATTAGTTATTAATAAAGAAAACAGTAAATAAAAGACAGTATCAAAGAATAAAGAATGATGTTTTCAAAGTTCTTTTTTGTATAAAAAAAACTGATCACAATAGTCAATCGTGATGGGAGCACGTCAAAGAGCAAAAAATTACAGGTGATCTACAGTGACTAAAAAGTCTCCGTACGACACTATTCTAACAATTTAAATTACAATTACTCCGTTTTTACCATTATTTTGTTATGAAATATGATAAAATATAAATATTGACATTCATACGTTAGTTTTAAGAAAAATTTTTAAAAATTTACTAAAATCCGTCTGTAAGCAAGAAAATTTAAACAAACTGCCATAATCTGTCTATAAAAAGTCTCCGTACGATGATGCATATAGAAAATGTTTCCTTTGTAGACGCACGATAAGCACTTTTATTTTTAAATTGCAACGTTTTACAATACATTGCAATGTTACTATTACATTACGCAATTAATTTTTTAGGTTTTAGTTACGGTGACCGTGTTTCAAGGGCAATAACAAAAATAAGCAAAGAAATTTTCTTCGAGGTGCGACAAACAATAATTAAATTGTATTGTGAAGGCATATCAATGCGCGAGATCGGGAAATTATCGGAAACCTAATTTAAGTGTTCAATACATCATTAAAAATTATGAAACAAAGGTTTCTTGAAAAGTAAGCCCTTCTGGACGCCCCAAGATACTAAATAATATTGTGAATCGTGCTATTATATGCGAAGTGAAGAAAAACCCCAGAATAAGTGCTACAAAAATTGGGGATGAAGTACGTAATAAACTTTATATTAGTGTTTCGGACCAGACAATCAGAAATTTGCTCAGAAAAGACAATTTTAATGACCGGGTTGAAAGATGTAGCCTCTAATTTCAAAAGTTTATAAAAGTAAAAGATTCAAATTTGCAATAGAACACAGAAACAAAGAAAAAAATAAAGAAAAAAATGAAAAAAGTTCTGAAATTGAGTGATTTTTACAGACGAGAGTAAGTTTAATATTTTCGGTTCTGATGGAAGAAAAAAATTGTTCCGAAAACCAAACGAAGCGCTTAATATGAAAAACGTTATTCCCACAGTAAAACATGGTGGTAGAAGTGTTTTACTTTGGAGTCTATTGCAGCTTTCGGGTGTGGGAAAATTATATTTTATTGATTCCATAATGGACAAGTGGGTATATTTAGATATTTTAGACACTAATTTAAAATACAGCCCGATCAAATTAAGCTTTCCAAACAATTTTATCTTCCAACAAGACCAAGTTCGTATACATACGTCAATGATTGTTAAAGAATAGCTCCTTTATCATGTGCCCAAACAATTGCATTCACCCCCAAAGTCCCTACTTGAATCCCATCGAGCACCTGTGGGATGAATTAAACCGCAGAATTCGTAAACACGATATTACGAACAAAAATACTCTTAAGAGGGTATTACAGGAAGAATGGGACAAAATTGGGTCAGATATGACAACAAATTTAGTGGAGTCAATGCCAAAACGTGTGGGGGCAGTGATTAAAGCTAAAGGGTTTTGTACAAAATATTAAATATTACCATAAACATTTCTATGCCTATTTTTAAGTACCGTACGGAGACTTTTAGTAGATTTTTTAGATAGATTATGGCAGTTTGTTTAAATTTTCTTTCTTACGAACGGATTTTCGTAAATTGTTTCAAAAAATTTTTTTTAAACTAATGTGTGAATGTACATATTTATATTTTATCAAATTTTATAAAAAAAATAATATTAAAAACGGAGTAATTGTCATTTAAATTGCAAGAATAGTATCGTACGGAGACTTTTTAGTCACTGTATGTGTATTTGTAACGAGCTTTGTATATTCCGCCTGTGGCCACAATATTCACTAGCTAATATTAAGCCATATGTATTTAAAAAGCATAGGAATTGGTATTGAAAATTTAATATTGGTTACGTAAAGTCCAAGTATATTTCTTACATATCCTAACTTACACACTATATTGAGCAAACGTCGTAAATATAATATGCAATAAAATAAAACACAACAAATGCTGAAATTTGCTCTTAAAGAAGATTTGTAAGTACTTTTTTTAAGCGTACACTACAAGAAAATCGGAAAATGTGTTTTTCTAAGTAGTATCAACTATTCCATAGGAGACAAAGTTTTATTATAAACAATTAGGTATCTTAAGTTATGCAATGATTTAAAAAAAGCTTTGAGATTGTACACTAAACGTTAGATCACTGGAAAATAAAATAGACATAAAAAATTACGAGTCAAGAGAACAACTGTAAGTGTAAGATTTTGTATATTTTCGTAAAATTAGAATTCAAAAGACCAATTAAACTACTAATACTTAGCAACCTTAAATTTTGAATTAATATACTATTTCCAGGAAAAAGATATATAGCGGAATAGCCGTAGGTACATCTTAGAAGGTCATATTTGCAAATTTGGAGACATTAAATGGTAGTAAAATTTGTCACAACTGCAAAATAATGCGTGTTACTAATAAAATTTTTTGTTAGTAACACACACTAATTACATACATAATACGACTTTCTTGCTTAGCACGGCAGTATAATTCTGAAGTTGTAGACAGATTATGATACACACAGCAGTGAGAAAACGTGATTAATAGGTTTACCACAGCATCAATGTAACAAAACATAAGGTATTATCAGTACACACAATAGTTAAAAATCAAAAGAAAGAAAGTAAATCAGTGACGAAGAGAAGAAAGAGATTAAAGTTCAAAATATACCGTTGCGATAACCTAATCGGTACAGCTTCCCGATGGATACTCGATCCCAACAAACTGCATTCCACCACTAAGGTAAAAGTATAATCAATCGGTACTATGTTCACATACTGAAGGTTTGAATCAAGACGAAACTATCAGTTACAATTCATTTTTAGAAAAATAGATTCTATTCTCACCTGCAATCAGAGCTGAGTGACGGAACATCCTGTATATTATATAAACTTTTTTATAATTTATTGATATGATAACAAATGTTTAAAGAAGTTATTAGTTTAAATACTTTTTTATATAAAAAACATTGCGTTTCGTATGTATATCAAACTTGATAATCAGCACGCAATGTAATACTATAGTTCGTGTACAACGCAAGTTCACTGTACAATATTGGTGATGCAATTTTTTAGTACCACGTAATTAAAATTATCAGATTTAAAGAGATTTGAACTAATTACATAATGACTTATTCACGTTACATCTAGAAGAGCGAATAATAATAGTATCCATTCATATTTTAATTTTTATGTAAACGTTTCGAAAACTACTTTCGGCGCGAGATAAAGCGGATAATAGTGCCTAATATCGAAATTGTAATAGTAGTTTATTCAATGAGCGTGAAAAGAGTTAGATTATTGAACGGGTGGATTTACCAAAAGTACAGTTACCTTTGCGGACGAGTTTAGAATCAAAAAAACGATTTATTCAGTCTTGCGTGGGAAAGTCGACATTTGATTAAAAATCTATTTTTATGAAATTTTGTACCAAGTTCAAAATCAATAAAACTGCTTTGATAAGGAGTCCCTTTGCACATAGTTTTTAATACCAGGAAAAACGTCTTTTATAATAAATATTTGATAAAGTTCCTTATAATATAAAAATTTTTAAATATCATCAGTTTAAAACAAAAAAACCTTTTGAGTGATTATTATTAAAAGTTAAATGAATTAAATACTTTACCAATCATAACACATAGAAGATTTTCAATCCTTTGAGCATTTCTAATGGGCATTATATTTCCAATTAATTTATTACTCTATAGTTTAAATGGGTTTTTTAAAATGACCGAGTAGAATTTAGTTTGAATTAGTTAGAAAATCCAAAGAAAAAAGGAGTGCATAAAGAACATAACATAATATACTCATTTAATTTTTATGTATACATACTATTACACTAAATATGTACTACTACAGAAGTACTAGTTTGGTATATTATTGGTTAAGAAGAAAATTGCTTATATAAAATTTTATTAATTTAAAAATAAATTACTCAAGAGAATTTTCCATTAAAATTTAATAGTAAAAATAAATAAGGGAATAGGAAATAGTTTTAAAGTTATAAAAACTGAATTAAAACTAAAATAGAATGCAGTTAAAGTGAGTAATGTGTCTCATAATTGCGAAACGTAGGAAACATAAATACAAACTTCTAATAAATTTAGTCGAATTTATATTACGTTGCTAACGACTAAATACCACTATAAGTAATAATCTACAACGCCATGTTAATATAATAATAAATTTAGCGTGACAAATTAATAAATTTTGTTGTAAAACAAAAGGAAAAAAATTTGTATACCCAACACATATCAGGTCTTGCTTTAAGTTTTCTAAAAAAAGGTTGGGAAGTTTATCTTCAAAGTTTCTTAAATTTTATTTGTCTAGTATCTTGAAAAAGTTTTGACCCCTAACATCCAAAGTTAGATAAAAAGTAACAAAAGGAATAATATTGTTCCTACAACTTTGTTGCACGAATCAAAGCTAAAAAGTTCTTTTGTTTGTTGTCTAGTAGATATAAATTCTAATATGGACTCACTTCTCATAAATTTCATGCGTAGTGTTTATCTACCCTAACTTCAGCTACCAAAAGCCGACAGATGCCCAAGGGGGTAATACGTCAGCAAAGTCGGGTACTGGGTTCGGCAGCGTAAGGTGTCATCTTGTAATAGATGCCACTAAATCTGAGAAAATATTGCATTTGTCGTGTGTATGAACGAAATAACAGATTTTATGTTGCACATTACTTTTGTTTCATTTATGATTTACAATCGAAACACGCAATGTTATACACATTGCTTTCCATTTTGTCTTCGGTGTTTGCCGTGTAATTTTCTAGATACACAAATATTGGAAATATAATATACAAACTAGGCACCACCTATAATTGAACTGTAACAACAAGTTTGGTACAACCGCTTCTTTTTAGAAACTTCATTTGAAAACGAACGTGTGTGTTTATTTTAAAACTATCTACTCTAAATACTTCTAGAAGGAAAAGAGATATCGATATCAGATGATGGAGGACAGAGGTAAGACTACTCAATTATCAAAATTTTATGTTTTGCTCCTCTAATGGTCATCCCATAGTACCTACTATATTATGAAGCAGCTAGTAGCACATGCTAAGATGAAGTTTACGGTGAGTTTCAAAATAAATTTGAACCTATGCTGTTATAACAAAATAACGAATAAAAGGCTAACTGTACGCACCAGACAAAAACAAACAAATAAAGGTTAAAATAAATGAAATTATTATATTTTTTATTAACATATTATATATTTAAAGAAATTAAATGTAAATGCATGTGGCATAGGTATTATAGTACCTATCGATTAACAATTAGTGTTGATCGAAATTAGTTCTTCCGACAATAGAAGATACATAATGTATAATTTACATTGATCGCAATGTAATACATAGGTACTATAAACAAAATATAGGTACTAAAAAAAGAAAAATTAATATAAAATCTTTGTTTTCCAATCAAATGACAAAATTGAAATATTGGGTTCAAACCTTGGTATGAGGAATTACTGATGAAATCAATATCATTTTTTGTTCATAAATTACTTAAAGTGAAATGTTTTGAAATAATTACAGTATAATAGGTACTTATACTTATCACGGTATAAAAGTTTCTCTATTGTGATAATTTTTGTTTCTTATAACAATTATTTTTAGTCTAGGAATAAGTAAATAGTTGGTCGAATCAGAATTTAATAAATTTATATTAACATCCGAGTTTGAATGACGGAATAGGTTTTAGAATGAATCACGTTGAAACTTTCATAAATAAAAACTTTTTCAATTTTCCAACTTTCTCAGTATGATATTCCATTCAAAAAGTTTCTATTTTTTTAAATGGATGGACCAATCATATTTATACTAAAAAGTAACTAAAACCTTTTCTTTTTGTGTTTCGCAAGATTTTAATTAACGACTGATTTTTCAAAAGGCAAACATTTCAAATTAAAAAATTAATTGGCAAAAGGTGCGGTTTTATTCTTTAAATATTAAATGAAAGCAAACTTGACGTTTCATTAACTTGCATCTAAATAATTCATAAGATATAATAATACAGTAACCAGCTTATTTATATTTAACCGACCCTCAAAATGTAATTATATCAAAATCATTAACGTAATGTTTTTAAAAATAAAGTTTTTCTGTTCCAAAGTATTGCGCCTAAATAGTTATGTTGCGCTTTGCACATCGGTAGAAAACCTTGGAGGTGGTGATAAAGGACACTTTTCTAAGACAAATTTTCAAATAAAATTTTTGTCCAAGTCCAAACCCTTGGGGGGTACCTCTCTTTAAAGCAATTTTTTGAATTTTTGATTTTAGTTAGTTTTTTTTGTAAGTAGTTAAGTTTAAAAGATACAGGGTTTTGCAACAAAAAAAAAAATAAAACTTGGAATTTTTTTGACATTTCTTCTTTTAATTTAATTCATAACTCAAAAACCGCTCATCCTAGACAATGAAAGGTTATAAACTAATTTTTAGATAAATAAATTGTCTTTAAATATTCATAAATCTATTAATACCATAAAATTAATAGTTACGGTGATATGGCCGTTTGAAGGCAGAAATTTAAAAAATTGCTTTAAAGAGGGGTACCCCCCAAGGGTTTGGACTATTTAAAAATTTGTCTTAGAAAAGTGTCCTTTATCACCACCTTATAAGTACTCCACGATCACGGGAACTCCCCGTATGTATAATTAAAATTTCTGTTGAATTCCTTTTCTTTCGTATGCAATTTAATAGTATTATTTTACGGTGTCCTTTTAAACTTATTTTAAATAATAACTTAAGGTTCGTAGTTTTGATTGCTTAAATAGGTTAAAAACATCATTCGCAGTTTTCAACCAAACAAGCAATAATAAGCAACATTCAATTATGCTTTTAAAATACTAACAGCATATAACTAAATAATTAATAATAAGAGTTCAAACCATATATTACATAAATAATATGCTAATGACGCTGGGAAGATCAATCGTGCAATTAATTGTTGTATATGAATCAATTTTTAAAAACTTTTGTAGGGATATGCAAAGATATCAAATTAATTATACCATAATCCTGTTTTAAAGAGATTTTTTCAAGTCCACAAATCCCATTAAACATTTCACCAATTTGCTCGTGTAAAGTTATTAATTAAGTGCTTACTGTCTTAAATCCTCCAGTATTAATAAAACAAATCTAAGGATTAGCGAGAGGAGTTGGTATTTCTGTTTGAAGTAACATGAAATCGGCTCACAGTAAATGTTTCGGAAGAGAATTTTCACGGTTCGCAGCTCGAGGCATCAAATTCATTAGTTACTCGGTTGCTGCTCCGTGCCTGACCACTTTTTAGTAGCTCGACTTTGTAAAGCGGTGAAGAAAACCTGTTTCTTTTTCATTAATCCAACAAAATTCGGTTGGCTGCATGCATGCAATACAATTTAAAAAGTTACTGTATTTAAAATTGTACTTCGTGCTACGAATTGAAATTAACTGTTTTTTACTTTTCCACCTTAAATAAATTGGAAATCTTAAAAGTTAACTTTTAAGATTTATTTTTATATTATTTCCTGAATAATAATTTATAGCTTGATTTAATTAACTTTCTTAAGTTGCAGTAAGACATTTGTTTCTAACATATTGTGATAGTTTAGTTCATAATATACAGCATAAACTTATTTATGCCTCGACGGGTGTCAAAAGTTAAAATCAATGCAGCATAAGAGTAGCAAATAACATTCAAGCTAGAAATACAAACAGTATTTTGAATATTTCTCATAATATGTATATAAAATATTTACAAAATTTAAAAATAGAATAAGAAGTTTTCGGTTTTAATTTTCGGCACCTCAAAATCATGACCAGAAAAGGTATGCAAATCTTTCTCGAGTAAGGCCAGCAACCAAATATGAAGATTATTAATTTGTTCAAAGTAAGCAAGAATTACATTTTTTTGATTTTTATTGATAGCCACGTATAATGTAATTTTGGAATAAAATTCAGGAAAATGTGGCTGAATTATCATACCTATATTATAAATATAGTATTCATATTATAAATATATAAATTATATTATATTATAAAAATCCATATTGTGAATGTAGTACATAATACATTAATATACAATAATGTATATACAATAGTATACAGTCATAATATATACAAAATTGTCCATTTTAAACATTTAAAGATCAAATTTTACCAAAAGATGTTTTATTTTTATTTAATTTTTTCTGTAAAAAAAAGAACAAAAAAAAACTTTTTTTTCTGATTGGAAAAAAATAATTATTTTTAATTAAGAAAAAAATAGAAGTTTTCTAAAAAATGAATTTAAAAACCTCGATTATATCGGTTAAAAATGCGATAAACATTAAAAAAAAATCGAGTTTTGAATTAGCACAAATGAAAAGTTCCAGACGAAACTGGAAGGTTTAATGCGCACTGTTCAAGAATAATCGGGGATAAAAGCATAGAAGATAAAAACATTAAGATATCCACAGACACAGGGCAGTCCTCCTGACACTTAAGAGCCAAAATATCACCTCTGGTCTGGTGCTTGAATGCATTCAGGCACTAAATAAGATATTAAATCTAAACAGTTTTTCCCTTTGTTAGGTTAAAAAACACTAAGGTAACGAAGGCAACGAAAAGACAGATGAGTTGGCTAAAAACGGCTCAAACAGTCTTCCCTGCGGTTCTGAACCGATAATTGTACCAAACAGTCAAAACCTCAACTCCCTTCTAAAACAGCATACCCTAAAACTGCATTCTTGCAGATGGGCAAAAAAAACTGAATGTACACAGGCAAGGTTTACGACAAACAAACATTAGAAATACTATTTGGAATTGTCCCGAGTCGATCTACGGAAAATTGGAAGGATTTTAACTGGACATTGCAAATTAAATAAACACCTCAACACATTGGGAATTGTAGATGATCCTACATGTCGAAGTTGCAAAGAACATACGAAACAGCGGAGCATGTGCTGTGCCACTGTCCGGCTCTGGCGTCAAAAAGAGGAACCATGTTAGGGAATTTCTGGCCTGAAATGGTCAGTATCAGTGGCACCCCGCCCGCAAGGATCCTTCAGTTTATCCTATCGGATTGTTATTTCAAAAAATAATAAGAATTTCAAAACCAAATTTTGGATTTAGCATACTTATGTCGAGATTTAGAACTAATTAAATTTTAGTTAAAATTGGTTTATGAGAACTATTGTTTTTTTAAGTTTTATTATTTAATATTAGTCTTTATTTAATATTTTAAAAATTAACAGAATTTTCAAAAATAAATTTGATATTTCCTATCATTATAGTAGGAGTTAGAGTTCTCTAAATTTTGGTTAAAATTGGTTTATGGAAACTATTTTTTTAAATTTTTTTAAATCTTATTATTTAATATTAGTTTTTAATTAATATTTCAAAAAGTAATAAGAATTTCAAAACCAAATTTAGGTTTTCGCATATTTTAATTGATATTTAGAACTGATTAAATTTTAGTTAAAATTCGTTTATAACAACAACTATTGTTTCTTATTATTTTAAATTTTATTATTTAATATTAGTCTTTATTTAATATTTTAAAAAACTAACAGGATTTTCAAAACCAAAGTTGAGATTTGTTATGTTTATAGCAGGAATTAGAGCTGATTAAATTTTGGATAAAATTAGTTCATGGAAGCAATTTTTTTTTAAATCTTTTTATTTAATATTAGTTTTTATTAAATATTTCAAAATCTAATAAGCATTTTAAAACTAAAGTTGGTATTTTGTATCTTTATATTTAGACTTAGAGCTGATTAGATTTTGGATCACATTGGTTAACGGAAAATATTTTTTTCTCTTTATTATTAAAAATTATTTTTTTAATATTTAATAAAAGTCATGGGCATGGCCACATCCGATTTTTTTAATCGTTTTATTTAATATTAGTTTTTATTTAATATTTCAAAAACTAATGGGAATTTAAAAATCAAATTTGCTATTTCCTATCTGTGTATAGAGACTTAGAGCTTATTAGATTTTGGTACAAATTGGTTAATGAAAAATATTTTTTCTCTCTTTATTATTAAAAATATCTTTTTTAATATTTAGCAAAAGTATGATAAAGTCATGGACATGGTTCTATTCATTTTTAAACATTTATAGTCGATTTAGGTATTTGTTCGGAAATTGAACAAGAGGTAAATAATAACACATTCTTATAATAGCTGACATTAACAATAATAACATTTCCAGTCCTGTAAAGGTTTACTATAAAGTTGAGCGAAACGTCAAACTTTTAGACAGTGCTTTATTTAATGACTATATTCCAATATTCCAAAAAAATACATACCTTTCAAGATACTTATATCTTGCGCAAGCTTTTAAATTTCCTGCCTAAAAGTCATACAATTCAGTGAAATCTTGTCTACCAAATCGCCATAACATGATATTATTTATTTAAGAAATGATTCGTTCTCTAACTCATAAAAAGCGTTTTTATGACTTGTAGAAATTATTCAGGAATTAATTTGTTTTGATTATAAATTGTAATGTAACTTTGAACGTTAGACAACAACTTTCGGTATTGACTGTTGTCTACGTATTCACGTGGCGTTAAAATTTGAGAAGCTTAGTGAAACTATCAAATCAAATTGCTAAACTTTAGGTCCAACTATTTCATTGTTTCCATAATTTCCCAAATTTAACAATGACAAAAGGAATAGTGTAACCCCCAATCGCTATCACATATCACAAACTCGGCACCCCCAAAACATGGCCTCGTTTTCCTGCTTAAACGCATGCTATTGTATATTGTGCCGAGGGATCGGAGCTAACAAATTTTCAGCTCTAGATGATGGATTGAATACAAATATTCCTACAGTAAACCTCCAAAATATCAGAAATTCGCTACCTTATCTAATTTGCAATTTCTAGTAACTAGGTGGGTGCTCTTTATGTACATAAGACAAAGCCACATTGTTATAAGTCTTAGCCTAGAATATCTAATCAATTTTTGTGTCAAAGTAAAATAATACAAAATTTCTAAAAAGATTAGAGGCATAACTCACTTTGCAACGCAAGAGATAAAAAGATGAAACCTATTTTCGTAAAAATTCAATAACCAGTAATCTTATTTTAAAAATATATCAATAAAGCGAAGTATCAAAATTGAAATTTATGTTTTTTACATCATAAAAATAAATAAAATCAATATTTTTTCACAAAATTTTTTATTGTAAATGTAAAATTTTG
Source organism: Lycocerus yunnanus (assembly GCA_036346125.1). NCBI lineage: Eukaryota > Metazoa > Arthropoda > Insecta > Coleoptera > Cantharidae > Lycocerus > Lycocerus yunnanus. The sequence continues at coordinate 10,360,201 of JARFIX010000010.1, read as the reverse complement.
TTATACCTACTATCCAATCGTTATTTTGCGTTACGTGCAAATACACTAGTGGGTATATATTTATTTTTAAATCGTATTTAAATAAATTGATTGTTGAAGTTAAAAAATTGATAAGTTTTGTACATTTACATACTATTCCAATAGAGTTTAAGAAGTACCTTTATGGATTTACAAATAAACACGTGTTATTATGTCAAGTTGAAGACGAATTATTCTAATTTACATCAAGTTCTGTTATCACATAACCTATGTTATTTAAATTTTACAAGCTTTTGGTGAGTTTCTTCTGAGACGGCAGTACAGATTAAAAAGTTTAAACTTGATTAATTACAACTATTGGCAACGCTTCACACGTCGCGTCGGCGAGGTTAACGCGGTAGTACATATGTATTAACTTATATTGTATAAAATATACAAATGTGTACCTACATACTTTATTACCTACATTATATAATATTACTTTATTTAATCATTTTTTTATTGTACTAGCGAGTATAAGAGATAGGTGACATTTCAAGTTGCAATGAGGCGACAACTGAACCAGGTAATTCTTGAGTAGATCTTTACTCAATTGTGACATACAAAATTTTTTCCAACACATTAATAAATTATATATACACAATGTATAATTAACAGTCGTTTTAAATTTCAGAAAACTTAACACGACTTTAAAATTAACTTAGCAATAAATAATATTAGATAGTGCCAATTATTGGTTAGTTTTAACCGACTTTGCAAAGAAATTGTTAACTCGTAAAAAATTTTATTTGTTTCTCATTTGTAAACGTCAGTTTCCAAAAATACAATATTAATCAAGAAAGTTTATTTTATCAAGTCACTAACTTGTAAAACTGACAGTTAACTTGCAAAATTTTTACAAGTTAGTAGTATTATTTACATTAGAAAATTTTGTTTTATCGTCATATATGTTGAAAATCATGGTACAATTGTTATTTCCAGTAACACAGATTTTTGATGATGAAAGAGTTGATACTGATGATGATGAACCATCTGTTGACTCAGAAACTGCTGAACTCGAGGACTGCAGAACATTTGTACTCTCCTTACTACCAAATAATTTGCTAGACATTTCGATTTTTTTGTTGACCGAATCATCGACATAACTCATCGCAATTTCGGTGCTCTTCCACCCTCCTGCACGCTTTAGTGCTAAAATATCTCCACCCGAATCCGCAACCATAGTGGCTCCAGTTCTGCGAAAAGAGTGGCCGGTGTATAACTCTGGGTCTTTTAAACCTAAATATTTCGCTATTTGCTTTGGGACACCACCAATAGTGTGCTGGCCAGCATTAAGGAAATGCACTTTCCATGTCGGTATGTCAAAAAATCTTAGGCTTTCTGTTCCAGGAGGCCGAAGATTTACATATTTTCTGTATAACATGCAGGGCTTGAAGCTGCAGCCATCATCGGTTATGGTGAATCTTCTTGTTGTTAAATTTTTTGTTTGCCGCAATGTCACAATAACGTATTTTCCCATATCTTCTACATCATTCATGTTTAAGGAGAGAATTTCGTCACATCGACAACATCCAAAAATCCCAAATATTGTTACAATTTTCGCCAGCAACCACTGGTCATCAGGAGCATGTAAAAGAAATTGTTCAGCCTCTTCTTTACTTAATACCTTGGCCTTTTTTGGCGTATAACGCTCATTTTTTCGTTTCAGAAACGCTATTACCTTTTGAAATCTGCAAATGACAACTAAACGTCATATTTTTCAATAAATTTTTTAAGGAAAACAAACCTGCGAACAGGGGCATTTTCTTTCATTTCAAGCAGCTTTTCAGCATAGACCATTTTGCCCATAAAGTATTAGGGCTGAATCTAGCTGATAGTTGATTCAAGTAGACCAACAAAACATCTTCAGTTACCCCAATCACACTATTTTTGTTTTGCCACTTTTTGAAGTCGTCGTATTCTCGCTCGTACCTTGAAGCTGATTTTGCAGGTAATAAACTTGAAGCTACACTGCTGGCTGCCTCAATAATTTCTTTTGGTACATTCATTTTCGCTTTCCCAAAACAAATGTAAAGAAAAATAAACAGACATGTTCATGGCAACGCTTCCATAGCTTACGACATTTGCGACAAATTATTGAGATTTTTGGAATTTATCTAACCTTTTACAAATGAGAAACAAATAAAATATAAACAATACACGCAAGGTAACGGGTTTACTGGCTCAAGGAGTAACTGACTCGCCTGCGGCTCGTCAGTTATATCCTCCATTCGCCAGTAAAAACCCTCTTACCTTGCTAGTAATGTTATATACTATAAATTGTTTAAGACTGCTATCTAAACCTCTAATATAGCATATATATATATATACGTACTATGTACTAATAATACACTACATAGGTACATACATACGTACTATGTATACTAAATATAAAACCGATTACCATTATACGTTTTTAATAGCATAAATTAATATCAAGTTAGAAATCAGGATTTTCCACACATTCAATCCATCGCAAATTATTTTTATTATTATAATGTATATAATATACTTATATATAATTTTATAAAGTAAAATTTGTGAGGTTGCAAATATTTTTTGATTATGATATTATTTATGTATTCATGTTCACTGACTTGCACGCATGATCAATTCCGTAAAAAGTATGTGATAAAATGTTTTTACCAATAGACCATTTATGACAACTTAAAGTTTATTTAAAAAATGTGAAACAGAAAAATGATATTTGATTTACATAAAAGTTAAATAGAATTGAAGAAATAGAATTGAAAATTCAAATTGTAGAACAATGAATTGAAGTAAGAGTATTTAGTTATTGTAAGTTGAAAATAATTGTAATTAATAAAAATAAATTGAAATTTAATTTAAATTGAATTATTAAGAATAAATTAAATTCAAGTTTGCAGGTTTGCGGTACCAATAAGTGGTACCTATAAAAATTTTAACCACCTCGTTCTTAAAACAATAGCCGTCGCTGCTGTCAATAAGCTTAATTGCAGCTTTGCGCTATAGCTGACCAAGGTCAACTAACTTATCTTAGGCCACGGCATTAATGAAGGATTTTCCACCTTGTGCATCTCTAATAAACATTATTTGCATAGTTATATTATTATAGTACAGCTATATTATTAGGACGATAGTAAAGTATAAAACATAAATCATAAAGTATCTGTTTAGTTAATTAAACTTACAAAAAGCAAAAATTTATTAAGTTGCAAAGCGTTAACATTGTTTAAAGTCGGTGAAGATTATTTGCACATAATAATATCCATTAAACAATTTTTTCTGCTTGCTTAAATCGATTATATTTTTAAGGTAGAAAGAAAATTTAAACTATAGATTTACCATAGTAACATTAAATCGGGCTTAAATAGTAAAGCTTTGCATTCTTCAAGACGGATAAAATAATGATCTTCATCGGCAACACGAAAGTGTGAAGGAAAATACGTAAGCCCAAAAATGTAGTTCCTTGTTTTCTTGAGTAATAATTCATTTTTTAAAGTTTTCTTACTATCTTCCCAGTAGAATTGCAACATTTCCTGTCAGATTTTGAAATATAGCCTCTTAAATTTTGATATACTATCTTTGTTCTTTATAACGCAATAAATATCAATCTATCGTTTGTTTTCTACTCCAAACAAATTTTTTGCACAGAATTAACACCGTGCGATATGTTCGCCGGAGACACTTTACTGCTACTCCACCTAGCAGCGTTTATTCATTGAGATTCCAGACACAAGGAGCTCGAAATTAGAATCGTAAATTTTGCTGGTCAGCCCAGAAGTACTTAACTTAAACGTTTCTTGTATTCCAAAACTTCCTTTTAGTTAAAAAAATATTTGTGCAAATTGCCTCATTCTAAAGTTAAAGAGATTTTCATTTAATTAACAATAAATTGAAATTAATTGAAAGCTTCCTCGGGAAATATGTTCAATAAATTTGGCTGAATAAATATAAGAAGAGTATGAATAATTCAATGGTTATAAAAGCATAAAAAATGTTACTTATTTTTCTGTCTTCTTTATGTACATTACATTTTACTACAGTAGTCAACTAGAACGTCTTCCGCAAATATTATTCTAGCGACTTACTTCAACAAACCTATTGATTAAAGCGGCTTTTGATAAATCAATTTGTTAAATGAAAATTTTTAATTAACTAACCCTTTTCTAATCGAATTTCTTCTACTGTTTCTTAACGAATTTCTCGAGAGTTTAAGCAGATAATCATTTGATTAAAATTTGTATTCCTTTTACTAATACAGTATAATTTATGATAGAGAACCATATTATATTATATCGAGTATACCAGAATATTTCTTATAATGCAATTTTTATTACAATAATTATGGTTGAATAGAGCCATTTTTGTAAATAATGTAATTAATGTATGTGTAATGTGAAATTTTGCAATTAATGTAAATGTTCAAAAACAGTAAAAAAGACAAACAAAACTAAGGAAAATCAAAATTTTATTATAGCTTTACAAATAAAAACATTAAAAATGATACCTACTAATAAAAATATTTTTTGTTTAATTTTAAATTACTCTAGACATACTTTCAATTAGTTTTAACAAAACTGAGTGTGAAATATCTGTCCACTTGCTTTCTAAAATGTTCCATAGATGGTTTACATGTGGATACACTTTCCGAACCTTCCTATCCAGATCGTCCTACAGATTGATTGAATTTAAGTCCGGGCTCTGAAGAAGCCACCTGATAATTTTTAAAATATTTTCTTGCTCTTAAGCATTTAAATAATTCTTACATACTTCCGTCGTATGTTTTGAGCCATTGTTATGCATAAAAGTATGCATAAATTGCATAAATTGCATAAATTGAAACCAATTAAACGCAACCCCGATGGTTACGTATTTTCTTTTTATATTTCTAAATAATTTTCTATTTTCGTTATTCTTTCAATTCAATATAAATCACCTGTTTCTGAACAGGAGAAGTATTCCCAAATAAGCACCGAATTCTTCCTTTATTTCACAGTGGGAATAATTTTTTCAGTTTTTGGTCTTCAAACATATACCCGTCTAGTTTGTTCAAACACTTCAAATTTATATTTGTCACTCCAGAGCACTTGCTTCCAATCTTCCATTGACCAATTTAATTAATTTCGTACCTACTGAAGTTGTTTTGCCCTTTTACCCCGACATAATAGGGATTTCAACGACCCATGAAGATAATTAACTTCTTGAAGTCAACGTTTTTATTTTTTACTATCTGATTTTTTTCCCGTCCGCGATTCACTTTGGAAGCAATTTCTGGTGCTGTGCGCTCTCTGTTTCGTTTGCTTAACAAAACAATTCTTAAATGTTCAGCAGCTGAACATTCTCGATCTTCTAAACCACCCGTTGTTCGATATCGGTAATAAAATCGTTGTTAATTATTCTATCAGTGTAAGACACTTGTTAGTTTTTCTACGGCAGTAGGTTTTCCTGGCGGCATTTTTAAAATAGTTTTCAATGCTTTTTACTTTTAAACAGAATAGATGCAATCGCACGCTCGTTTGCTTAGAAATTGACGAATTTAACGCCCTGTTTTTTTAATTTATAAAAATATTAAAATATTTCTTCATTTGGACTAAAAAATCATACTGCTACAGCAATAAAAAGTTGGTAGGTACCTTAAATTAAGAAAAAAAAATTTCAGGACGTGAACGAAAAGAAATAAAATTTAAAATTACGGTCATACAATGTTTATCTTATGTTTCTACAGTGTTAAATGAAAAAAAACTATTTTAATCTGCTCAGAATTTTAGGAAACTATTTATTTTCTGTTATGAGTGAATATTTCCCACATTCAACAAATCTGTACGAAATTTTATTGTTAATTATAAATTTTTATTAGGTGTCTAGTTAGTTAGATAGTTTTATTTGAGTGGCTATAATTTTTTGTTTTAAAAAATGCATTTAATAAGTGCGATGAGAGAAAATAAATCATTAATTTAAATTATATACCTAAAATTACAAAGCGTTCTTGAATTTTTGAACCAAAGTGGTAAAATTAATGTCCCGGATTACGTGCTGCAAGATAATTTTGTTTCATTTGTATGAATGTCAAAAGTATATGTTTGCATGGTATTAAAGTTTACATTAAAACAAAACATCAAAAACTATGATTTATGTAAAATTAAGTACTTGTCTATTATAGTGACAGTTAATTTTAGTAGAAGACGTGTGCTGAAGAAAATTTAGTCTATAATACTTGACGTAATTAAATGTATGGCGAGACAACGATAGCGAATAGAATTGATATATAAAGTTGGAAGAAGAATAATCCAGGATTCTGAAGATTGTGAAGTGTCCTGCAGGAGCAGTAATCCTACAGGAAGGGTTTAATTGTCACTGAAACTAGCAGTTCTTAGCCTGTGTTGTGGTCTACATTACATTAAGGATATCCGCCAGAACGAACGTGAATAGTGTAGGATTATATTATGAAACCACTTAATTATTTAAACTTTCATTAGGAAAAACACTTTTTCTCGTTAGAAATTTTTTTTAAATTAATGAATGCGACAAAATTATAACTTTTTATTTCTGTCTTTCTTAACATTTGCGTTTTCATTAACCAAGCTTCTTACTACCTACCATTACCCAAAGTTTCTAATTAAAAAGCGCTAAAGTTATTAAAATGCAACATATATACATATAAAAAAACTTTTTCAACTTGATTTTATAAAACGTTTCACTTTACATATTTTATGAATTTGCTCGACTCTTGACTGTTCATTAATAAAATGTTAAAATTAAAGTTAATTAAATATTAAAAAAGCATAGTTTAATATTGTCGAATTAAAGAGTAATAATATTTAATGTAATAAATACCGATAGGTATAATATAGACACTTTTCTTAAAAATTGTGAGGAATATAATATATTATTTAAATATTTTAGTTTTGTCTTGCTACGATAAAACATAATTTTTACGACAGAAAAAAGGAATATTATGAGGCTTTTAAAAACAGTAGCTGTGATGGTTATGTAGGAAAGCAAGTGGTGAATTCAATTATTATTGAAAAGTTTGCCTTAAATAACTTATAGTTATAGGATGCCACTAAACATACTGTACAACACTTTTATTAAAATTAAAATTGAATTATTGAAAAATTGTGTTTGATGAGTTATGAAATTTTCAAGTCAGCCTATCGACTTCTTAAATTAAATACGAATGTATTGGAAATTTAAAAATGATCAGTTGTAAATATAGTGTTATTTTGAACTTTGAACAATATTGATATATCGTATAAAAGGGTGCAACTTTACATACAAGATAGATGTACAACTATTATAATTTTGTTTCTTTAGTATTTCCTTGCAAATGAAACAAAATCTTAGTGCTTGCTTAAAAATGATCGTAGGTTTTAGCCTTTGTTTGATGATGTGGCCTGAGGATGGTTAATGAAATAATCGAAACCGGTAGACACGTTTTTTATTTTTGGTTTAGTTACAAGGAAATACTAAGCAAACATAAAATTTAATTGAATAATTATATCAGAACATTTTTTATTTATTCTTATAATTTTCATAAAAGTTTACATTTTCAAATAAGTCAAGTTGTACGCATATTTAAAAATATGACAGCCACTGTTTCTTTAATAATGTTAAAAGTCAAATAATCGGAATAATAGACACTTTATAGAAACATAAATGTGAAAATGTTGTCATTATCACCTGTTAAAAATTGTGCCCACCACGCCATGTTAAAATAATAACAATATTGTTCTGCCGTAATTCAAATGTGCAGCTTATTTATATGGTAAATAGGTATTTATCCATTGTAAAACTTATGAAAAGCAATTATCTTAAAACTGAATACAAATTATTAAAGAATCTTTTGTACTAATTTATGGTTTTATCGATGGTGTAGGTAACTTAAAACAATATATAGTATCTCATCCGGTTTTTACTGCATTTGAGTATGTTTATTGTATTTGAGCAATCAGTTAGTTAATTAATATTCAAAATGATCTATTATTTAAGGCAAGAGTTAACTAACCCTGACTCGAAAGTACACTTTTTCCTATAGAAATGATTCAACCTAACGAAAGAACAGAAAAATACAAAAACTTTAAAGGCAGAATGAACTTAGTCGGACTTGTAATAAGGCCACAATTTACTTTTGAAAATTGCAATTTCCCTAAAGAAATACATGTAAGTGTATTATTGCAACAATATTGCGTGATACTTTATGCATTGTGTGGACGGGACGTGTGCTATGCCTGGTGTCACGGTTGAAAATGGAATTTTTATTTATTGAAATATTGAAGTGCGGCTCTGTTCTCTTGATAGTTGCTATCTTGAGACCAGAAAGCACATGATCCACAAATAAAATTTTTAGAAGGTATTTTTCGCTGGTTGATTGTTGGTTGTGAGAATTCCTAGATGTGCCGTTTGTACGGAAATTTTGGTATATTTTTTTGCCGCTCCGTATTGGGATTATTTTGTGCAACGTGGATATTTGGATGTTTTTTTGACTCAGCATTAACCAAGTATTTGCCTTCGTTTAAATTATACCCTCGATTACACCATCTACGAGGTAAAGTTCTATTTTTTGCAAATATATTTTCTCAAAAAGAAAATCCTTTTAGAGTCCTTCCATTGGTCAATATTAACCAAGTTTCCTTTTTTTTGGGACTGTTCGATCTGGTGGATATGAGATTTGGTACATTTCGCCTTAGAGTACCATTGTGGTTTTACGAAGTCTTGTTTTTTGGGATATTATTGGTGCCGTATATGTTTTCTATCAGCTTGTTTTATTTGGAAACTTCATTTGGAGGAAAATTAATATTTAATCTGCGGACAATGAGATAAGTGTTTTGTGCTGTCTTTTTGTTGTTTGTAATAATGTTGCGTAGATATTGCGCTAAAATTTTGATTTCGAGTTAATTTATTGTTATTCAATTTTATGCTTTGTGCAGATATATATTTTTTACCATCATATTGTAACCCTAAATATAGCTATACGGGAAATCTTGCTTTTGCAAAAAAATTATATATTACTTATATTACGCGATTATAATTATATTACTTATTTTTTGCTCGAATCAAACTTTAGTGCCGTTGTAACTTTACAATAAATTTATTTGTTTACAGTTCAAGCGTATCTCTTGCAGCTCTTGCAAATTTTTTATATTTTATATCGGGTGACTTCCTTTCTAAAAGCTACTCTTCATGATTTGGGTAGTAAATTTTTTTTGTGAGTAACGTTTTATAATCACGTGGCGCGCCTAGGACAAATTGAGTTACTTTTCTTAGTTTTTTTTTGCTTGAAAAAAAGTCGCCAATTAAGTTTTCTTTCTTGTACTCCAATTGAGCTAGCCATAGGAGCATATGCCAATACCCTGAGATTTGGAAAATTCCATCAAATCCCTTTGATACCACCTTTTACCGTGGCACTGGGTTGGCAGTGACTAGTGGTGGGAAGATACCAGTTCGTCCCTGAGATCCGTAGCATCAACATCCATACTTTTCGAGCTGGAGGTACTTGGGGGATGTTTTTAATAAGTAAACCGCGGTTTCGCTCCTGGCGCTACAAGCGGTTTTGACAGCGCAACTACATCAAGAGTCGAATTCACACAAAAAGCGATTTTTTTTTTAAATTTGTTGTCTGATCACATATTTAATTGTTTTATTAGTTAATTAGACCCTCACCTTTCACAATTCGTTGTAAAATACGAGATTATGGTATCTTTACTGTCGCCACAACCAATTTTTATTTTGAGGGGCGGGGTTACAGTTCAAAAGAGCCAATGGTAAAATTGCATTCCAAATTGATTTTTAAAGCCGTTGTTTAACTAAATTTGTGGACCGTCCGCAAATTTTATTTTTTTATGTATATCTTTCATAATTCACAAAAAGAATAGAGAAAATCGCAATCAGAGTTAATTAACTCTCGCCTTATTTAATTTTGTTTTATTAAATTTATAATAATACGTGTTTATATTAAAAACTTAAATGCAAGAAGTTCTAACGATTAATACCCCATAGAAGATCAATGGATGAAAGATAATGACCTAAGAAAGAAATAATTGTAACACAAATTATTATTGTTATTTATTGTTATTATTGTTCTCATAATATGACATAAGTAGGTGTACAAATAATATCATTTGCGCTGAGATACTATCCTTGTCAGATCAAAACTAGTGTTTAAAACAAAACTTAACAAGAAACTCATTACTGCGCAGTCATGATAGATTGAATTTTCGAAATTTAGAATTCAAAATGTCTATCAGTTTCGGAAAATCATCAATAATACGAGTAATAACAGCATAGATTAAACTTTTCGCAAACCTACATATACGATTGCAAAGTTAAATAGTAAATTAGTTACGTCACGTCATTTCAAAATGGTCTCTAAATATTAAACTTCACAGTAATTAAGATTTTTTTGCACTTTAATTAAAGAGAGATAATAATCATCATTAGGATAAAGCTAGTTCCGGCGTCTATAGTTGAATCGAGCGCTCAACCTCACTTTTCTCTTTAGGATGATATCCCATTAGCAGTTTTATCGGTTTACTGTTGTCCATCCTACCTATACATACACTACCGTCAGAAAGTTTAAGACCAGCTTCTATAACTAATTGAAACGAGATATTACGCCTTTCAATACATGTTTTTATTACAATTTTATACAAACATCAACAATATGTGGCAACAATGAGTGGCAAAACATATCTGCAACTACCATAAAAAAATTATCAGATAGAATGTCCCATTTAGAGAAAAAGTTATAAGTGTAAGAAGTTCTTTTTCGATGAAAAATCAGTTTGAGCGTTTAATACCCTGATATGCAATAGGGATGTTGCAGGATTTTTGAAGTAATTTTTTTTATAAACTTTAGGTGCTGGCAAACAGCACTGCATAGATAAAAAGTTCAGGAGATCTTCAGTTTTCTCAAAAAAAAATTATAAAAAATGATTTTTGAAACCGTGTTTTTAGCGCGAATGACGTCACAAACTATTTTTTTTAACAACTGACAACACAGCAAATGCAGTTTGTGTTGATAATGTAACCTATAAATAGTTTGTGTAAAAATTGAAAAATGAATTTTAATAAAAGACAGAAAACTCGGAATAAACCATTTTTCATACTATAATTGTTTGTGACTACAGTTTGTATTAAAATAAATATTATTTTAATAAAAATACAATTTAAATGGTAAACGTTATATTGTTTGCAACTGTCAAATACAAGTCAAATATTTAACTGTCAGGTCTTTGCGACGTTGTAAAATTTCTATAAAAACGTTCGGAATCACGCGTATGACGTCAGAGGCGTAATCGGCTGACCGATTCATTTTTGAATTTCAAATTTGATTTTCTCAGCGCAGACCGCATTTCAAAAATTTTTATTTTGGTTATAAATTTCATTTGATATTATTTTCAAGAATTAATAGGAGTTATCACTAAATTCGATACCATCCAACATCCCTATTTTTTTGAAAATTAATTAGTTGAAAATTTGTGTAAACAATTAATACGGACCCGGCCAACTTAGCGACGGCAACTCGGCGATGGCCGGCAACGGCCGGGGGAAATAAATTAAGATTATTTATGCCCGATTTCTTCATTCATAGTTATCTTCAAGTTAGCTAACTTCAAGTTAAATTGACGAAATAACCAATCAGATGATTGCTTTATTTGTTTTGTTGTCGTCTGATTGGTTGTTTCGTCAATTTAACCTAAAGTTCGCTAACTTATAGATAACTACGAGTGAAAATCGGGCATTAATCGATATTATAATCCAAAAACTAACTCGAAATAAACTTTTCTATTTTTCTTTTCTAAAAGCATTCGGGTCGAGTCAGCAAACACGGATTCGAAAATACACGTTTTCCTATAAAAATAGCTTTACCAAACAAACGAGCATTAAAATACAAGTCTTTTAAGGTGAGGTAGATTTTGGTAGGTCCTTTAATAACCCTACAATTTAAATTTTAAGTGAACATATTCTCATAAGAAACACCTGTAAGTGTTTTATTGCGCAATATTACGTTATAATTGAACACATTCTATTACCAGTGCGTGCGTTGTAGGTGGGTCGACACTCACAACCAGCAATCGCTCCCTGCTATCTGTCGGGTTAACATCACCAATTTTCCGGATAGAATAGACGGGAATGGATAGAATGGGGATATATTTTTAGTTAGTAAGGCGTTTGTCAAAACGGCCCATAACTGCCGGAGCGGAGGGTCAATTTCTACTAACGCAACCACGGCAAATCTCGGATTTTTAAAGTCTTTTTTTCCAAAATTTGTGGTTCGACCGTAATTTTTTTTAATGTGCACAGAATAATATGCTCTACCATAATTCGCCGAAGTATAAAAGTCCGAAGTAAGGATTGGTGGCCGTCCCAAACAATTCTGTTCTAGTCCAAAATTGGTCTAGTTATTATTTTAGAGTTGATACCAAATAGGTGGAATCTGCCCGAAAAGGTAGATCGGTTATATCAGATAAAAAAGGCTGTAGTTTAGAGTTAGTTTTTTTTATCCTTTTAGGTTGACACCAAATAGATGAAATTACAAATTGAACTCACATTTCTATTACCAGGGGTGCGTTGTAGGGGGGTCGACATCACAACCGGAGGCTAATCGCTTTCCTGTATCTGTCGGGTTAACATCACCAATGTCTTCCGGATATGAATGGAAGGTCAAATGGATTTACGATATGGGGATGATATTTTAGTCTACTGTGAAGGACTCGTTATTTGTGCGCACCATAACGGCCCATAACCACGTGGGTAAAGGTACGTTTTAAAACAAAAATGGAGGCTATCTTTACATTAGCGAAACCCGCACCAAATCCTGCCCGCTTTTGTTTACATATCAATAATTAATATTGTTTTTGTGAAGGGATATATTTTAGTTAGTAAGGCGTTTGTCAAAACGGCCCATAACTGCCGGAGCGGAGGGTCAATTTCTACTAACGCAACCACGGCAAATCTCGGATTTTTAAAGTCTTTTTTTCCAAAATTTGTGGTTCGACCGTAATTTTTTTTAATGTGCACAGAATAATATGCTCTACCATAATTCGCCGAAGTATAAAAGTCCGAAGTAAGGATTGGTGGCCGTCCCAAACAATTCTGTTCTAGTCCAAAATTGGTCTAGTTATTATTTTAGAGTTGATACCAAATAGGTGGAATCTGCCCGAAAAGGTAGATCGGTTATATCAGATAAAAAAGGCTGTAGTTTAGAGTTAGTTTTTTTTATCCTTTTAGGGTTGACACCAAATAGATGAAATTACAAATTGAACTCACATTTTTTAAGGAGTAAATTAATATGTCAAACTTGTTCAGTTATAACTGTCTAAACAAGGAGGTGTACTTATTTGACTATCTTTGTCCTTATTGTGTCTTTTTCCACGAAAGCTATCGTTTTGATTTTTTTGTAGATGTTTTCATCTACACATTTTGGAGATCATTTTCTGTTACTTAGAATACCATTGGTCATCAGTAGAGACCAGATTTTAAGCATTTGTGCTTATTGTCAATTTTAAAAGCAGTTCTTTGAAATTTGAGATTGACGGATTCAAATGGTTTGAATGGTGTCCGTGGAGGGTTTGCAGTGGGGGATGCCCATCGTCAGCGTATGGCGCAGTCTATATATGGTTGCGCCGACATTGTCCTGTTAAGGTGTGCTCCCAACTTTTTCTTGAACAGATTACTTCTTGGTTGAAGCTACCGGTCTTCGTTGAATAACCCGGGGTGTGTTCTTTCATCCGCTCCGGAGGGCTTTTTGTTCTACTTAGATCTTGGATCTACCGACACCGGATGTGACCGTTGCCATATTTTGTTAGATAAATGTCAAGGCTGCGTGTAATAGGAAATTGCAGAAGCATCCTAACCCAACTTGACCGAAGCCAAGATGAATTTTCGTGAGAGTATAATTTATGGGTTAATTTCGCGTTGCCTTCCCCACAGTCCACATATCGATATTAAACTTTTTGTTTGCAGCAATGTATCTAGCGCAAACAGGGTTTGAACCGCGAGTTTACGCTTCCTAGTCGACCCGTATATGCTTCACGCTACACTGCTGGTTCACGCTACACTGCTGGTAATGTATGATAATGCATGGTTTGATGAGTTAGACTGTAACTTATGCAGAACCGGGTGAGTTTTGAAACATTGTAAGATCGTGCATGTTTGCCATTCGGTGATGAAATCTTGTAGGCATTTGCAGTCATTTTTGTGTCGACTGTTATTGTTTAGTCGACGGGCAGTTCTGTATTACATTGCAACGACTTTTAATTGTTTGTTTTTCCCTTTCAGGAAATCCAAACTGTATTTTAGTTTTGGTCGCTTTTCTATTCTTAATGTTTGAATCCAATTCAATTAGAACTTGAAATAGATCAGCCGACTATTTGAAAATTCATTGATAGTCTGCAAAAAGTACAAAAAGAGCGGGGTATTCAGTATAAGCAGCTAGTTGCAGGTCACGCATCACCAATTAAGTTAAAAATATCGAGACGCGGACGAAAGGATTTTGCGTATAGTAAGGGTTTATGAAAACAGAAATATTATGTATATACATATATAAATTCGGTTTTAGAATGTCTTGCGACGTTGTCCGATTCCCAATACCTCAAAGATGTTACTAGCACCTTGTGAGAAGAACCTCGTGCCTTCCGAAGCACGAAAACGGCTTTACAAAGTGAGCCTCTTTCTGTATTCGAATCGGGGCGCCTTACGTTAGCAGTTGATTGTACTAACAACAAGAAAGGTCAGAACAGAAATATTATACTAAATTATTTAAATGGTTTAGCTCACAACTATGAAATGGCTGAATAACTCACTGTTGTTTCAGTCCCGGGGTTAAATATATTTTTTTTAAATGAGAGGACCCACCCTATTGATTTAATATCTTTCATCTGGACTACCTAGTAGTTGGAAATGAGGAAAAACATGTTATACACTGTGTACAGCAGTTTGCAGGAAGACCACGTAAAACTTGTTAGAAGTTATAATAAAAATAAAAGCCAACTTTATCTTTAAAAATAGTTTAAATAGGAAATAGGAATATAAAATAAGAAAACCGTCCATCGATCAATACTATAGTAATATTTTAATTTGCTATTATTTGTGATTTTATTGTGGGTCAATTAAGATTAACCCAATTGCCAAAATCGTGTATCGCACACGAGGAACAACGTTGTATGCCAAGTTACACAATTGCTACAATAATAAATATTTTTTAATAAAATTATGCACATACAGTAAGATTCATATTAATAAATATCCAAAAAGTAAAAATATTGCATTTGTAGTTTTTCTGGAATTAATTTTTAAAGTTTATAATGTTTTACGCTAGCTCACATTAGGGCAACCCCTTAATAAATAATAAACGTTTGTTATTTTTAAAACTTTCCAAATATTTTTAATATACCATAAATATATCGAGTAAGAAAAAATGTTTTATCTTTATATATACCAAGAACTTTAGGTGCGGCTCACAATAAATTTTCAAAAAATTTTCAGATAGGAAACTAGATTTTTGCTGCAAAAAGTTTGTTATAAAAATTTTTTACGGGTTAGATCTGACTATGTTTACAAAGTAAAATTGTTAATCCAAATAATAAAATAATACAAACAAAAACGGCTTCCAAGGTTTTAATAATTGCGTCTTAATTATATCGAAAAAAAAGTACGACAAATTTTATCATCTAAATGTCATCGTTGCTGCCCTTAACCGAATTACATCGTTACTGTAATTCTAGAAGAAACGCTTCTGTTCGCACATAGTATTCGTTTATTTGTAAAAATATAAATCATTAGTTTGTTTTCAATTAACTAAATAAAATAAAATTATTGTTACGTACCTAAAAGCTGTCTGAAAATTGAATTGGTAGGCTCAGAATAATTAATCAAATATTGATCTTATATTAAAATTGGTTCGAGATAATAATTTATGGACTGTTTTGAGTAAAGAAGCAAAACAAGTCCAAACGTTTAATAATTGAACTATAAATCACAGAAATAGGTTTATATAAATTTATAATGTTAGTTAAGTTTTATTTATTATCCACAATAACTCAAAAATGTTGCGATTGAATTGCCATAAGAAAACGTCTAAAAAATTGCTCATTTTTCTAAAATTATCTCGCACATCTACCCGATAATGCAGTGTGGCAAATTGACCACATAAGCAAAAATTGGTTTATTAGGTTCATTTTTAACGTAAAGTAAGTCTGGCGTTTTTTTTTGATGCATGTTCAGGTTTTAAACAACTTGTCAACGCTTTACCATTTCATGATTTACGGGTTCATTTATCACGCAACATTCATCTCATTCAATACCTCGTCTATCATCTCTACGGTTTCACTTTTCCTCTGTTCCACGACGCAGTTTTCGCTATTCCAGTTATCCCTTGTGTTAGGTCGAAACGCCACCTAGCCCATGAAATTATTCAACTATGAAATTTTCAAAGCGATATTTTTCTATAAAAAAGATTTTGAAGTCAATCTTGACAAAACATGATTCGGGATTTTACCCAAAAGCTGATACCATCTAACACCGAAAATGTGATAGGTTTATTAACGCACATTTGGCAGAATTTCCGGGTTCGTCCACTTTTACAAATAAGCAGTATTCGATAAATTACTTATCATCTGTTTATTTCTGCGTTATAGTCATAAGAACAGTGTATAAAAGTCATATTTTCTGAGCGTTTTCCTGCAGTATATAGTACGTACACTTATTATTAGGATAACAAATTTATACAAGTGTTTTCCACTTAATTAAAAATTAACTCAAGGAAATGTTTCATATTGAAGGATTTTTTAAAATATGTATCCTACAAATTGGCGTTTACCATTTAAATTTATTTAAAATTTTAGTTTGCCGTTAATGTGTTAATTAAACAAAAAAATTATAAAATATTAAAATTTTGCTTCTAATACTACGTCAATAATAACATAAATGCTGTAGTATAAACCTGGCTGTTATTTGTTTTAAATTACTTAAACATGAAATGGGATCTAAAATTTTTCCTTGTTCACAAACTTTCACAATTCCAGAAATTTCAGGTTCTGACAATAACAATTTTTCAGCATAGGTTTTCGTATACTACTTCAAATGGTTATCGATCCTGTTCATCTAACCAATATAAATACTTTATTAGAAATTTTTGTTGTTACATTTTTTCCATAAATATTTATAATAGTAGAAATCAAAAAAAGAAAACCCTGTTGTGTGGTACTCTTTTCATAAAATTAAGAATATAACTAAATAAATTGGAAAAGTTTGCACATCATTGTAATTAAACTTGAAGTAGTGCAAACTTTGCAAATGAAACATATTTTAAGCATTACAATACACATGTTTATATACACTTTATTACTTTATGTGTTGAATAATTGCAAACCTTATAATCAAATTGTATGATAGATAGGGTTAGGGTATAAAAAAAATAAAAGAAGCAATTAAATTGCAACAAATATTAATTTTACATTATAATAATTATAATTTCCACTAAAACTCAACCGTGTTAAATATATATTAATTTGTCGCATCTGCTGGTCGATTTGTAGTTCATTATTACACTACGCACCTAATGAATCGATACAGTATTAATTATTGAGTAACAAGCTAAAAACCAATTCACAGCAACAATGTATAAATTTCGGTTTTCGTATGTAGAGAGCTCCCCGACTAAAATAATTTTTGCATTCAGTTCGTAGGTGTTATAATATAACTTTTATCGAGTCAGTATGCAATGATATTTATTCATTTAGCTTTTTAAATTATTGTATCTAAAAAAGATAGCATCAATTTTGTTGTTGGTATTGAAGTTCTCTATTATATAATATTATGTTAGTAGTATATAAAATATAAGTTTATTGGTAAACAAGCAGTCTTAGCAGTCTACCGCATAAAGTATTAGGTATGTTATGTTAGATTTAAAAGTTGAAAAGTTGCCCCCATTGCAGCAATCGATAATTTGTAAGTTCTCAAGATTTTTAGTCACCACAGCAAAAATTCTGTGATAATTAATTTTTTCTGAACATTGGGTACAAGTTTTTCATTTTAATGCAATTGTGTTTTTAATGCTGGTGGTAAAAGTGTCGTTTTTTGTTACTCACATGAAATGTGATGTAATCAGCAGACATGAAAAAAAATAACTGTAGAATTCATGCAACTAAAAGTCTAAAATACGACTTTCTAATACAAAAAAAATTGAGTTACATACTAATTTCTACAATTTACAAGTTTATCGATCACTTCATATTTCTATTTTGTAGATTACTTGTTCCCCAATGTAAAGAAAATACATTTTGAATTATATTATCAGTAAGTTTAGTGTAAGTTGCTTATTTTCAGGGGTTACATAAGAATGTATATCAGCAAACCTTATATCACTGTATATCACCTTCCTGTTTCAATACAAATGTATTTTAATTTTTGAAATGATTTCAGATTCAGGCAGAAATAAAACAACTCTTCTAAGAAATTCAAAAGCTTTCTATTAGACACTCTTCTAGATTTCGTCGCAAGTTTCAGGTGTAATTTATTGAAAATATTATCCGCTTATAGAGCAATATTTGTATCTTTTGAAGATATTAAACAGGAACGATGACAGCAAGAAGCCATAGGGAACGTCTGGAATGATCCGTTTCTCTGTAGATGAAATTCCCTTGAGTTTTATCTCTTACGTTCTTCAGACTGTCAGATAATCTACGGTTTTATGAAAATGTAATACAATACGGTTTAAAGATTTAGTTTCACACTTAACGCAATCACAATAATCGAACGTGGGCGCGAAGAAAAAAGTGAATTAAAAATTTTTATTAACGAAAATATTGTTATTTCATTATTATGTTTAGGTAGGTAAGTGCGTTATTTTTCAATAATTTACTTTGATTAGTGAAGTGAGTTTGATCATTTCTATTTTCTAAATATTTAAATATTGTCGAATATAATTATTATTATGTATAGGTACTATGTACTAACAAGAAATTGAAATGTTAAATTAGGTGTCGCTGCATTATTTATTATTAACACGGTCCATCGATCAAATATGAACCGCAGCTTAACCGCTATTTTAATAAAATATCACGTAAGCAAAAACATTTCTTGTCAAAGTACACAAGTAGCTGTTTGTTACCTATAACAGCTGACATTTAGCAGTTAACAAAGCAACATATTTGATGAAAATTCATATTTTCTTTTCAGTGAGGCGACGTTTTCTGTTCTGAACGCGATATATTTCATTACAGGCCGTAACCCCTCATTTGAATATGCCGGGTCGCGTCTCCTAAATTCAATGATAAATGGAAATTGCATTTTACGTTTAAGATATTTTCATAAAATTTCTTGTTCTTTTGTTACAAATAAAATTAGAAAATAAAATGATAAATGTGTTGCATACAATACAGAGTATAATCGATAGGTATGTTATCGTTCATACTTTTGTGCTTTTAATTTTTTTATTACTGCATTGATATTATATTCAATTTTTGTAACCGTGCGCCTTTCACACACAGGAAAGCGCACCCTAGATGAATGTATTCCATCAGGAAATTAAATTTTCCCATCAAAACATTAAATTAGAATTCGAAACATTTTTTAACTTGTTTGTTTTATCTTTTGTCAGATTGAAAAGAGTTTCATTCCAAAAAATTTTCATAATTAAGTATTTACTGTCACAGTTTTTTATCTGATAAAAAAAGTATTTTGAAATTGAAGAAAAATTTTGATTTTTTAACGAAAAGATGAAAATAAATTTCAAAGTTAAAAAATTTAATTACAGTATCAAACAAATTGGTATAATTAAATTTTGAATTAAATTAACTCCAAGTCATTCTTCAGTAAGTTACAAACTACCAAGAAAGTAATTTCGAATGGTTTGAAAGCTATTGACAAAAACTGTTGGTTTTTCGACATTTATCATTGCTTCGTAATCAACAAACTTGTAAAGGGAAAAAGTTTGTTATCAATGCAAACAAACATAAATTCTCCTCTAGTGCTGTATTTAATTTATCGTCGTTGAAATTTTAAATTAATTTTGTTCGTAATTGCCACTTACGAGGTGAAATACAAAGATAAACGACTTAATCATAATTAAATCATTTTAAGAGGTATGATTACAATATTATGATGTACAAATTTTGAAAATCAATTGTTAATCATTTTAACATAAAAATTAATAAGTTCTTTGTTTCTACGAAATATCGTATACCTACCTAAATTAAAGAAGCTTTATTATTGCAGTAATGGGAGATTAAAAAAGAAATCGTCTCAAGATAAATTATTTTGATTTTGACAAATTAAACGTCTGTACCAATTATTGCTTTGTAGAGCATATACTCGCTTTTCCTCGATCTAAAAATGGTGGCAATGACTACTTTGACATATTGTTGGAGGTAATCAATCCTTATAAATCAATTAGATATATACTATTGGTTTGTTAGAAAAAAACAAATAATAAATCATTTTCTTTTCGAAAAATAAATGCTTAACTGGAAATGCAAATTTTACTATTATTATTATTATTATTATTAAATTGTAAATGTCAAAAATTTAAACGCATGTTAAATTTAAACTTGACATATAAAAGTCATACGAGAGATTTACAATAAATATGTAAATTTTATTTCAGAATGGCAAAACTTGCGGTAAGTAAAATGGGAAATGTTAATTTTAAATTATCATAAAGTTTTTTGACAGGGTTCTAGAATATCCAACAATGAATTTAAGCTCGTAATTGTAAGTAATTTAATCTTACAATATTTAAGTGACTTTAAAATTTTTTTTTAAATTTCTAATTGCTTGTATTATTGCAGCGTCGAATTTCTAGCGATCCCCTGCCGGCGCGGGATTATACCGATTTTAAATCAGATTGTATGGTTATAGTAATTTCAATTTTTAGTTTTACTATATTTTCTTCTAGCGCAACTATCCTTCACAGAAAAATTGGAAAATGTGGAAAAATATCCTCTTTATTTGTTTATGATTTTGATCATTTTATATTGGATCAATTTTATAAATGGCATGAAGGTTATATAATATTTTCGATACTTTGGTGTAATACAATAAATTATTATCAATCAAAATTGTAATGTGATAGTGCCAAGTAAGGATTACAGCCTAATTGACAATAAGGTAGATCCATACTAAGCAGTATTTAATTGTGCACGATAATTGTAGTATTATGTCATCATATTTACCACATAATACACCTTAACGAGTTTAGACATGCCACCGAAATGTATGGAACATAATGACAGACCATTAGGTACCTAGCTATATAGTACGTACCTTCAATATGTATGTATAATGTACATATATCTGATGAACCATTCCTTATCTATAGAATTTAATTTAACAGTCATTTTGTTTTCGGCCACGATATGCATGAATTAGGAATTGTAATTTTTATTAAACTGATTATTATTTAAAGGTGGTGTAACAATTTAAATTAAAAGGCACACTTTACAGTTTATGTTTTACCGATTTGAAGAGACGATGCTAAACTCTGTTTTGATACCTAGGTACCTACAAAATATAAAGCCTGTTTAATATCATTTTATCTCGTTCCTTTCTTCAAACAAATCAAATAGAACTTTAAATTTCTTTTCTTCTGTTATTATTCATAAAAGTTACCAAATCTGTTATTTTAAGAACATTTATGTTTTACAGGAAGCACACGTGCATTATGAATATTTGCCCATAAGAGCAAGATGCTTAATACCAGAATTAGAGAATACTAAATGGACTTTCGAACAAATTAAAAACATCTCTTATTATAGGTGTACAATCCCACAAACAATATTAATAATAATCGAACTAAACGGAGTTTACCTTGTTTTAGAAATGCTAGCAATAATTGTTATTACTACAATCACAACTACGAATTATTATCGACTATGTCGTACGAAGACGCAATCCGACTTATAAATAAATTTAACACATCGGCGGTGAATATTTGTTCCAATTATATTTTTGATACCCAAATTTTTTTCTTTAAATTTTTAGCAGAGGTAAGAAATTTTATAATTATTTTGTTTAAACCAAACAATTAGATTTTAGCAAAATGCCATATGTGATCCAGAATATTTGGATTTATCTCAGTATCTTCATATTATATGGATATTTTTATTTATTAGTATGGGTTTTCTTAGTGATATGTACGTTATTTAATATAAATTGTAAAATAACTATTTACGCCATGTGTTCCGTAACTCGAAGACAATAGCAAATACATATTCTTGAAAAAATTCTGAATTAAAATCTCTAACTATACCTATTTATAATTATACTATATAACACATAGTAAATTAACAATTTAATTATTTTCGATGTGATAATACTACCATAATAATTAATACTTTAAAATGCAGGTAACCCTCCTATAGCACTGTAGATGCACAGTTTTCTACAAAATGCCCTGTTATGTAAAAATTTTATTTATTGCATTTTTTTTATGCAAACATACATATGTATTGAACGTCACAACGCCCTTCAATTTGGTGTATTCAAAAGGTGCAGTTACATACATGTGATCGTGTTAGAACGAAATCGGGTAATGTTATACGAGGGTTTCTGCAATTTATCTCATCGTTTAGAGCAAAACCCTGCTGTAGGAAGCCGTGTTGCAGCAGGATCACCTGTATAATACTTCTACTAATTACATAGTACCTACATAATATTATATAGCGATAGTCTGTTGTACAGTCACAAATAATTTGATATATTCTCAAAATAATAAATTAGAGTGATCATATGATTGTGTCCTATTTGACAAATATATAACGAAATTTATAGCAATTCACTACTTGTAACTTGTAAATACGTTTTTGTTGCGCAACAAGCTTAATAGAATATTATTAAAAACTTTTTAATACATGTGAGTTACATACATGTGATCGTGTTAGAACGAAATCGGGTAATGTTATACGAGGGTTTCTGCAATTTATCTCATCGTTTAGAGCAAAACCCTGCTGTAGGAAACCGTGTTGCAGCAGGATCACCTGTATAATACTTCTACTACATAGTACCTACATACATAATATTATATAGCGATAGTCTGTTGTACAGTCACAAATAATTTGATATATTCTCAAAATAATAAGTTAGAGTGATCATTTGATTGTGTCCTATTTGACAAATATATAACGAAATTTATAGCAATTCACCACTTGTAACTTGTAAATACGTTTTTGTTGCGCAACAAGCTTAATAAAATATTATTAAAAACTTTTTTTAAGAATAAAGCTTTGATAATATGTACCTAATTTATCTAATGAACTATCTATCCTCTAGTTCTATATTATTAAAACTTTTAAAGTAAATTACTTCAAGAATAAGTTATATTTGCTATAGGACTTTTGAGTTAGAGAAAATTCTATACAAATAATAATAATACTTATTTTAGATATGGACGTAAACTTATCATAATTGCGTGTTTTGGAATTTCCTTTTCTAGTTGTATGTTACTTCAATTCACTAAATCGTATTGGATGAGTTTTCCGTTATTTCTTACACTTTCTGAGAGTTTTCGTGAATTATTTCTCTTAGTTCTTATTTTAGGTAAAACAGCTTTACTGTGTATTAAAAAATATTAATATTTATTAGTAATAATAAACTAGAATTAAAAATGTCTATCAGTTTTAATAGTTTTGATTATTTCTTTAGCTACAGAGTTAGCCAACAGCGACATTCGAAATTATTTGGTAGGATTATTGAATTTTGGGATTAGCATTGGAGTCATAACAAAAATATTTATTTATAAGTACTTCCAAGATTTGCAATTATGTAAATTAGCTACTTATTGCGTTTTCTTGGTACCTCTTCAGTGTTTATGGTATGTAAAGTAATAGCATTATTATATGCATATGTTTTTTAATGCTACATTGTTATATTTCAGGTTAATTCCCGAATCGCCACGGTGGTTGCTCTGCTACAAGAAATGGTCGGAATTGCACGAAATACTTTCTAATATGAATTACCAACATCGTTATGAATACTATCGGCCAAACGCACAAGTAGGATCAAAAACAGTAGAGCCTAGGATTAGTTTAGCAAAAATTTTTAGAATACTTTTAAAACCAATTTTTTTGAGAAGATGCCTTTATTACGGATTGCTACTGGGAATAATTGATTACGTACATTCACATGAAAGTTTGTGCATTACTCTAACTGCTTTATATACTAAAACAGAGAACTTGTTAAAACATGTTGAAATATTTTTGTTATAGGTAATAGAACTGAATTATTACTAAATTCGGAGTACGCTTTAGTTTATACAAATTTACTGTGTAGTGTAAGTATTAACTACATAATTATATCAACAGGGTAGCCCATGTAAGCTTATAGTAGCTTGTTGTGAAAAAATAATACAAAAGCTGTATTAAATTTAAATGTGTTTAAAATAACATAATATATATTTTATGTCGCCTACCTTGAAGATTACTGCTTGACGAAGCTAAATATTTATGCCCTCTGTTATAATATTTCAGATCGTAAGTCTTTTTTTAATACCGATGGTATTAAATCGAATTAGTAGACCAATGGCTTTATGTATATGTTTTCTAATATTATCCATGATATACTCCGGGACCACAATATATCAATCATGTGAAAAATTCATTATTCTGCATGGCAAAATTTAAAAATTTAGTTTTTTTAGATAATGATGTGGAAACTGCAGCAGTGTGTTTGTGTTTACTCATGTCAAACAATGCTTTACTTATTATTTACATAATTACAGTAGAAATGTTTCATACCAGAATTAGGGCATCTGGCGTAACTCTTAGCCATTCCATTGGAAGAGCAATTTTAAAAATTCTCAATATTTTGGATAAAAAGCTTCAATTCAATGTAAGAAATGCAGGTAGGTATATATACAAAAAAATTAAACAATTCGATTTAAACTTTTTTAGACAATATTTGGAATATACGAATGGACATTTATTTCTGGATTATTGCTGATCTCTGCAATTTCGTGTTCGCTTATAGAAGATACAGGATCCGTGCCCCTAGCCGACACGGAATATCAAGCCATTTTTCATTTTTAAGTACTAAAAATTATTGTAGGTATTTGTTGTTATGACAATAAATTATTATATTATAGTGTATGCAATAAAAGTGATATGGAATGTTATCTATTTTTTCTAGGTTTACCTAAAAAACCTTTTCCAAGGTTAATTTGAAAGTCGTATATTAAGCTTGTTGAATTACTTATTACTTAATATAAAACTTGGGATCGAGTGGCGAAATAATATTCTTATAATAATTGTAAATGTTTATTAACTTGTGAAATTATAATATAATTTCAAAATCATCGAAAGATGTTTTATAAAAACACTGCCAGGGTGGTCAGTTTGGGCTTTAATATGTACCACTGTGGAAATTAAAAATGATTCTTCTAAATGACTTTCCGAATCACTAATAATTCTAATTTGGCAGAATATAAACTGGCCCAGTCAATAAAATGTTCTTGAGCCATTTCATGCACTATAAACGGCTTGTTTCTCATTTTGCACATTCACACCAACTGCGCCCACTCTCTAGGAGTTTGAATGGACATTCCTGGTAGACTCTTCTTTTTTTTCTATTATTGCGTGTACCCCATCAACCTCCATATAGGTATGACCAGTGAGGAGGAATTTATGCTTAATTTCCTTAATATGCTGCAAGCAATAGGGGTTTTTCAAATTATTGTAATACATGACTACCGCATTTTTAATATAGCTAACTTTTTAACCAGTTTTTATGTTGAATAAAATATTTTAAAAATTACAAGTTTGATAAAATTTGAAAAATTTTCCAACTTACATTTTAGTCTAGTACCCCGTTGTACATAAGTGGTTTCATATTTTCAAGATATCATCAGCTAAACTATCCCTAAATGAATGAGAATAGATGAAGATCTATTAGAATTAAATCAAAAACTATATTGGGATAATTATAATTGTCATTTTTATTTTATAACATATTCTACTAAATAATATACTTTACTATCGGCAGTACAAAAGTTGAAACTCTAAAGCACGATAAATATCGAACAATGAAAAAACATTACGATTTTTCAGCTTTCGCTGTCGAGACCCTCGGCCCTTGGAGTAACGATGCAAAAAAATTGGTCACTAAGATCGTTCGTTCAGTTATTGATGTATCGGGCAATGAACGTGCTAAGAGTTTTTTAATCCAGAGAATCGGTTTGTGTATCCAACGAGGTAATTCCGCTTCGGTGTTAGATAGATGCTTACGCAACCTGTTATGGACGAATTTTTCATCTCACTGGATAACTATTTAATACCAATTTATTTCTGTTATTAATGCTATTGTTGTCTTTAAATGAATATGTTCTCTCTTTATCGTTCAAATTAATTTTGTCTTAAATTATTTTCCAATGAACCAACAAACAATCTCAGTTGACTAGGTAATAAATTAAGACGTTACCAATATGCAAACTAAATTAGACCTACTGTGCTTAGCTAGTATTCTCTGTTTGTTACCTAGACATACTAACTTTAAACTATTTCTGTAATAAAAGTAAAGTAATAAAAGTGTGTAGGTATTTTACATGGAGTACCCTTTAAATTCAGTTTTGTTGTTGTATTACAGGTACACAATATTATATTTTAAGTTTTGCTATCCGCAATAACATCCGGAACGAATAGGCACCAGAAGAAGAATCCTCAATTCAGGTGATTATTTAACTTGAGGTCTCAGAACATGGGGATCTTCACCACTATATCCGTTTTGGTTGGCAATATATAAGTGAACAAATTATAAGATCCGTTTCAAAAACAATACCCATGGATTATTATGAATTTAAAACTTTTTCTTTTCTTCGCTTCACAGATTAGGCTTAATCTTATAAAATTTATAAATTTTAAATACATTTTATAAAATAAAAACCGGCACCCATCTTTTTCTCAAATACATTTATTTATCTACCCCCGTTTAAATATACAAAATAAGATATTTTCACCACGTTGAAACCACATTTCTATGTATGCTATAAATATTAAATTTTAATTATTAAAAATTATTTAATAATAAAATAATACATTTTCCAAATTACGTTTACATTTTAAAAACGTATTTTGCAAGTTAATAATAGGTACTTAATCCTGCAAGCGCAGAATAATATAGATCTGAAATAACATCTAAAATACATAAATTAATGTTAATCAGCAAAATTTACATTAATTTAAAAATATGAAAATCTATTTACTAAAATATGTCTAATAAAAGCAACAAAGCAGTGCTGAAAAGTTATACAGAATATTTTTATATCTATTTCAGTTGTTATTTTTGTAAATTTTAACTTATAATTAATACTGTACATTATCAACAAATGCAATAGGTAAATGTATTTAGTAAAAGCATTTTCAATTTCTCTTATAAGTAACGCGTTTCTTTTACTTTAACCGATGTTATATGAAATTATAATGAAAAATTATAATCGACACGCAATATTGCAATGATGATACTTCTATTGTTAAAATCATTATTTTGATGGATTTGCAATCAACGCAGGGAAATTGACTCAATAAGCAATTTCTGATAGTAAAAGCACACGTAGAAATGAAAACATAGGCCGAGCTGTATAAATTTAAAATCAATCATGACGATGTATATAAAAAACCATTATTTACTTACACATATTAACAGTTTAAGTTTAGCAGCTGGAAATTATTTTGAATTGCCGATAGTATCATAAAACTGAGTTAACTTAACCAGTTTTCAAATTCAATGTGAATGGTTATCTTTGTGAATGTACATAATTGATTTAATTTTTTGATACTACGACACATATTATACTACAACATATTAAGGCTTTCTATCAATCAACCTAACTATATTAATTATTGCTATATTTTTGAACGTTAGCAACGTTGTCATTAAAAAATAATACTCGTCTGGTCAAATTTTAATTTAAATATGAAATCAAACTGAAATTAAATTTGCTTGTGAAGCAATTTCTTTACAATATACGTCCAAAGATTTTCCTTCTTCGGGCAAATTATATCAACTATTTAACCAATTGTAAATAAAAATTACAGACACAACGAAATACGGTCATATTTTTATCGTTAACAAAAATAATTAATTTCTTTTATTTTATAATCTTGAGAAGTAGCTTTTAAGCATTAATTTGATTTTATTTGTCATTGACCTGATCAAGATCTCACAAAAATAGTCTATCTATGCTAACGAATTGCCAGCATTAACAATAAAAAAATAGGGTAACAGGCACATCTGAGGCAAGCTTAGTAAGCTACTTCAGATGTAAAACAAGTAATGCTCGCAGTACTAGCAGTGGCTTCGGATATCGTCGATGCTGCTGTTAGAATAAAACAGGACTTGTCCTAAATTAAAGTTAAAGAAGAAGAGAAGAAGAGAACTTAACAATCTTTTGCCATAAATTATAAAATGACTTAATAAGATTTACCCTTATTTAGGCAAGCATCGATAGCCATGACTATCAAAATAATCTATAAAAATTCAACACTATCAGAAACCCAGATTTCAAAATTTAAAAAAGCATTTAAGCAGATTTTTTAATTCTTTTCTGCAATTTTTCAAATTTTTTAAAGTAAACTAAATTTAAAACAAGCAAATACGTAAATCGTCTTTATTAATTAATTAAACATATTTCAGCACTAAAACTTTTGGCACAGGGAATTATGCAGCAAACAGGAATTTTAAAGTTTCGCTAAATGTAAATTTAAAAATTAATTTCTTGTGCATTAATTTTACATTACATATAAAATCTCAATTTTGGATGTGTGTGTGTTAGAACATCACGATCCTAAGAGGCATATAAAACCATCGATTTCAATGCAAAAAGTTACACCTGAATGTCGTACGTCACATAAACATATTAAAAATTATTATAATCACCCCTTAGGAAAAGAGAGATTCAGTATCCAATTCTGCGCGTCGTTGGACTTTATTAACAAGATTCCTATTAATGTTGAATTTACCGACTGGATTAACGATATTCCCATATTACAAGCAAAAAATTTGTTTTTCATATATTATTAAGGTTTTTATTTTGTCTTCATCGAATACATAACGTAATAAATTATAAAATTTGATAAAAATAAAATAAATTTAGATAAAATTGTAATTCCAAAACCAAATTGTATTTACCAGAAATGAATGATATATCATTATATTTTATAGTTTATAGTACTCATGAAACTCTCCTATAATACGGTGGGTAGGTTTCTAGAAAATGCTGTGTTGTATGTTATAAATATGAAATATAATAAAAATTAGGGTAGGATAGGTACTGCCTTATAATATAATCAATGGTATTGCTATAATTTAATTCTAGTTTGTGTGTTCTAGAACATAATTGCTCTGACTAATTTAGCAACAATAAAAATTATTTTAACTGAATGTAAATTCAACTTGTTACACTAGTGGATGACATAGAACTGGTGTTGATTTATGAAGGTAAATAATTTCCATTAAAATGCCCAAACCTGCAAATAAAGTATTAATTAAACAATATATAGTTGAATATAGGTCAAATTTAAATAAAACAGCTGACGTTAAAATTTAGATCAGGAAAGTGCAATAATTGCAATAAAATATTACATTATGTAGATGTCATCATCATAGTGAATAAACATTTTCAAAGCACTAATTTTGTGTAAAACATTGTTTAATTGTTTAATATGAAATATTGTTAATACTGTTAAGAAAGTAAAATAAAGTAAACAAATTATTAAAATACCAGTGCATTTAAAAATAAGTGAAATTCAGTGAATAATAAAGAAAAGTGAAATACCATTTTCTAAATGCGATAGATGCTATCAAAATTTCAAATTTTATAAAATGAGGAATTTCAACAACCCATGGCAAATTTTTTACATATGGCAAAAAACATAAATTTGAGTAGAGAGTTAAAAAAACACCGAACAAGGAAACCAAGAAAGAGTCGTTCTTTCAATTTTAATCGACGAAGAAGCAACATGTTGAACGAATACTAAAAATACAAAAATTTAAACAATTACTGTAAATAATTACAAAAGTAGAAAATTGTAATTTACATAAACATTTGTACAAATAAATTCAACAAATCGTCTTAAAAATTCAAAATAATTAGTGAATATAACAATAAATTACGTACCTGAAAGTTTATGAAGCTTTTAGAAAAAAGTTGATCGAAAATCAATATTCAAATCCATGTGTTCAATTATAAAATATGATAATCGAAATCTTATTGGCCATCGTTAGTAATCATCAAAACAAATCAGCAAATGAGCTAAAATTACAATTTATATACTTAAAATGAACACGGGATGATCAAGGCAATCGAAGATATTCATGGCATCATGTTATAACAAATGATTACGAACGTTTGTTTTCTAAACAATGTTTTAATATTACCTCAAACAATTCATATTTATAAATTAGTAATTTAATTTCCGGTTGGTTCCCAAATCGGGAATGATATCGTTGGTTATTTTCGTAGAAGAACTAAAAAAAAATTGGATTACCGGATTACCTTCTTACTCAACATTTTATTTTGACTTTAAATCTGTTCTAACAGTAAATTACTGTTCTAAATAAAATGTAAATTACTATGGTAGATTTAATTAATTTCTTTGTACTGAACTAACATAAATATGCGGGTCATTCAAGTATTAAAAACACAAACGACAGATTTCTTCTATTTTTCATGTGTCGTTGAACATGGAAAAATGACATGGAATCCAATTGTGGAAGTTACATAATAGTAAATAATAAAAGGTTAATTTTCAACACCATAACAGCATTTTATAAGTAATTAAAATTAATGATGCACAAACTGAATTAATTATAATTATCACCTGGTCTCATTAACTTCTAAGCACAAAATTAATTAATCAATAGAAAGAGGTTTATGAGACCACAACTAATTATTGTTATCGTTAAATGCTTTTAATACAAAAAGCTTTAAATTGAACGATAATTATTTTACTATAGATATTATATGCGCAAATCATCTTTACAAGAACTTTCGAGTGTTCTTTTCCATCATCTAACCTAGACAAGTTTGGACGTATGTTTGTAATGATAATATGGTCTCTAAGGAGCAGCTGACTTTGGCGAGTTATTTTAGTGCTACGAGTTTCAATTGAACTCCAAAAATGGTGCAATATTTATAATATAAAATATCCGCAAGAAAAAAAAAGTTATAATTGAACGTAGTTGAAAAATATAGTCTACCTACTTATTCAGAAATGAGCTAGCTCATCGAAAGTGTTTTAACGCCTAGTTCATTAATATCTTCTGAATATGCTACAGTAATAGTTTTGCTGTTGGCACGTTCTCAATCGAAAAATTAAAACAAATTTTTAACGGGCATTCATTTCAGCTGCGGACAATATAATTTTATCTAAATTAATATTAAATGGATTAATCACATGCGTTAATCTAATTAATCTAGGCGTCGTATATGGGGTAAATAGACATATAATATGGGCATATAGTATGTATAGTAAGTATGCAGTATTAAAACGGTACATTTCGGTACAAAAACGACGCTGATTGCAGACTACTTTGCCCATAAAGAGAAAATTAAAAAAGTTAAAAAAATAGCAAGATCAGTTTCAAATATTGTGTTTAAAAATATTTTGATTAAATTTCAAAGTGATATCTTAAGAACGTGTTACTTCTATTCCCGCAAATAAAAAAACACTATTATCAATTTTTATATTTATGTTTCAAAAATGAATTCATATGACTTTTAAAAAATTTTAATGTGATACAATTAATTTTTTATTAAGCCAGTTATTATTTGTTGTCAATTTAATGGTAAACAATTTCTTTGCAAGTAAAATAAATAATTACTCAAATGAATAGGAAGTTTACATGATTGGAATAATTAAAAGAACTTTTGTTTTAATTGTGTATAGTGAAAGAACAATAAAAATAATAGCAGCAACAGGAATATCAAGTTATACATAATATAAGATAATTAATTATCTAATCAGATGGAAAAGTTTCGTTTCTTTCTGACAACAGTTACGGCCCAATCGTTAGTTGTATACAGATTTATTATACCGAATTATTGTCATCGATTATCAAGTTTTAAACAAAGAAAATGTAAAGTTTTCAATAAATGTTTTTAATAATTCAAGAACTAATGAAATAATGAATATTATTCTATTGCTACGATGCGTTGATGGGAGCCATAACATGCGTTTTCATTAGTGACACCGGAAATATTCCATTACCAGATACAGAATTACAAGCAACTTTTCATTTCTAACAACACGCAGTTAAAAAATATTTAATAATATTTTATAATATGTATCAAGTTAAAAAATTTCTGCGGCATCGTGAATATAAAAAAAAATATATGTAGTATATGCGTATTTAGGAAGGTATAACAAATTTCACGCACTTTACCCATAATTTTAAAATGTCCTTGGGTCTTTTATGGATTGACGGCATAACTGAGTATAAAAATGGAGCAACTATAGCTGATGACTGGTAACAAAAATATATGTATTCGTGAAGATTTTATTAAGATATATTATATGGACAATGATTAACGTTGAGGTAATATTATTGTTTTCTGTAACACCCACAGTATCTATTGTATATTATAATACTATATGCACACGACGAATCATCAATAAAGCAATCCATATCAATCTTCTGTCATATCAATACTAGAATACCGAATCAAAAAATTGCAAATTATTTCATATAATAATTATGAATTAATTATTATGAACATTGTAAATTGTTCAAACCATGATTCTTTTTCTTTCAATAATTTTTACATTTTCAACAGATTTCCATAATAGAAAATGATGAAAATTAAAATAGACTGAATAAATTACTTTATTGACGAATTTCCCGCTCGAAATTAAATAAAATGTTGGACGCAATGGGAAACGGTTACCAGTTATTGGTCCTTTTCCCACTCATTGCGTAAACTAAGAGCATAATTATTTCACCGTCTTTTCTATTCTTATTATAGATAAACGAATAATACTTTTATTAAGTATTCAATATAGATAATAGCAGTGTACATTTTTTATTGCATTATAAATTATTATAAATTGTCTCTGTTTGAAAAGGACTTCCAACGTTTTCCCTTGTATATGAATATATAACAGTAATTAATAATTTTCATTTTAAATGCGACAACCAACAATCACTTGCCAAATTACCTTCAAAATTATTTATGTCATCCTACTCTACGGGTTACTTTATATGCAAGCATCCTGTTAGTGTTACTGCTTTTTCATTTTTAATTTGTTTTAATTGTTAAGCAAAAATTGTCACTCGTGATTTTAAAAAGGTAGTTTTATACCAAAATAAGTAACTTTTTATTGAAATAAGTTGCACAATTTTTGAGTTTAAAAATAATATTATTATGTGCCGACAGTTTAAATTTATCCAACTAAGGTAGTAATGAAGCTTACAATGAACATAAGTTATAAGTTGTTGATTATAATATTGGACAAAATAATGTAGCTCTCTTGTAAAGTCTCAATCTTTGTGAGTTATTTCTTTTTCTATAACAGTTGTGTATTTAATAACACTGTGTAAACATGAAGCTTAATTTAATAAAACCAAAAAATATAAAATTTTGTAATAAAATGAAAGCAATAATCAAATTGAAAAGAGGAAGTAAATATCGATCTCTGTATATACGTACGTACACACAAAAAGTACAAAACTCGAATATTTTGTTTTATAGAAAGTTAAGCTAAACTAACATTTCCTTTACTATGTTTATATTTTGTAAATATTATAACAACCAATTTATTTTCACTTTAATGGTAATATAATTTCCTGCTGCTTTGCAACATAATAATATAAAAGATTTGTTACATAATCTTTGTTATGTAATAATTGTTTATTAATAATAAAGATTATTATTATAATATAATATTAGTTGAAAATATATTATATAAAAAACATTACAAGCATTTTGCTGTAAGAGTAAGGATTGAAATATTAAAGTGCGAGCATTATAAATTTTTGTAATATTATGATATAATATTGACAATAACCTAAATCAACTTACCCTCAGCAATTCAAACATTACAGTTTTTAGATTAAAAGTAAATAACGAATTTTATATTAATAATAAAACAATAAATAATAAATCATTACATTAAAATATAATAATACTATGTTTTAATCGTTTAAATATTAACTTGAAAAATGTAATGGGTAACCAAGTGTGTATATTATATTATGTACATCAATCGTACGTATCTAATTTAAAAAAATAACTTTTGGATATTTTGTAAAACGCATTATGTGGTATTATGTATATCGAATGTAATAAAATTAACCGGTGAGCTTTTTAACAATATAATAGCGACGTTTCAATTTATTCTATAAGGAAAAATATGTTTTATAAAAATTTTGAAAGTATATTCTTGTGCAATAATTTAAATTATAAAACACACAAACTAAATACATTAAGTGTACTTATTTAGAAAAAAATTTAATTAAACCAAATGAAATTTTCCTAAAATAAAATATTTTATGAGACCTGCTAAAGATTATGAGTCATAATTTTTAATTATATTCCGCTGTTAAATAAAACCAATGCAGAAAAAGAACATAATTAAAAACATCCGCAAAAAGACTGAATTTATCTAAAAAGCTGCGACGTAAAATTAAAAAACGGTAGGTTGTAAAAATTTATTTATATGCGTTAAAGGTTACACAAAATGTTTTTGTTTTTTATTATTTAGTAAATTTATAATGATATCTATGTGTATTTTAATCGAACAACTCTTTTCATGTTTTAAACATTTTTGAAAAACTGGTAGCTCTCGTATGGTTCTTGTTGTAGGTATTAAAAAAAAAATTTATTTTATCTTAACGAAAAATTTACTTTATCGTTAACTGAAAATTTAAAAAATTTAACTCTTTGTCCCGAATAAGGTATCCTATTTACATGTCAACGTTTAGAAAATCAAAGAGAAATAAAATTTTGTAAGCCATTAAGGAATGACGCAGTTTACATTTCATTAAAGGTTACTCGAATGCTTTGAGAAAATTAAAAATTTTCGTGAACTAAAAGGTTTTGCTGCTGTAAATAGGATTTCTTAGTTTGTATGATTTGAAAGCCCAAGATTTAATTACAATAAATTGAGATATTTTTTAAAGTACGTTATATAAAGAGCAATACAAAGTAAATAAATTTCAAAAAATTAATTAAAATTTTTTCTTTGGGATTTTAAGATTTATTTTGCAATTATTTTAAGAAAATAATTGCCCTGAATGTGAATGGGGAAGAACTTGTAAAGGATGCAAGATTTTCCCCAAATTTCTGAACACCCTAAGACTTTCACTTGCAGAATACATGAACGAACATTAGGGAAGATATAAAACCAATAACATTGCATCACCTGTGACACTAAATTGAAATTTCTTGTACAATTTAAGTGCAACTGCGTTTAGACCAAACAATAAAAAGAACCCAAAATTTGCAGAATCACTGTGTAAGTTGTATTTATACAACATATATTTTTGCTTGTAAATCATAAAACGAAAAATTAAATTGCAATAAACCTTCATTACTTAATGAAACTTAAATGAATACGTTGAAATTTTGGGTTTTAAATAATTTTCAGCAAAGTTCAAATAAGCTTACGAACTAATCTTGGCGTAATCAATTTTAACTCAAAATATAAATTAAAATTTTAGGTTGTAATTATTTGGTGGAGCGGATAAACTCTTGGTGGTTTAATCCGGACTGTCACTGAGAATACAACATATGGATTAGATTTGAAACCATTAGGGAGATATGGATAACCTCAGGTAAATTTCAACCCTTACAGGCTCAAATCATTAATGAACTGAATACGTATAAAGCGGTCACTATAAAAGAACCATTTCCACGTTTCTAACATTAAAACGATTAGTGATAGACGTAAAGAACACTAATTAAAAGACGGTGTCTTTGTGTGTTTTCTAACACGTTAAATAAAATAAAATTAAGTATGATTCGTTCAAGGTATTTATTTTTATGGGTAGAAATTTTAAATTTTATAATACTCTAAGGAATAAATTATAAGCGTTTGAATGAAACTAGCAGGGTGCAACCTTAGTTTTAATCTAAAGTCCTTAGTCTTTGTTTTCGCAATATTTTCGTTACCTTGTTAATCCTAGCATAAATCCTAACAACAAAGCTTATTCTTTGTGAGTAAAGATTTCAGTTGCCATAATATGACCAAATTAATGATACAGAATTTAACATTTTTCAGCATTACAGGAATGTTAAAAACGGAAACGGTTTTGCCAAGTATAATTGTGAATTAATTTCATAACCGAATGATTTATTTGGATGATTCAAATTAAAAAGAATTCGTTGTTTGTTATTTATCAACGTTATTTGAAAAGCGAGTCAGTCAAATATCTTTTCAACTGTATTTTTTATCTCGAAAAATATGTTGCTCTTTTTTTAAATATATCTAATGTCTTGACAAATTTTAAATCTAACAATCCTTCTCGTACAATTCTCACGTTTTAGAATTTAAGCAGTCCATTTTGCCGTTTCTCAAAAATAAGTTATATCGATAGACTATTTGAATATTCTAAAAACTATTTTTTTCCTAAACGATAAAAAAAATCATACGTTTGATTTTCTGAGTAAAATTTATTATCGAAATACTTATATGAGCAGTTTTGTTTAAAATTTAAGAAGTTTTGTTTTCAATTTACAATAAAACTGGAATAAAAGAAATTTATGTGAAAATACGTAATTTTTATTGTTTAACGAAAGAGCTAAGCTTTTTATTGATTATATCTTATATAGCTTTCTCTTTATTTGTTTCAATCACTTTTTCAATAAAAAAAACAAATAACACATTAACCAAGTTTTTGGTTATCACATGCTTCTTGCCTTCTCAACATATTCGACAGGTCCATCTTATCTTTTTAAAGTAAAGAGAAAGATTGTCAGTTTGTCTTTCTATCTCCAATTTAACGTTGATTGACGGGATTTCTCACATAAACAAAAGAAAATACTTATTTGGTAAATAAAATGTTGGTAATGTTTGCATAAAATATTTTACTTTTAGCTTAATTTAGGGAGAAACGCTAACTCGGAATATTTATAGTCATAAAATATTATAGAAGAACTGTTTTAATTTTTTTTAAATACATTTTTAGTGAAAGCCAAGTTAATTTATAATTATTCAGATTATTTTGCACTTGCGTATTTCAAATATTTTGGTATAATAAAATCGGAGAACCGACGTGTTATTACCTATTATGTTATAAAAAAAATACAACCTTTTGTGAAGAGTCTGCGAGTTAGACGGATAAGTAAATCAGTTTGTAGTAATCAAAATACAAGTTTAGATTCCTCCTTTTGATTTAATACAGAGTATCGCCGCGAACGTGGAAAATTGCTGAGGCGATAATTGAGGTGAATTTTTTTAATTTTTGCCTTCAAACGGTCATAGCACCAAAATTATTGTCTTCTAGTGTTAATAGATTAGCAATTTTTTTTTTAAAGAGCATTCGCTTATTTAGAATAAACTCATGTCGTGTCATGACAGTCATGTCCTGCTAGTTAGCGCAATTTACTGCTAACACTAAGGTACTGGATTCAAATCCGCGAAGAGTCTAACTTGCTTATGGCCGTCTTTGAGCTTTAGAGGGCACGTAAATACGGCAGTTCCTCTGTGTTGACGAATGCAAGCATCATCAACAAAAGCATGGTCACGAACACTTTTCCTAATAACTTGGTTTCAGCGTAGGGTCTTAATGTTAGAAATTTTCTCTAGAGAAAGAGGCTGAGTAATTAAGAGTGGACAGAAAGTCTGAAGAAGAAAATAGTTTAGAATCAACGGATTACATATTGCAACCTAATTTTCCTATATAAAAATGTATGTTGAATAAAATTTTTTATTGTTTAGTTTTTTTTAATTTATTTGTTTAAAATAATCACTTGAATGCCTTCCAGAAAGATAATAAATTCTTCAATTTTTTTAGTTGGTTTTAAAATAGACAAATTGTTCATTTTTATTGATCTACTGCTGACAGATATCAGTTGAATTAAATAGTCGAAATAGGGAACTTGCATGAATAAAATTTTTTAGTTAAAACAGTATTTTCTGATTAATCCAATATATTAAATGTCAAATGTCAAAATAACTTCTATTTATTGTATTTTGTTATAAATAATCGATTT
Organism: Lycocerus yunnanus; assembly: GCA_036346125.1. Lineage (NCBI taxonomy): Eukaryota > Metazoa > Arthropoda > Insecta > Coleoptera > Cantharidae > Lycocerus > Lycocerus yunnanus. The sequence continues at coordinate 10,322,058 of JARFIX010000010.1, read as the reverse complement.
TAAAATTTAATGATAATTTAAAATAAATCATATGACTATAAATGCATCGCCATTGGTATGACGTCATACGGATCTATAATGCGCTTACATTTCGGAACAATGCAATACTTATAGCTCGTCTTCTTGTTGATTTTCATGATAATAACAGCTTTTAACACTAACAAACTTCAACTTTCAAGCACAAAACTGCACAAAACAACTAACCGCGTTTTAAGTTACTAATGCCCGATTTCTTCACTCGTAGTTATCTTCAAGTTAGCAAACTTCAGGTTAAATTGACGAAATAACCAATGAGACGACAACTAAACAAATAAATCAATCATTTCATTGGTTATTTTGTTAATTTAACCTAAAGTTTGCTAATTTGAGGATAACTATGAGTGAAGAAATCGGGCATAAAGTTACTAAGCCGCGTGACGTCACTAGCAAATAGCGACTGGCGCGGTCGTTTCCTTCTATTCAAATTGATAGATTTTTAAATATTTTTAAAATTATTATCGAAACGAAAATAAATAAAATAAATAATATTAATCAGTATCTTTAGATATTTTTGATCTAACTACGCTATAAAAAAAATGTATGCTTCTTCCCTATTATAATAATGAAATAATATAAGCGAGTAGTTTTGTACTAGAAAACATAGATTATTTGCAATGGTTTAAAGCGTTATATTTTAGTTTAGTTGTCGTTATGGTTCTGTAGTAATCGTTAAATAAAATTTGTAAAATTTTAATATAGTATTTTAAAAATTGAAGTTAAATTTTATGAATTACTAGCTAGGGGTTTAAGTTTGTATGAAATTCTATCCAGGCGCATAACAAAAAAAATAATGCGTTTTTCAAACGACGTTTCAAAATACGACGATTCAAAATATCATTATACGTTAGAAAACTATAAATAGCCGATTCGCTGTACAATTTAAATTTTAAGTTTAAAAAACTTAACCAACAGAAGAGTGGTTGCAGAATTCCAATTTTGATGTTCCCAGACATCGCGATAAGAAGCGGTGTTTGTTTTAGTAAGATTATAAAATAGCAAACTTTCTGTTTTATAAATTGTTAACATATTTAACGACATTGCATTTTATCGCAATTAAAATTTTTATGAAAATTTGATAGATTTTGGGTACTTAGGTAAAAACATTTGCGACAAAATTTATGGATTTATTAATAAAATTTTTTTGAAAATGTATTTAGAGTTAGGAATAGCGACGCTGACCTAAGAATTTGTATCAAAATCGCCAGTTAAAATTTCATTTTGTTAGAGCTTTCCGTTAGGGAGAATTTTATGTGACGTACATACAAAATTTCTGTTTTATATATTAAGATAACTTGCGAGCAATGAAAATGATGCGTAATTTTTATTTGGGGTTACATTTTACTTCGGCCTCGCAACACTTAAAAGAAACATCCCTGAGCCAAAACAAATCACAAAGGGCGGAATGTTCACTGCTGTGAATCTCATATAGCAATGAACACTGTACAATTATAATATACATAAATGGCATAAACGGTACGCTCGAAACACGTACCGTTTACAGAATGTGGCAAATATATGCTTCCGTATGTTTATATAAGGTACTTGCCAACTTCAATATTAATCTTTCAGTTTATTAAAAGATCTACCAAATTTTATTGAATCTTAAAAGTCTAATTTTAATGCCTTGTAACTAATAGTGAAAGAATTTCTGTAGCAGATATTAAACTTTTGAGTTGGGATGTTATGACTTTAGCCAAAAAGTTTTATCGCAATTAGGTATTCTCCGTGACCACAGCTCAATCTTCTATTCTTATGTATAAAATAATATGATTGGTAACTGTAAAATGTAATCATAAATGAGTAATAAATATTATGCGTCTTGGGGTTTGAACCAAGACAGTGCTACGGGTGCTCGAGTTTCAAATTTTAATTATTAATTCATTACTTTAAAATGAATTTCAGTTTCAGTTCCATTTTGCAAAATTACCTGTTTAATTATTCATTTCTATTTTAGACTGATTTCAATTGTGGTTAATTTAAGCTTAATGGCTGTTTTATTAAAATTAGATTCGTATTAAGATAATTCAACTTACAGTAAATTTCTCCCATTCGTTTTATGGTCCATTGCAGTGTGGTGGGTTGATATAAGAAAACTTAAAAATTTAAACTTTAATTTGAAAAGTTTTTTTTTACTACTTTTAGAACAATAAAATTTTTGAGGATGCAGTATTAAGTTGCTGAAACATGTAAAGTTGTAATGTTTGAAACCCAAATTATGTTTTATCAATAAATTCTTGTTGTATAAAAATAATAAATTAACATAACCGCAGTCTCGCTTTCTATGCAATGCAAAGTATTGGTTGTGATCGATAGATGTTTTAGAATAGGGACAAAACTACTAGTTGGACATTGGTGTCCGGTCGAATTCTTTGTTGTGATTCCCCTGCGTATTACTATAACTCCGGTGGTTCTAAAGAACCTCTTTAACTTGTTTATCTGAAAATTTAGGAAACTCCTGCTTAGAAATATAAAAATGTAAAAAGTACAGCAAAACGCCTAAATAGTTTAACCAATGAAACGTTTTTGGTGAATATTTTGATGGAAATAAAACGAAAAGAATTAATATTTTTCATGAACCATAAAAGAGTAAATAACATTTTATTATGTTGGCACGAAGTTCTAAAAATCCATTTTAGTTATTTACAAAAATTCAGTGCCGGTTGTTTAATTGCACGATACACAACATGTTGTCGTAAGTGCTAACCACAGGCTCCATAGATTACATAATTTAACAAAATTGTGAGTTGTAATAAAGTTACGTTATTATAAACCATTTAGGAAATTGGCTTTATTAAAAATTGTCGAAAACGCCGCGTATCCTTAAATTATATTATATTATGAAATTGAAAAATGGTAAAATATATTGAGTGTGTAACTACTTAAATAAATCTTGCACTCAAAATTGCAGACAACTTAAAACTTTCAATTTATTACAGATAACCATTAATTTTAAAATTGCTTTGGAAACAATATATCGAGCGCTTAATTTTTGTCGGGTTTGTCTTACTTGAAACAAAAAAGAATTAAATTCAAGTTGAAGACAACTGAATTATCTAATTAAAAAAAGTGTGATAATTAGAATAATTTTTATTATTGTTTGTTTAGTTAACTAAGTAGTAATTACTTTGTTAAGGGTGTATTACTTAACGAAATATATACAACGCTACAGGGTACCTATAACCACAAAATATTGTAGTCAAGTACCTACATAGCAGACATTTAATTAAATTGAAAGCATAAATTTTAACAAAGTTCAGATCTTTGTACTTAATTAAATTTACTTACTTTTTCTAATAGGAGACGGATTTCCATGTACGAAAACCAAAAATAAATACAACACAAACACTGTTAGTAATGATGAAGACATTTTTACCGCACAATTTTTATTGTTGCTCACAATTCACCAACACATACAATTTATTTAGCAAAACTAGTTTAAAAAATTAAAACAATGCAGAGCAATCTTTTACTTGTTCCAAAAATGCTTATCTGCAAAACGATTTAAATGTAACTTGACTGCAATGCGACCTGATAGATGGATTTTTGCAAATCTACTTTAGGCACCTAAAAATAAACGTGGTTGATTTCATTTTTATTTAAAAATACTCAAATCTTGACAAAAGTATTTCTATATAAGCAGAAGAAGAACAAAGCATTAATTAAAAACTTTTGTTTATTAAAACGAATTCACGAACTTATTATCAACATAATTTGATTCGTAATTGCAAAAATTAGCGTACGTGAAATTTCGTAAACCGTTCACACGAGAATTTTCATTCGTACGTATAAGAAAAGCTCTTCCTGCAACCAGCAGGACTTGAACTGAAACTTGGTGGTGCCTGAAACCAAAAGCTGCAGCTTTCAGGAAACGAGCGAATACGAAACCTCACGAACGTTTTCGGAGTTGCTGATTTATTGGACAACTTTCAGTTATACCATAATTATTTTTTAAAACTTGGCATACACTTTTTGTATGTAAAAAATAAGGTACCTACTAAAATTTTTTACCAACCGAAATTATCTAAATTGCAACAGCAAATAGCTCTTACTACTAAGTACCTACTTGTTACTTTTTCATACTGCGATGAAGTTTATGGCAGATATTAAAAAAAAACAAATATAATTACTGTATATACCTGTTGTTAAACTTTGTTTATGCGTATGCACATATTATGTAGGATATACGAATGCATACTCTTTAAACACTTCGCCGATAAAGATTTTCTGCTAATAATTTTTTTAACAATTTATTTGCACATTTCAGTAAAACATACAATAGACGTAAAAAAGGTCCACATAAAAGAAAGACATAAATGAATTGGTTGAAAAGAAAATATTAGCTATTGGATTATTTGTCCGATCTGGCTATTCTTACAACAATGATAAATATAGCATTATTTCAACAATACATAAAAACATAAGAAATGGCAATACATTGCATTTCTTCATTTTGACGCTAACATCTAAGACATTTCATGATTGAGGAAAGCTTAGATTCCGTATTCTAAGAATTCTAAAAGAAATATACCAACAAAAACCACAAAAACATTTACAAAAGTCTGAGAAGTGGCTTCGGTTTGCCATTGTTCGGATTTCAGTAAGTTTTTCTACTACTTTTGTGATTTTTCTATCCTTACTTTGGTTTTCAGTACAACACGATTCGCTAAGCACAATATTGTTATTGTTCAAAATTATTCGATACAGTAATTTAAGGTTAAAAGTGAGATAAACAACCAAATGTAATGCTCTAATTACAAGTAGGTAATAGATACTTACTTTATTTTCAAAGTAATATTATTTTTGTTATTATATTATAATGAAACACATTAGTTTAATAAACTCATTGTAAAATTTGTTAATTTTCATATGCAGTATAGTTAGAGCTGTGTCTAAGACAGTCATACCGAAAATTAACTAGCACAGACAGTTGGTTATGACAATTGTCCTGAATTCGAATTAGCATGTACAAAACATTAACTCGTAATTTAATTTTTTTAACCATAAACTTAAAATCAATTTTTAATTTCTTATGGGCGAGTAATAAATGGATTCAAGAAATCAAATATATTTTAAAGAAATATAAATTGAAAGACGTAAAACTTTTGCCCAAGTGCATACTTAAGTTGTAATTTTTAAAATGATCCACAAATCACATTTTACAATTCAGTCAGCTTTAAAACTAAGTTCGAACTTTTGTGTTTTCTTGCATTTACACAAGTTTCTATGTTATCAAGGTTTAAGAATTGAAGGATACTAAAAAAAGCACTTGAAGTGATAACAAAGACCAGTCTAAATAAAGATTGTGACCTGGATTAATGTCGATCAATCTCTTACAAACATTTGGAAAATACTTTAAGCCAGCTTCTCCCTTAATTGATTAATTATTTACTTTTATTATATTTACGTTTCGTGAGAGAGATTGAGAGAGCTTTCATGTTTAATCTTGAAACCAAAGTTAGAGCGTAATTAGTAATAATTTATTGCCGAATAAAATTTTAAAAATCCAATGTGCTAATGGAAATAACTTTCACAAAAAAATTTAATTAAAAATAATTTTAAAAAAACAAAAAAATGTTTTTGTCAACTAATATCAATCAAAATTTAATCAGCTATAAGCAAGCTACATAATATGAAGCGAAAAACTGCGGTTATGTTATTCTAATTATACTGCTATGCCTGCATGGTGTAAAAACTACATAAAAATGTTGCATCTACAGAAGAGTAATCTATCTCATCAAATTGATTATAAAGAATTCAAATAAAAAGATTACATTCCATCTGGAATGGAAACTAGTGAATACTAACTTCTTTGTATGTATGTACGTGTGCAGTTACTGCTTTACAAATCTAATTTTTTATTAAAATTTGTGTAAATTTTTGAACTTCTTTAACCACTAATAAGCTTTCGTTTCAAGCAACAAGACGGTCTTGGCCTAGTAGTTAGAGCAATCAACTACTGATGCAAAGGCATCCGGTTCGATCCCGGGAGGAGTCTAGTAAGGAAAATTTTCTTTTTGACTCTCTTCCCAGAAAACTTATTGTTTAACGGGCCTCTGAACCACGGAAAATGTTAATAAACTACATTTTTGAGAAAACTTACTAAGCAGATTACACGTCGATGGTTTGTAATTGACTTTCAAGGTGAGATAGTAAAATAACAATTCTAATGCGCCCGGATTTAAACTCAGCATTGGTAGTCATGCACTTGACCGCGTAACCGCTTAATAATACTCGTACGTCAGAATATAGCATTTAATAATTTAGAATTAGTTACTCTTCCCCTTCTCCATAACTTAAGTTGCCTAACAGTATATCAAGAAAGTTATGTATAAGTGCAGCTGCATGAATGGGCAAAATATGAACCTAGAATACTAGAATTAGGCTTAAAATGATTTTATGCTGCAGCTATAAAAGAATTCGAAGGGTATTCTATCAAATCTGATTAATATCTACTACATTATTTTTTATTCAGTTAATATTCGCCTTTTAAAAGACTAATCAGTTAAACTATGCCTAAATGAATGAAAATGGATTAAAATCCATATAAAATTGAAATCAAAAACTATATTGAAAAATTTTAGTAATAATTAATTGACATAATATGTTTTGACAAACACACTAGATTTTCAAACTAATTGTCCTTTAAAATACAAAACAACATTGTAGTACAACGGTGTCTTAGACTAGAAATGTAAATTGGAAAATTTTCAAATTTCACTTAGTTTGTAAAAATTAAAAAAATTTTATTCAACATTAGGTAATCAGTTTTGCACGGAAATGAATCATTCTTTCCTGTTACTTTAAAGTTTTAAATTAGTAGATGTATTACAGCGAAAAATTTGATTAATAGAAATACATTCGTGGGAAAAGTACACCTTTATTTGTCTTTAAAACACATAGGCAATGATTATTCATTGAATATTAGAACAAACTAGTACATTATTTTCCCATTGTATATTTGTCAAAGTTTAAATCACCTACTACAACAATCTTGGCTTGGGTAGCTGTTTCACACGTTATAAAAAATTTCGAAAACAATTTTTATAATCAATAAACAATGGTGAGTGCCGTGGGAGATGGACAGTACCGACTATAATAGTATTGCCGATCCATACCAAGCGTTGATTTCATACGAAACCGTATATGTCTATATAATATCATCAAATTACTTAATAATATAACATTAGATGAATAATAGAACGCCTCTGTACTTCAGGATTTAAATTAATACCTCTACTACAGTGAAAAGTTTAATAATTTTTAAATTCAGGTTCATTTAGAAGAAATATATTATGTACATACTATGTATTAGGAGTATATAACTGTCAAAACAGCTTTTCACAAAAATAATTATATTACCTACAATAAGTGCTTGAAGTTATATTGTTACTAATACTGTTGATTTTAGTGCCCATTCCACCACAATCATATTGATAATAATAATAATAATTGCGCTTATTTTATGTAAATAATTATTTGTTATTTGCAATTTAACTAAATTATAATTTGGTAGATTGGCAAAACATGGTGAGTAAATAAGACGAACAAAATTACACAAAATTTTATTAAATGTAAATAAAAAAGGGAAGTTCCGATTCGAAAATATGTAATTAAAAAAATATGATTTGCTAGGAATTAACGCTAATAAAATATCCATTTTAGTATTAAATTGTAAAACATAAAATGCAAAAATAATTTTAAAGCCTGTACAGAAAATAATTACTAAATCGATATCAAAAACGCGGAAACATCACAGACTTGATTTCCAGTTTTATTCTCATTATGGCAGAGCTTTTCACGCTAACCACTTGTACTCGTGTTATGTTCTCTTTCTACTTCAACACTCCGAATTGCGAGTAGCCCTCGGGCGGACGTCTTCGCTTAGTTTACTCTCATCAGTACGAATATTCATCGCAGATTGTTCAAAATGCAATGTCGACGAAATTATACAGTTTCGGGCTATGCGTTTGCCAGGATTTTAATCTAATTTTAATTTTGTGATTGTCAGGTTGATTTTAATGACGTCTTCTGCTTGCCAGACCTTGTCATTCGAATTGTAATGCAACACAAAATATGAACTCGAAATTTAAAAATAATTTGCACAATGCACTACATCTAGTATGTAAGTACAAACTATAGATACTTAAAGACCAACTCACTTGATTAAAACTGTAATTAAGTAGAACTTGTTGCAAACGTTATAGTTTTAAAACTACTTACATATGTGTAACTAAACTAATTTTAAAATATTTTAATTGGACTTGAAGTAAGAAAAATAATAACTAAAAATTTAAATATGGATATCAGATACTAAACTATTTTGGGGGACATGGGAAATTAATGCGTAAGTTCGCACCTGAATAGATCAATAATATGCAGATACTGAATTTTAAAAGGTATTTAAAATATAAAAACTACTATGATATATTAACATTCTTTATCCACGTGAAATATAACATGTAATACATATTATGTACTTCTTTTTTACAATTTTACAAAACACTGTATAATCGTGCAAGCTTTACTGTCGAAACTGCTAAAATTGGATTGATATAATAGTATTTCATCTGAATATTCTATCCTATTGTTTTCCAATTTCTGCAAATTTCTAACTTGCATTGATAAAAATTAAATTGGTACCTACTCAATATTAAACCAATTCACTCTACATATTATTATGCCTATCATTATTTATTATATACTATACTATATATATAATAAATTCGTAAATATATATAAGTATAAAAATTATGTATGTACATACGAGAGGATAATAAAATATAAAACCTTCTTGCGTTAGTTGTTGGAAGTTGAAAATTATAATCTTTGTTAAACTAAAAGATGGTAATAAATTAATATTTTATATTGAACAGGTATTTGTGTGAAAGTGTATATAGTTACAATGCACCAGCACTTTGTTTAAAATCCGGATGAACGTGCAATCAAGGCAGAATGGAACGGTGTGACAAGAGCAAACTGGCGTCTAATTAATGACTTTCTTAGATAGCCTCAATTAAGTAGTCGACGTGACGCTTGCTGACTTATGGCTTAATTACTTACCCGCACCGCAAGCTTACGAGTTTCTTAGGTCAAACCGTGAAAAACTACATCAGAGAAATATTACTGTGCACGTACCTACCTATCTTTCTATTATTAAAAAAATTTCCTTTAATTAAAAATTATGTATGTAACAATTTTTGTTAAATTATTTAAATCGCAATTTTTTTATTCATTAAAAATAATTTGTACTCGTTGGCAAATAAACTGGAACTAAAAATTTAGTTGCAAAAATTAACATTTATTAAATAACCGCTTTTGTTTTAAGATTACTATTATTACTAAAAAAATTCAAAATTTCTCAGGAAATCTACCGTTTCACCGCACGATTAATTTCTGGACTATATTTAATACAAGAAGTTATAATATTGAAAACCATCATAATATTTTCCTAAGTAGGACTTGAAATGATATTTATTCTAAGTTATTACGTTACAAATTGTAAGTTAAAAATTAATTTGATTAAAACTAGTTATGTAAAATTTGGGTCAAAATGCAAATGTATTGCGTACGAACAAGATTTGCTCTTCTGTTTAACAAGTTGTGTAATCTATTTCTATTACTTGTATTAGTTTATATAGGATAGCCCGCAAGGATGAGTAAATTATAATATATATTACATTCCCTATACAAACTATATAACTAATATCTAATTAAAGCTGTTTGCATGGAACTCAGATACGGACCAATGCCGAGTGTTAGCGGTTTTTCCCAGATCCCGAGAGGATACTTGATTAATAACATAGTTAGCTGAGCCCGTTTCGGTTACCCGGATTACGCGGTTTTTGCTTAACAAAAGATAAACGAAACTTCTAGTTATGTGCTTAGATTTAGAGTTGTGTAATTTTACCTTTCCACGTATTGACGGAATTTTTTTCAAGTTTTTGTTCAATTCCCGAAAACGTAGAAACATATGTTACCGTTTACTATGTCGACTATCAATAAATTTTTATCTTTCATCCAATCGGGTTTTTTTAAATATTTCATTCCATTTTTTTAAAATCCAATCTGACACGAAAATCTTCCATTAGAAAAAATTTTTCTTTTGTGTTCTTATTATAACGATTTGCATAATATATTGCTTCGGCGCCGCTTAGAGATACGTATGTACGTATCATATATGTACTACATAGTATATGTATTTATATTCTTATATGTTATACATACTTAGTACCTATAATTTGTTATTATTAATTTATACCAGTGAAATTTTTAATGCTTAGCCCATTAATCTTTGGCCCATTTGTTTGAGAAAGAAAATGAAAACATTGTATGCATGCAACTGTCAGTTTCTGAAAATATAATATTTTTATACATTTCAGACAATATAATAAAATTAGGCAGTTAGTCTATACTACTTGAGAAATAAAGCGGAAAACATCTTCATTTTACTAAGTAGGTACTAGGTACTACCCATATGTTTCTACCATAAATTTAAACTTCCATGAACTAACTACGACATTGTAGAGTTATTGTTTACAAGCGCTTTCAGCCTTCAGTTTTAACGAAATTCTTAGCAAAACAAGCTTTGTTGCGTATTTGAAATTTAATAACCTAACAGTTTAAAGTTTTGAACGAATTGAAAATACGTTATAAGCATTCAATTAAGTTAAAAGTTATATAACGAGAAACATTTACTTTGAATTTTAATTCTAATTTGAAAATAGCTTTTCGTTTTAATTTGATAAGATTTCTAATTTTATTTTATTTTAAAGTAAATTTATAATTAATTTATTCAAATGTTTCCAAAACTTATTGCTTTTTCAAAAGTTTTGTTAATTAAATTATTGAAAAAGTAAATTTATATCTTGATAGATTCAAGTCAAAGAAGAAATTCAATCAGGTAAAATGTAACGTGGTCAATTCAAAGATAGGATAAGCTCTTCACGTGATAAACTAATTATTATTGGTTAACATTTACAAATCAATAGCATGACGATACGATAGATACCATTCCGTGCAAGCCAATACAATGCAATGCAATTAAAACTGTACAATGCGATACAATATACAATAGATCGTATACAAATTATATAATACAATGCAATACAGTATGGCACAGACAAGACAATAATATTATAAATTAATAGGAGTACTAATTAGTGCAGTACAAAATAATAAAATGACAACAATTATTGTTGTAGTAATAATAAATAAATTGGGCAGGTAATGAGAAGGCAATAAAATATCATATAAACATAGTTGATAAGAATAACAAAAACAGATAAAAGAGATATACGGCAATTTATAAGTAGCTTTTTTTGAGTAATTGATTTACCTTTTTTATTTATACATATATTATGTAAATATGCAGCACGTTACACCAATATATAAATATGCATATATGTACCTACCTATGTATAGTTTAGTACAAAAAATTACATATTTACTCATTTTTAAACATTGAAGAAGACGGTCGCGGTGGCACTCGAATCGGACCGGGGTAAAAAATTTATTCTGATCGTCTTCCACGCCAACACGTTCGGCAAGCGAGGCGTGTGTAACTGCCAGAACCTCTCAGGAGAACCAAACCAATCCTTTACAGAGAGGTTTGGTGGAAACTGAGAAAGGCCTTATGTCTAGGAGTGGACGAGTGCTGGCCGAGGAAGAGAAACATTGAAGATAGACACATATTAATGTACATTACATATAATAGAATGCATTACAATGTAATGTAAAATAATAAATTATTAGTTTCTAACAATAGTTAATTATTACCTACTAAATTAAAGATTAAAAGTTAAATAAAATTAATAAATTTATGTTCATTTCATATGTAGGTACTAATCTTATTTTTAGCTGTAATTACAATGTGTACGGTATACCCATAGACTATTAGAAAGAATGGACACAGCTATTTACATATTTTAGTGTAACCATGATCATGTGACCAAAACCGTGTTTTTGTTTTGAAATGCTTGTTATGATCTACAGTACATTACGCCTGTTAATAGGGTTAGGTTGTCCGCATTTCAGAAAATTTATTTTATCTTGAAAAATATAGCTCCGTTATAAATTTATACTGCTGAATATGTTGTGTATATGTGTAAAAGTCAAAACTTAACGAAAAGTTGTTATTTTTCGTAGGTAAGTAAATTGTTATAATGTATACTATTTCAGTGGCGCACAATAAATTTTTAGGATTTCGAAAACAATTTGTTTAACGTGTCTTTCAAGTAATTTGAGTGCCTCGGTAATATGAAATTATAAAATTTTATTTTATTATTTAAAATGAATTTTATTCGTTGTTTACATGTTGAAACCTAATTTTAATTTGACATTGAATCCAAGTACCTGCGAACCCACACGCACGCCTGTGGCATACAAAACAAACATCAGGACTTTGTTTACTCGCCTTTCTTATCAATGCCGAACGATGGCATCAAAACGTTATGTGTATTCGAATAGGACATGCTATGTCCATTCTTTCTATAGTCTATGGGTATACTCTTGATAGTAGCTTCACATCAGATAATAGACAATCATTAATGTAAATTATTATTATAGTGAAGTCTGTATACTCTGGACAGAAAAATCTTTCCGTATTAAGGGCTTCCGTTTTGCAGATCCCTTACCTAAAGCAAGAAAAATCTGTTTAAGACGGCTTTTGTTAAATATTTGTATTAAACAACTCAGTACAAATTATTTGGTAATACCTAATAATGTTATAGGCGCCATAATGTAATTTTCCCAGTTCATGATGTGATATAAGGTTCTGAACTAAACATCGTGTAATTTTAAATTTTCTAATTCAAACACCTTTCGGTTTAGTTCATGAAGTAAATAATGTTTTCCTTCACTTTACTAATGACATTAAAATTATTAAGACAAATTAGAAGCATGCACTTCATGAACTATGCAACAATGCCGTTGTAGTAATGTCAAAATTCAAACTACGAAAATGTCTGTAATAAACGCAAGAATTATTCTTACGTTCTTGAAATCGACCTAATCATGGCAACTTTCTTAAATAAACTTCTTAACTTGATATAAAATTACTGATTGCTTTCTACAATTATATATAATTATTAAGACAATATTTAAAAATTTTGTTTCAATTTAAGAACCTTGGATATTTGGTCAATTTCAAGAACGATATTCTAACTGGAAAGAACGAATATTTTAAGTGTACATATGTGCTGCCTAATTAAAATTTTTAAACTTTACTGTAACCATACGTTAGAAATAAATCATTTAAATCAAAACCTTACAGAATATAAAACATTGCAATCTTTAAATAATTCTTAATTTCACAGTAGTAATTCCGTTAAATATGAGTTCATGATAAGACTTCAAACAAAACGCCGAATTTGAACTTAACGAAATTAACTTAATTTAATTTAATTTTAAAATCCTTGTTCTTAATTAATCGACCAACATATAGTCAACTAATAATCTCGTAATCATCAACGATCTGTAGACTATGGGAAAGGCAACGGAAAAGCACCCATAAATTATTATACTCTCTGGTAAATATATTTTAGCTTTAACCAAATTGAATCGCCAACGTTCGAGAGACCGAACATGGCACATGAAAAGAAGAAGCTTAATTAATGAAGGCTGATTTTACATTGCTTAAATTACATGTTGCATTAAAATTATAAAATACAAACATTGCATTTTCTACAGGTTTATAGCCTTATGATGTCGTAATTGTTTTACTTGATAACTGAAATATTAGCTGAAACAAATGCAGTATTTGTGTGCAGTAATAAATGATCTAAGAAAATGCCAATTTAAAAAAAATGTATTGGTTAACGAGTAATGATTCAAAATCAATTCGTAGATGAATAATAAACTTGTCTTTGCGTTGGAAATGGCTCTTAATGTAGAAAAAGTAAAAATAATATCAAATATTAATTGAACCTGCAAGTTTACATAATAATATGTATATTTTACTGTATTATCCTAATATGAACTATATTATCTTTTAAGATGATATCCAAGAAAAATTGTAAACAGATCATGTAATTTTAGAATTTTTACACAATTTGACACTTTTTCTGAGATCTTAGTCTTTCAGCAAGTGTAGAAACTACATTATCCATTTCATGAATTGTACAAAAATGACCAAATTGTAAAAAATTCTAAAATTACACGATTTGGACCTTCTGTAATATTATTTTACAGAAGAGTGTATATATACATAGTGTCAACTTTTTCTGAAGAAAATAAAGAACTTTATACATGTATCATGCATGTATGTACCTACATTGTACGGTGACCTATCAAAATTACCCGACAAAATAGCTCAGACATAATAGCCTTGACATAATGGCCCTTGTTAAAATAGATTTACAAATAATAGCCTGGCAATAATTCCAATTTAAATTACTTGTAGAACTATTGAAAACGTAGCTGTTCAAATACGCATAATATAGTTAGTATAGCTTTCTGTAATCTTCTAGTAGATGTAGCATTTCTTCTACAAATTATTCAAAACTATTTAGGCTATTACGTCACCGGGCTATTTTGTCGGAGCTATTTTGTTATTGCAATTATCCAGAGCTATTATGTCAACGGGTTTTTATCGAACTATTTTAACGGACTGTTCTGTCGGACTCTTTTGACCGTGGCTTTTTGTCGGGGTACCATATTTATTGTACATAATATGTATTACAAAATTTTATTATTGAAATTAAATGTGAACAGAAGTGGATTTGAACACGTATTTATTATTATAAAAATTTAACAAAATAACTTCAAGTTAAAATACATGCCATTTTAATGTACAGGCAGGGTAGGCCAATTTCGATGGTTCTTACGGAGAATATATGGAATATATGGGAGATATGGGAAAATGAATAACTCATCTTCAATCTCTTTTTGAGAGGAACTGTATGGCAAAAACCGAAATTTGCTGTCTTTTTCTGTTTTCGTCTTATCGGTAAAAGATCGATTTTTCAACTTTTTGATTAATGTCGATATCTCGGTTGTTTTTAAGTTATCAAAATATTAATACTTTTTGAGTCATTTTTAAGGACGATAAAATGAGTTAAAGATATTATAAATACTGTTAATTTTCAAGTTATAATATAAAGTTTAGTTTTCTTATTGTTGTTCATTTTGAAATCTTAGTTGAATATGGTATTTTAAAAAGCGGTTCATTATTTCATGTTCATTCAATTTATTAATAAATATTAAATAGAAAACCTAACATCCAAAAATAAAACAATACATTTTTAAAGTAAATCAGAACAGAAATTTTAAACAATAACTAAATTTAAAGTAAATATTGTTATGAAGAGGTATAATTATGGTTTGAAAACAATGGACATCAGTTTGAATACTTACTAAATTACTTAATTTGTTATTGTTTAAAATTTTATTTTAATTCTAATTTGAAAATAGCTTTTCGTTTTAATTTGATAAGATTTCTAATTTTATTTTATTTTAAAGTAAATTTATAATTAATTTATTCAAATGTTTCCAAAACTTATTGCTTTTTCAAAAGTTTTGTTAATTAAATTATTGAAAAAGTAAATTTATATCTTGATAGATTCAAGTCAAAGAAGAAATTCAATCAGGTAAAATGTAACGTGGTCAATTTAAAGATAGGATAAGCTCTTCACGTGATAAACTAATTATTATTGGTTAACATTTACAAATCAATAGCATGACGATACGATAGATACCATTCCGTGCAAGCCAATACAATGCAATGCAATTAAAACTGTACAATGCGATACAATATACAATAGATCGTATACAAATTATATAATACAATGCAATACAGTATGGCACAGACAAGACAATAATATTATAAATTAATAGGAGTACTAATTAGTGCAGTACAAAATAATAAAATGACAACAATAATTATTGATGTAGTAATAATAAATAAATTGGGCAGGTAATGAGGAGGCAATAAAATATCATATAAACATAGTTGATAAGAATAACAAAAACAGAGAAAAGAGATATACGGCAATTTATAAGTAGAACTTTTTTGAGTAATTGATTTACCTTTTTTATTTATACATATATTATGTAAATATGCAGCACGTTACACCAATATATCTTTTCTTTTCTTTATTAGCCTTTTTTTTTCATCCAGTGTTGGACATAGGCCTCCCCTTTCTGTCTCCAGGTGTTGCGGTCTGCCGTCATTCTCATCCAAGAGAACCCAACTACCCTCTTCAAATCGTCCGACCATCTCATCTGTGGACGTCCTCTTCCTCTCTTGTCTGTCCATGGTCTCCATTGTTGGACCTCTCGGTTCCAACGTCCGTCCGTCGTTCTCATTACGTGTCCAGCCCACCTCCATTTCACTGATGTCGTATGTTCTATTACATCTCTTAATTTTGTTTTTTCTCGAATGTTTTCATTTCTAATTTTATCTTGGAGCTTTATGCAGCATTTGTCTCTCCATAGCCCGTTGTGTCTTGGCTAGCTTATCGACGATATTCTGTGTGAGGGTCCAGGTCTGAGCGCCATATGTCAGGACAGGTAATACGCATTGGTTGTACACATTTCGTCTCAATATTAAAGGTATTTTACAGTTTTTGAGTATTCGCTTTGTTTTCCGAATGCTGACCAAGCTAGCCTTATTCGTCTGTCGATTTCTGCGGTTTGGTTTTGCTTCCCGCATTTTACCATCTGGCCTAGATATATATATTCTTTCACGTTTTCTAGTTCGTAGTTATTTACTATTATCTTTCTGTTGTCTTCTTGGTTACTCATTACCTTTGTCTTGTGTATGTTCATATTTAAACCTATCTTTCGTGAATGAACATCCAATTCGTGTATCATCGTCTGTATCTCGTCAAAGCTTCCGGCTATCAGTACCACATCGTCTGCGTATCTTAGGTGACTCAGCCTTTTCCCATTTATATTAATTCCTTTCTGTTCCCATTTCATTTTCTTGAACACGTCTTCTAATGTTGTTATAAATAATCTCGGACTCATGCTGTCTCCTTGTCGTACTCCTCGTTTTATCTGGATGGGCTGGGTGTTCTCGTTTAGCTGGACTATCATTTGAGCGTTGTCATATATAGACTGGATTAACTGTGCATACCTATGGTCTACTCTGCTGTTCTGGAGTGCCTTTAATACCGCCCACATTTCAATCGTATCAAAGGCCTTACGGTAATCTATGAAAGCTAGATATAGTGGGAATCTATATTCTGTCGACTTTTCTATTAATGTTCGAATTGTGAGTAGATGATCAGATGTACTGAAACCCTTTCGAAATCCTGCCTGTTCCACAGATTGATAGAATTCTAGTTTGTTTTCAAGCCTATCTATTATGATTCTTGTCAATGTTTTATATAGTTGTGATAATAGTGATATGGGTCGGTAGTTGTCAAGATTTGCTTTATCTCCTTTTTTGTAGAACAGTATCGTTGTTGATGTATTCCATTCTTGTGGGATTCTTCTTTCATGTACACATTTGTTGAATAAGATCTTTAGACTTTCCAGGACTGCTCTTCCGCCTTCTTTCATTAGTTCCGCAGTAACCTCATCAGGTCCAGGCGCTTTATTGTTCTTCGTACGATTTAGTGCCGACAAAATCTCTTCTTCGTCTATATCTGGTATGTCTTCCGATCCTATATTCTTTACGTCTATTGTTAGTTCTTCTTCGATCTCTTTCGGTATTGCATGTTTCTGTTCGTATAGGTCTTGATAGTATTCTTCCACTGCTCGTAGAATTTCTTTTTTATCTCTAATTACCACATTATTTTTGTTTTAATTTCAATGATTTGTTCTCTTCCTAAGGATCGTCTCACACTTTTCATGTTCTTACCTTCCTCTATCACTTTAGCTATTTCCTCTTCTAACTGTTTTCTCTTGTCTTCTTTTATAGATTTTTTCAGGGTTTTATTTGTTTCTGTATAAGCTATTGTGGTTCTTTCATTGTTTCTTAACAAACATCTCCTCTTTTCGAATAGTTTCTTAGTTCTTTCACTCCACTTTTCTTTACCGCTTCTCTTCCTTCCGGCTATCTTTTGTCCAGCCTCTTTCATTGCTTTCACTACTTTTTTGTTTATTTCATCTATATTTCCATCCGCTAGATCTCTGTCTCTCTCTACAATGCGCTTGAGTTCCTGTTGGTATTCGTTTCTTTTATTTCTAATCTGGTTTCCGTCGAATAAGACTTTTGCTTTATTCATTAGTTTAGCTCTCTCAAGTATTGTATTAAGTTCAATCTTTGACCTAACTAGTCTGTGATCACTACCTGTGTTGAATTCGTTTAGTACTGATACATCTTTGATTATATTTTTATCGGACGATAGTATGTAATCTATTTCATTCTTTGTGTTGCCGTTTGGGCTTATCCACGTCCACTTTCTATTGTTCTTTTTGCGAAAGAATGTATTCATGGCATATATATTTCGGTGTTCCATAAAATTTACTAGCGTCTGTCCTCTCTGTACACCAATATATAAATATGCATATATGTACCTACCTATGTATAGTTTAGTACAAAAAATTACATATTTACTCATTTTTAAACATTGAAGAAGACGGTCGCGGCTTGGCACTCAAGTGCTCAAACTAATAAGCCGCGCGTCCCGGTTCAAATCCGGACCGGGGTAAAAAATTTATTCTGATCGTCTTCCACGCCAACACGTTCGACAAGCGAGGCGTGTGTAACTGCCAGAACCTCTCAGGAGAACCAAACCAATCCTTTACAGAGAGGTTTGGTGGAAACTGAGAAAGGCCTTATGTCTAGGAGTGGGCGAGTGCTGGCTGAGGAAGAGAAACATTGAAGATAGACACATATTAATGCACGTTATAATAGAATGGATTACAATGTAATGTAAAATAATAAATTATTAGTTTCTAACAATAGTTAATTATTACCTACTAAATTAATAGTATATTACGTAACGAGAGTTGTAAAAAGCCCATTACACACGACGTGGAAAGTTACTTCACGAGCGGCGAAGCGGCGAGTGAAGTAAATTCCACAAGTGTGTAATGGCTACAACTCGAGTTAAATCATATTTTTCTACGACCACACAAATGTAAAATTTTTTTAATTTTTAATTGTATTTTTTTGAATTTGCAATAACTCAAGAACGACGCTAGATATCGAAAAACTGAGCAAAAAATTCTCCCCCTCGCTTCGTACTTCGCCCCCTACTGAATTATCGATGGGAAGGTGTATGCAAAAATTCAGATTGATCGGGCGCAAAAAAAATTAGTTAAACGTCAAAATTCGTATTTTAAACGAGTATCGAAAACGAATATCACGAAACCTAACAATTAGAACTATCAAAACAACTGTCAAAATTTAATTAGTACTGCCAACACAGTTTTAGTCTTCTTCTTCAAGTGCCATACACTTCATTGTGCGTAGGCGATCAGCTTAGCCGAAGCCAAGCTGACTTTACTAGGGAATATAATTAATGGGGTGGTTTCCCGTTGCCTTCCCCACAGTCCAAAGATTGATATCGGACCTTTGATCACAGCAGTGTAACCGACTCGACTAGGAATCGAACCATGGTCTACCGATTTAAAGTCGGCCGGTGTATGCTTTACGCTACACTGCTGGTCTCACAGTTTTAGTAAATTATAAAATTCCCTAATCGTGCGATCGACTTATTATTACGCACGCCGTTTGTAATGACTTGCATACATAATCTCCTATCAATGCAGTATTTGTCATTTACACTAGTGGTCGTAGAAAAAGATTAAAAAGTTAAATAAAATTAATAAATTTATGTTCATTTCATATGTAGGTACTAATCTTATTTTTAGCTGTAATTACAATGTGTACGGTATACCTTATAGTAATTCACACACATAATAGACAATATAATATGTAATTATTTATAGTAAAGTCTGTATACTCTGGACAGAAAAATCTTTCCGTATTAAGGGCGTTCCGTTTTTGCAGATCCCTTACCTAAAGCAAGAAAAAATCTGTTTAAGACGGCTTTTGTTAAATATTTGTATTAAACAACTCAGTACAAATTATTTGGTAATACCTAATAATGTGTATGAGGCGCCCACTTAGTGTAATTTTCCCAGTTCATGATGTGATATAAGGTTCATGAACTGAAACCAGATCGTGTAATTTTAGTATTTTTTCCAATTCGAACACCTTTTCGGTTTAGTTCATGAAGTAAATAATGTTTTTCCTTCACTTTACTAAAGACATTAAAATTATATAAGCAAGACATGAGAAGCATGCACTTCATGAACTACTGCAACAATGCCGTTGTAGTAATGTAAACCAAAAATTCAAAACTACAGAAAATGTCTGTAAAAACGCAAGGAAATTCATTCTTACCGTTCTTGAAATCGACCTAATCATGGCAACTTTCTTAAATTCAAACAAAGCATTCTTAACTTAGGATATAAAATTACTGATTGCTTTCTACAATTATATATAATTATTAAGTACAATATTTTAAAATTTTGTTTCAATTTAAGAACCTTGGATGATTTGGTCAATTTCAAGAACGATATTCTAACTGGAAAGAACGAATATTTTTGAGTGTACATATGTGCTGCCTAATTAAAATTTTTTAAAAACTTTACTGTAACCATACGTTAGAAATGAATCATTTAAAAATAAACAAAAACCTTACAGAATACTAAAACATTGCAATCTCTTAAACAATTCTGTAGAAGTTCACAGTAGTAATTCCGTTAAATATGAGTTCATGATAAGACTTCAAACAAAAACGCACGAATTTGAACTTAACTTAAATTAACTTAATTTAATTTAATTTTTAAAATCGCCTTAGTTCTTAATTAATCGACCAACAGTATAGCGCGAAGCATACACGGGTCAACTCAGAAGCGGTAATCTCGCGGTTCGAATCCTGCTTACGTTAGATACACTGATGTGATCAAAAAATCCAATATCGATCTGTAGACTATGGGAAAGGCAACGGAAAAGCACCCCATAAATTATTATACTTTCTGGTAAATATATTTTAGCTTTAACCAAATTGAATCGCCAACGTTCGAGGGACCGAACATGGCACATGAAAAAGAAGAAGCTTAATTAATGAAGGCTGATTTTACATTGCTTAAATTATATGTTATTTTTGAATTTGAATTTTATTATTGAAATTAAATGTGAACAGAAGTGGATTTGAACACGTATTTATTATTATAAAAATTTAACAAAATAACTTCAAGTTAAAATACATGCCATTTTAATGTACAGGCAGGGTAGGCCAATTTCGATAATTCTTACGAGGAATATATGGAATATATGGGGAGATATGAGAAAATGAATAACTCATCTTCAATCTCTTTTTTTGAGAGGAACTGTATGGCAAAAACCGAAATTTGCTGTCTTTTTCTGTTTTCGTCTTATCGGTAAAAGATCGATTTTTCAACTTTTTGATTAATGTCGATATCTCGGTTGTTTTTT
Source organism: Lycocerus yunnanus (assembly GCA_036346125.1). Classification (NCBI taxonomy): domain Eukaryota; kingdom Metazoa; phylum Arthropoda; class Insecta; order Coleoptera; family Cantharidae; genus Lycocerus; species Lycocerus yunnanus. The sequence continues at coordinate 10,300,622 of JARFIX010000010.1, read as the reverse complement.
AAGTTATCAAAAAAATATTAATACTTTTTTTGAGTCATTTTTTTAAGGACGATAAAATGAGTTAAAGATATTTTAAATAACTGTTAATTTTCGAGTTATAATATAAAGTTTGGTTTTCTTATTGTTGTTCATTTTTGAAATCTTAGTTGAATATGGTATTTTAAAAAGCGGTTCATTATTTCATGTTCATTCCAATTTATTAATAAATATTAAATAAAAAAAACCTAACATCCAAAAAATAAAACAATAAATTTTTTTAAAGTAAATCAGAACAGAAATTTTAAACAATAACTAAATTTAAAGTAAATATTGTTATGAAGAGGTATAATTTATGGTTTGAAAACAATGGACATCAGTTTGAATACTTACTAAACTTACCTTAACTCTTGTTATTGTTTAAAATTTTTATTCTGGTATAATATGTACTTTTAAAATTTCATTTAATTCATTATTTAATTTTTCGGGTTTTGCTTTTATTATTTAACATTTTTTAATAAAATAGGAGAAAACTAAAATAATTGATCTCACATATTATACATATATGTATGTAACATTGTAAAAAAGATAAAAAGTTTTATTTAAATGCTCCTATATCATATTCAACTATAGTTCCTATTTAAAAAACACAACTTTATATTATAACTCAAAAACTAACAAAAATATTCAAAACTCGTTTATACCAGCGTATTATCCATAAAAAGTGTCTGAAGGACGTATTAATATTTTTCGGTCTCTTTAAAAACAACCAAGATATTGACATTTATCGAAAAACTGAAAAATCTAACTATTGCCTATAACTGGAAGAAAAAAAAGGATAACAAATCTCGGATTTCGCTATCGATTTTCTCTTAAAAAAAAGAGATCGAGGCTTCGCCATCGCCATTTTTACATATATCTAATAGTTATCGAACCAACAAAATTGACACATCTTGTACATACGTACATTCTATGTAATGTATAATAATTTTAATATATTATTAATAATTGGGTAGCTTTAATTTTTTTCAAATTTTCCTGTCCGGAGTGTTTCCTACAATATTATTTGCTCAAATTAGTAAGTGCCTACATCCCTATATACATATTTGAACTTGAACTTTACATATTTGTATTTGTAGTTATTTTCCTCAAATTTTTATAATGGAATATAATAGTATACTACACCTCGCCAATTACTAATATTATTAAGTTCGAGTATATTATTTATACGCACATAAAATTGTACGTTTATTATGGATATATGCCAATACATATTGTCGATGTGTTTGTAAGTTAAAATTTAAGTAATTAAATAATTTGTAATGCCATCTATGTATAAGCTTTTAGGCAATGTAATACTAAAAATATTAAAATTCAAGACCGTAAACAATATTGCGTTTTAATTATAAAAAATGTTGTAAACATAATTAAAAAAGTTTGTCGATATAAAGTTGAATTTTTAACGTTTCCATCCCCCGTTCCATAATCTAAGCTTCGCTTCTGGTCAAGTTTATGACTATTAATAATAACCGAGCATAAAAGACATCAGCCAACATTATGCGGGGAAAATTGCCTCAAGTAAAACAGTAGGACGATCGTTATTTGTAATTATTTTCTTTTATAAGAACAGTGGGTTACTTAATAACCCAAATAGTGTTTCGTGTGAGGTTAATATTTTCATACTAGATAAAACTAGGATTATCTGTGGAAAGCATTACAAGTTTGCCGCTATAAGGAAGTAGATAATCATAATGAAAGTTTCTCGAGTTTTATATACTTACTTGGCTAGAAGAATGGAGACTTTTAAATTATGTTTTAGAAAAAAAAATCCAGATTAGGACATAGATTCAAGTCTGGCTGTATTTATAATAATATAAAACAGAAAATGTTTTAAGTATTCTGTACATGCGAATATACACATTTAATACAAGCAAAAGAGGGAATCTGAACATTAAACTAACGATACTTGGGTCAAATATGCAACTACTTGGTATTCAGCAAATGTTCGGTAAACTTGCGTACTACTCTTAATGAGTTAGTCCAGTTGCAAATGTTTAAATGTACACTATCAAACAAACTTCCAGCTTAATGCATGTTGAATAATATAGGAAATTAATTTTTTAACCCCGTTAATTGAAAATTAAACCAAAATGTTAACATTTTGTTTTGGATTCTCCACCTACATTAAATCTATGTTTAAATCTTTTCGATAATGATAATTTCACAATATTCGTAGAATTTCCATTTGTCAATGTTCTTGAAAAGATTTCATTAGGTCGTTGCCAACTTTGCTGCATGTGTACTTACACGATAGGTACGAATCATGAATAACCTTAAAAGTTGATGAATCGAAGCTCTGTAATTTGAATGCACATTATGCAAATAAACTAACAAAATTGTAACTATTTAAGCGATAGATTTTCGATTAGGCACTAAAGCATTAATTTTGCATGAACGGAGACAGCACTGTTTACAGGCCCCTGCTTCGAATTGGAATTAGTTTCGGGTGTACGATGTTTATTAAATATTTGTTGTGCGAGCATTGACAGCAAAACATTTGTGTTTATTGTAGTAGAAACAAATGCACCAACTTAAATAACCCACATTATGACGACATAAATCATAAAATTATTAATCCATTCGCTATACAATATCTTAACATCAATGTCACCATCAACATTATAATTTAGTAAACTATATTTTATTTTACAATTCAGTGTTTGTTTTTTGTTTTTTCTAGCGGAATAAAATTTTATTCCTTATGGTAATTACTATATTTAAAATTTTTGAAAATTTAGGTAAAATTTGCATTCGTTTAGTTATGTATAATAATCCAAAAGTGTAGATAGCATAAAATTGATAGTAAAGAGTATTAATGTTGTTAAGTTTCACCCTACATCCTGATTAACTTCAATCAAGTTCATCCGTGCCAATTATTCTAAATGAAATGTGTGTCGCTAGACTGAGTATTTATAAGCAGTTTCACTTTGATGTAAGCTTAACTCACCTGAATTTAACCACCTGTGGGTTTCTACCTAGCCTCCCTTGCTAGTTGACCGCAAACTTTGAGTTCACCGATAAGTTTTCAACAAAATTAGCTACACTTTATTGGAAATTTCAAATGTTTTCGACGTAAATTCTCTTGTGAATGTTGTTTAATTATTAGCGATATTGCCCAAGAGTTACAAATGACTGCAACAAACACGCTATGCTACAATCCACACAAACTTTCTCGTTGAAACATATTTGCGAGTTAAACATAAATCACCGGTCGTTTTTAATTTTTATTAACAAAGTCAACACCTATGTAGCTTTTTAAAGCTTTTGTGTTTTGTTTATCATTATATGAAATCTTGAAACTCTTAGTTAATTTTCAAATGTAAAACGAAAATGTATAAAATTGGTTTATAGCACCGATTATGAAATTATGAAACATTTTAAACTTTGCAACTTGGGTAAGAAATGCTTTACGAAAACATTCAAATTTAATTAAAAAAGTCTTCCTTTTACTCTTTGACTATAAATTAATAACTTAATTACGCAAAACGACACACAAACTTTAATGTAACGGTCGTAGATTATAGCATTAAGAAGCAAGATTTCAGTCTTGATTAATTTTGTTCAGAGGGCTTAAATGAAAATGCTGCTTGTGAAGATAAATAATATTAATGGCGTCCAAATAGGGTACTAAAACGTGTTGGTCTGAATATAAAGGGTAACCTTGCAGCATTAAATTACTTTTTATTTTCTAACGACTAAAAGAGTTCCTAATAAAAGTTTGTCAAATATCCTCATTCAGTAGCGATTAAACTCATTGATTACCTTTTGCAAAATACAATCAAAATTTTGTTTAATAGAATATGTTGGTAGCATACGTTGCCGACATATTATGTACATGGTAAAGGCATATAAACGTAAATCCTAGCTTTAAACTTGCGATTTCATATATAACTCAATAAATTGAATTCAATTCGTTCAAATTTTAATAAAAACACATTTCGTATTTTACTATAGCCATATTTACAATTTCCTACCTTTATCTTAATTACCTTGATTAATATTTCGTTTTCGATAATGTGGTATTTTAATCTATGGGTGAACTATGGATCAATAAACGTTAAAAAGATTAAGGTATCACTGTTTGATGATGATACACGAAACAGACGAAAAAGTAAAAATTTCGTCACCTTACCGGTATTTCCGGGTCCCACAAATATGTATCATCATTATTGAGAACCACAAATACTGAAAAACAATGGTGATGTGAATCGTATTACACTGTGTATATATTTCAAAAGTTTCCATTCCGAATACTACGGGGGTCTGAAAATAGTAGTTTGTAATTTTGATAAAACTGAATTTTAAGAGCTTTAGGTTAAGGACATACAATAATATTATGCCGTAATGATACGATTTATGAATCCATATTTATGATTTATATTTATTTATTATTTAATGCACCGCAAAGAAAAATTTCAAAAATATTATATAAACAGAAAAATGATATAAATCGATAGGTGTCTATATTCTACAATATATTTAAAAACCTGTATGCTAGGACTATAATAATTATTATTATATTAATCAGTTCTAAATATCGATTAAAATATGCAAAAACCTAAATTTGGTTTTGAAATTTCTATTAAGTTTTGAAATATTAATTAAAATAAATAATAAGATTTAAAGAAATTTAAACAAATAGTTTCCATGAACCAATTTTAACTAAAATTTAATAACTATAACTCCTACTATAAAGATAATAAATCTCAAATTTGGTTTTGAAAATTCAGTTAGTTTTTAAAATATTAATTAAAGACTAATATTAAATAATACAACTTAAAAAAATAAAAAAACAATAGTTTTCATAAACCAATTTTAACTAAAATTTAATTAGTTATAAATCTTAACATAAGTATGCTAAATCCTAAATTTTGTTTAAAAATACTTATTAGTTTTTAAAATAATAATTAAAACTAATATTAAATAATAAAATTTAAAAACAATTTAAAAATAGTTCCCATGAACCAATTTTAACCAAAATCTAATCAATTCTAAGTCTCAATGTAAAGATTTAAAATCCAAAATTTTGTTTAAAAATTCCTATTAATTCTTGCTGCAGACACACACACACACACACACAGACATTTTTGGAAATCATCTTATTTTACTCAGGGGACCTCAAAAAGTGTAAATCCATCAAAATCTCAATTTTTTTTCTGCACGAAAACAATACTTCCTCATATTACATATATGATAAAGTAAAAATGATTGTAAATGTTAATTTTTAAATAAATATTGTTCTGTTCTGTTCATTCTTTCATTTTTGGTAAAATCTTGTAATTGGTTTGTTTTCTAAGTAGAACGTATGAGATTATTCGAAGCACCTTGAACTCTTTTGTAATGAATCTGTTTACCTACACTCACTTTATTTGACTTTCTTTAGGATAATTTTAAGTTTCAATTCACAAGCTAAAATTTTATAGATAAGCATAGTGTCTCGTATTGCCCTTTTACAATTTTGAATCAACTTATATGAATTCGTGTCAACTGAACGTGTAAACCTTTTATTTTCTTTCATGTTAAATAAATTTAATTGAAATGAACATGTAAACTAACTAAAGTAAATCCAGCATTATATACGTGTAAGTTCAATTTTGATTATAAACTTTTAGTTTACTTCAGTTGCTAAAAAGTGCAATTTTGCAAAGAAACAACGCCCTAAATAATTAATAACGAAAAAAAATTAATTAAGAATGCAAGATATTTGGGCCATTATACAATTCCTAAAAAGTAAAGCAGACATTCTATCAAAGCCACAGTAATTGTGTGATCTTGTCGCATCAACCAAAGATATTATCTCAGCTGAGGTTTACCAATAACCCTAGTCTCGTCAAAGTGTTGAAATATACAAAACATCGATTCTTTCGAATATACACTTAAACAAATATTTCGAGTTAAAACCAAATTAATTAATTAATTATTATCAATATAAGACAATTTAAAAACAAAGTAAAATTATCAAAAGTGGGAAAAATACAAATATAGTTTTAATAGTCGAGCATTTTGAGAAATTTAATAACTCGATAAAATTTAATATTTGAAACTTCGGTTGAATTGAAGCCATTCAATTTAAAATTATTTTTATTTTCGTATATAGAATTACTGGGTTTTTAGAGTTTTAGCTTGGCTTAGACTTTATGAATTATTAATGAAGGGGTCAATTAGAGAAGTCGCTCAAATTGGAGAGCTTCATATATTTTTGTGGTTATATTGTATTTCTAGTCAATAATATTTTATTCATCGGTAGATGTTTATTTATATTCGAAGCTTGCTGTATGAATGTTGTAATATCACGATGTTTATTTGAATGCGGATTTGCCGATCCTCTCTCAGATGTGCAAAGCATGAATACGTAATGAGATTTCATTATTTATTGAAAACAAAATAATTTTATTAAAGCAAATTTCGCTATATTTTCTAAATATCTTGATTAATCTCTTCTTGTTTGCATTCAAATACTCAAATTCTAAGGTATAATATTTAATAGACAAAATGGAAAAGTTAATTGCATCTTCTCTCTTATACATAATTTTTTTTATCTTTTTAATAACATTACTGAATATGCTAATTATGTTAGCAATTTATTGGTGCAAACTTTAAAACTATGAATTTAAGATAATTAAAAGCTATTCGGTAGCTACTGATGAAATAAAAATTTTACCTAATCCGTAAAAAAAATTCATTAAGTTACGAAATTTATTCAGCAATATAGGAATTTATTCGGCTATGCAATATAAAAAAAAGTTGAATCCCTTTTAGGTAAAGTACTGAGTGCATCTTGTAATATTAATAATACTAATCCGTGAACTTTTATGCCATGAGCTACACGATAATATAATTTATATCCTTAAATCTTTTTGGTTTACTACCACCTATTGCCAACGATAAAAATATATGCCCACTCTTATACACTTTACTTACTAAATTGCACATATTAATTTTAAATAAATTTAAAACAATTTTATGATTATCCAAAATATACGAATTAAACATGCTCGTGTTACATGTTATTCTCGTTTATACTCATCTTCCTTTCCTACACCTTTCTTAAAAATTATTTAAATTAAATTCTTTCATGAGTAATTAAAATTTCTTTGCATATTTCTAAAAATATTTAAATAACGTTTCGTTTATTAATTAAGGTTTTCAGAAGCTAATATTATTTTAAAAAGCTATTGTTAAGAATTTCAACAAAAATTTCTTAATACGTAAAAATTTATCTATATTAATTTTTCTTTTATTAATAAAGCTATTTTAAAAGGTCATATATTTTCAAATACTTGCGATAGTATCTTTTCAAATAATCTTTTCATAATACATAATTTGCTTAAATGATCTATAAAATGTAAATGTTGATCTATCAAGAATTTCAGAACTTATTGAGAGAGAATACAAAAATAAGCAATAGTGTATGGTAAGTAAGTTTAAAATACAAGATTCTTAGATTAAATATACCATCCTTTATAAAATGCACCATACATTACTCGTGCATAATAATATATTCATTATGAACTTTTCATAGTCAGATAAGTTAACCAAATATGGGCATCCAACTTACATTTTAGTTTAGGACCCGTTGCGCAGAAGGAATAAACTATCCCTAAATGATAAGACGAAATCCTTCTGCGCAACGGGTTCTAAACTAAAAGGTAAGTTGGAAAATTTTCAAATTTTACTAAAACTTGTAATTTTTAAAATATTTTATGCAACATATAATTTCACAAGTTAATAAACATTCACAATTATAACAGTTTTAATAATTACAAATTCAAACATTTAAAATCAGTATTTTATTCTTTAAGTTGTATGGAATACATAATTATAGATAAAATTTTCAAAACCTCATGTTAAATATTCATAAATTTACATTTAAAAAATTGACTAAATATGGCATCATGGTCACACCATGGTCTAAATATGGGTACTCTAGAAAAGTAAAAAACAAATAAATTAATATTTGTATATTATTTACACAGTAGTAAATAAAAGATACCTTACAAGCTATAAAATTTTAAAAAATATTTAATTTATACATTCAAGTTTAATTACTGCCTTCCGAGCTATCTTTGCATGCTAGATATTTAAAAAACGGGTATACAATTAATTCTATTATAGTACAAATACAGATTATTTTATGTTATATTACTAATATAAAAAATTAAAATATAATTTAGATATAATATCTAGATATAATATAAGCTTCGCCAAGCTTGACATGTCAAGCTTAGATCAAGCTTACTGCAAGCTTGAAATTGTAGCATTTAGCTTACGTCAAGCTTAATTCAAGCTTAAAAATTAAGCAAACCCGATTTCTTCCGGGTCGGTAATGCTTTGAACGGTTGGGTGGTCAGGTGCATACTTATGTAGCGCATACTTACACAGCGCAACCATTTATTTTCTATGACCAACATGGCGTTGTAGTTTCGTTTTATCATCATTTGTGCTTTGTAATCCGAGTGATATAATTTAATATATTACTTTTACTGTATTGTGTTGGATTTTGTTGTAATATCACATATAACAATATTACTTGTTGTTGGTTAGTATTTGTTTTAATTTGTTATTAACGCTGTTAATTTACTCTTAATTAATCATTTTTTGTTTTTTACTTTACAGAGATATGCCTTACCAATTGATTTATGTGATATTTATTTATACATTTTAGCCAATGTAACATTAATTTTAAGAAAATAAAAACTATTGTTGCTAAATTTGTTTCTATGTTTTTAACATGGTGGATCTTAATATAAAATTTAGGGAATTTTTACAGAAAATTTACAAAATTTTAATTATAATACCGCAAAGTTTACCAAATGAAACTGGAGAGAATTGGGATCAGTTGTGCGATTTTTAAAACTTGAGATCGTACTTATAAGTACTCAATTATTATGATTATTTTTATGAAATAAGTAAATTTATTTTCTTCTAAACTATCGAGTAATTACTAATTACTTATAAAAACTATCGAGTAAGAATGGTTTGACACAGAATGCAGAAAAGAAGTAAGAGAAGGGAGGAAAATAGAATGGAGATGGTGAAAAGTAAAACAACCAAAGGTAGACAAAGATACGCACAGCAACGTAAGAAATGTTAAAGAATATGTAAACAAACTGGACGGAATTGAAGACAAATTTTCTAACAAAGAAATAAGAAATTTTCACCAAGGAATAAAAAGAACAAAACTGGTTTACGAGGCAAAAACGGTGTTATGTAAATATAAGAATTTAAGTTCTTACAGTTATGGGTAGAAAAACAAAATTTTTAGAGAGAAGTAGTTTACAGGAATTTTAACATACCACTATTGTTAGTAATTAATAGAATAATACAATAAAATATTATGATTATTGTTAATATTCACTACCATTTTTATAAAATGCGGATTTAATGGATTTTTTAGGTTATAAACTTCTTTTTAATGAAAATAATACAAGTTACCCATCTCCTCAAAAATTCACAAAAAATGATACACATATTTAGGTCAAAAAGTAATTTAAATAGCTTAATTGGCATTTTTTTTTTAATAAAAACACATTTTCTTAACAATAAATAGCTATACATACGTACATAGAGTAAAAGAAAAACTAAATTACCGGGAATACCTTTCAACTTTGTATTTAATATTTTTTGTAATTTGCGTTTACTTTTAACGCATCAGATTCTGGAATCAGAAGTATATTCTAAATATTTAAAAATCTAAATGGTTTTTGAATGCGCATGTACCCATCATAGAATTTAAATTATTGATATAATTTACTGTAAAAGCTGACGAGGTATAACTGCTTTATTTTTAATTTATTTATAATTTACCATTTAAATGTACGATTGGATGTCATAATCTTTGTAATATTAAATTATATTTAATTTTCCATCTAATAGGTATAACTTGCATGCTTACATACACACATACATATATGTATAGTATATATAGTATACATATATGTAAATGTATATAATTTATATAGTAACGTCTCGAAACTTGATATTATATTATTATGGACTCTCAACAACTGCATCGTGTTTACCTTTGCAAAATTGCGGAGTATTATAATCAATACACCTACACCATTAATTAATCAAATGTGCTCAAAACTTGTGACAGATCTACCTTGTACCATAAAATAGACTATACATTATGTAGGACCCACCTATTGTAACTTACAACAATGCATTATAACTGATCAGAAAATTCCAAATTAACAGCAAAATAATATTTAATGTTAAAAATAAAACTTTAGTAAGCTAATTATTATTGTACCTAACACATACATATTATACTTAGTATAAATATGTAAGTATGTACCTAAAAAAATGTGTATACCATAGGGATATGGGTATTATTATGATAAGTGTACCTGTATCTTCTACTTTAACATTTGTGTCATATAATAAAAGTCTCTAGTACACATAATAAAATTTGGTTGATAAACTTCTAGTAAAACTAATAACCTCCAAAAAATCAATTTGTCGGCCGATAACAACATTGAGCTTTTAGAAGATTTTCTGATCAGAAGATAAAATTAGAACACTTGTCGAAGCATGCCTCTATCTTGCTTTAAACAAAAAGCACCAAAAATTGTCACGGTTATCAAAACAAAGTATAAAATGATTTAAAATCTAATAGTTTGCGTTAAATAGTCTGAATTGACTTTCAGCATTCAATCTTGAACCTTAGCACCCTTGCTAAGCTTGCGAATTGACAAACACTACTTTCAATTTTTAGAACTTTTGTTTTTATCTTTAGGAGACATCCTCAAAAAATTTCCATAGAATTAAGATTGGAAATAAACGATGTTTTATCCATAACTTTGCTACTACGTTCTTGAGAAAGCCGTTTTATTATTCTAACAGTTGTATAACAAAATCCGCTATCATGCTGAAAATAATATTTTGACCAATTAAGTGCTTTACAAAATCCAAAACTGCACCTTCGAGCAAACTCGACAAAGTTTTGTAAGTGCTACAATTCTAGTACTTATGAATCAGATTCCAAGAGTTTAAATAAAACAAAAGCTTCTCGAAATCATTCCAAAATTTAGCTATTGGCCAGATTTCCATGTTGTTAAGAAATTAGTTATATTTGTAGTATAAAGAACCATTTAGAACACCGAAAATAACTTTTCTTCATTCAGAACCCATTGCCATATGTTTTCTGGTGAATAGTAGTAATCATACATATGTATCTCTCTATGAACCGAATTTAAAAAAGGTTTAATCAGGAGTTTTCGACAAAATAAATTATTTGATGAATGTAATACTTGTTTATCTAACTGAATGTGTTGTAATTGATCATTCAAAATTGCATAAATTTTGAACTATGTTCTTAATTTTCGAACTATGTTCTTAATTTTATGCAATTGACGTTTAAAATCCTTTGTTTTAACTCATAGATGTTTTGGATATAGATTACGTACGGTTTTTTTCATACAGTACCGTGCAATCGAATTAGGGCCACTCATTAAAAATTGATTTTTTTATATTTGCCTATAATTTAATGCAAGAATACAACTATATTTAGAACAAATCTTTATTTCTATTATTTTAACACCTTTTGATTAATATTTCGTGGTACCACCCTAGCTTTAATTACTGCAGCCACCCTTTTCGGCATACTCCTAATACAAGCTTAAGCTACTTTTTAAATGCTCATCTGTTTTCCATACTAAGCGAATATTTTCTTTTAAAGTTGCTATTGTGGAGTTGTTTCGTTTGTAAACTAACAACTTGAATGTTTTCAAACATTTTCTATGGGATTTTGGTCGGAAAATTACTTGCCCAAGGCAACACATTGATATCCAACCGTTTGAATGTGTCCATGAGTGTTTTAGCCTTATGACAGGGTGCTCCATCCTGCATGACAGTGTAGCTTTTACGGTAACTACCTAAAGTACCCATATAAGGTACCAAAACCGTTTCAACCACTTCTTTATACTGAATTTGGTTCATGGTTTTGGTAACAAAATGAAGTGGTCCAAGTGCTTCAGCAGTAATGGCCGACCAAATCATCACTGCCCGTGGGTCCTTGATTGTTTTACAATGCAGCACTCTTTTAAACGTTCAGATGATCTTCTCTTCACATATTGCACCTTTTTCAGTTACACACCCAAGCCGTGTCTCGTCGCTGAAAATAACCTATAAAAATATTAATTTTAGTAATTAATTAATTATGAATAATTATAAATTTTATGGGTAAATACCTTTGACCAATCTGCTCCAGTAAAATTTTTGTGCTCTCTGGCCCATTTAAGTCGAGCAATTTTCATTTTGAAGTCAATTTTGGCTTCTTTGCTGGTTGTCGACTTTTATTCCAGCTTCGGAGATTCGCGATTTAAGCACACGTTCAGAAATTGAAATTTCATCTTGGTGTAGGACTCGATTAATTTTTTCACAGTCCATTTTCGATTTTCTAATGTCCTTCGAACTATTAACCAATCTTCTGGAGTGGTAGTTTTATTCTACCCTACAATTTGATCGCCTGGTTGACGTTGTAGGAATATTTTCCTTAATTGATTTTGCAATCCGATTGACTGATTGACGCAAAATTCGTTCCATTTTGGCAATTTCACGATTCCTGTGATTTTCAGATCTTAAAAGACCCTCAATCTTAATTTTTTTATCCCATTTAAGGTCCTTATTTTTAGATTTTTACCCATTACGTAAAATTAGTTTTTAAAACTTGAAATTTTAAATTAACACGTGTTTGAATAAAAATATTACTCAAAATCAAAATACACAAAAATCAACTTCTTCACAACACTTGTAGGGTAGATTTAACCAAAATACAGCACAGTTAAATTCGCCAGACCCTTAAACAATGACCAACAACGGATCAGGATCAGGATCATCTCCTTGTTCGGGATACCAGGGCTTAGCCCCATACTCCCTGTCCTCTACTATTTTCGGTGTAGGCGTTTTTTAGAAGGATCGTACCTATTTTGGTCCGCCAGGTTCTGCGCACAGCCATTTATCCGCTGACGCGGATTTAGCTGGTCGAGATTAACTCTGGCGGACTTATCATTTGGCGCTCGTCCTCGGCCTTCCCCGGTCCCCCCCTCTTTCCATTTGCCGATTAGAGCCGGCATTTGGTCGGAAGGGGTTTTTGGTTGGGTCGGGATCTGCGCGGCGAGGCACCGTTCGGTCTAGAGCGGCCGCGACGTGTTACCGTGGACCAACAACGGACAAAACTATCCGACGTTAAATACCCATATGCCTGGAGTTTTAATATTTAAGCCGTTTTATAACTGTTAGGGTGAAATTTGATACCTAATTTTAAAAAGTGACTTTTTAATTGTTTTTGAATAGTTATTATTTAGTAGAAATTCAAAATTGATCAAATATAACAAATTGCATTAAAAAAACTAAAAAATTGTGAGTGGCCCTAATTCGATTGCACGGTACTGTACATATTTCCAAATTTGACGAGATTATCATATTATCAATATTACAATGTTGGGGGTATGACTATACATTATTAGGTCTAAATCTTAAGATTTTTTGGAAGCAATTTATGAGATAATTATATTTTCAGGGAATATGTTTTTGAAGAGTTTTTTTTGCAATTTTACACCATTTAGAGCGATATAATTATCTTTAAAAAAAATTACTGTATTATTTCGACTTTGTTTTTTGGGTCTCTCTGGTTAGTGCTTTGCCAGTACTATGCGCGTGAAAATGATTATCGGTTCAATAAACTAGTTAATGACTAACTTTCAGTTATTTTACGAAAGTCATATTTAATGGATAATTTATCAACCAAAAACGAATATTCAGTTGAGTGGGTGCATTCCTTCATTCAATCATTGCTTGATGATCAGCATTGATTTATGGATAATTTAAGAAGAAATAATTAAGTTTAATTAAACGATAATTTTAAGATTACTTTTCTGTATGAGTAATCGAGTTCTAAATTTTCTGCAGGACAACTAATGTAAATTGAAGAACCTATAATTTATTAATTTATAAAAATTGATAAAACATTGTTAGTTACTTAATTAACGTTAGAATTGTTTTAATAAGGAAGTTTATTCGATTAAATATTTTTATTGATAAACTAAAATTGTGATTCTATTCTTGAGTATTAATCAACAAACTTGGTTCAATAAATTGTATATTATCACTTAGCACTATCAAATGTTATATTAGTACAATAATATATTCTTTGTAGGTTTTTTATGTCTTTTTTGCCATGATAAGGTATTGCCCGCACACTGAGAAAAGGTAAAGTTAGTGTTCCCAAAAGCTACGTCTTGGTCACTTGGGCAAAAGCGAAATTTGGAATTGCTAGAGGGATTTGGCTATCCTCCACAGTTCCTAAAAAGAAACTGCCTATATCTATAATTCCCTATACGTTATAGGAAGTCAATACAAATGACTGGATATGTTACCTATGCAAGTGTAATAATAGTTTTATAAATGAATCGAATTTAATTTTAAACTGAATATTTACATTTTTATGAAATAAACATTTTACCAACTAAATTTATCCGCTTATATTAGCTTAATATTACAAAGGCATGATATTAAAGCAAAAATTGCATATCAATCGAGAAAACCTTTGCAAAAATCGAAATTATTCGCTTAGTGCACCCCCAACGTCGTTAATATCAACTTGTAGTACAATCAGCATACGAACCCAATCATTACGGAAAATATTTCAAGCGAACGGATCGTTATAAGTCAAATACTTGCGTCTTTTGATGGAAAAAGCATTAAATAACGTAAACTTGGTGTATTTTAATTGAACCAATTATTTTATTGATTTTGATTCTCGGAACCCTTTAAACTTTTTAAATCACCTTTATTTATTAAAATTAAATTATTTATACATTGCATTTCGGATGTAGGTAGGTACAATACGTATTTCTTAATAATGCCAACTTAAATGTTAAAAATTCGACTTTTAAACAAAATAAACCTTATTAAGTATTTAATTATATTTTTTATGTAAAATTTATGTGCAAAAAGAAAAATGTGGTTCTATAAATACAATACCTAGTCATCTCACGACTACAATTTGGAGTACAAAAGCAGGCACAGCATAAAAGAGATAGGTCACACACATCGAAAGCGTCAAGCATCTAAGGAAGAACGAAAAGTATGGGTATTTGAAAGGTTTTATAAGCTCTTATACAGCCTCCTAGATCGGTAAGCAGGCGTGCAGCTTTATCGATTTACAACGTGTCTACACATGCCTTTAGCTTTTGATGCTGCTTTAATAAACTCAAGCAAAATGTTGTCAATATTTTACTAATTTACATTATCTAACTTTGTAAATAAATGCTTACGAGTACGAGGAAAGCTCTCTAAGTTGGTTTCGGTTTCGTTTTAGAAAACTCGTATCGTGAAACTTGTAACTTATATATTCTCCATCATAATTTAACTTTCAAAACTTGACATAATTCTTAAAGATATACACTATAATGTTTATTATTAGTTTTCGCTTCGGAAGTTATCTGAAAGTGCTACAACCAAAAAATTTGCATTCCCTGATAAAATTTAATGTTAATTGTCCTCATAAGTAATATTAAAGTTTATGGCACTAAAGTTTAGTTATGCAATTAGTTTTATGCTTTAATGTGTGTGACGATAATAATAAATTTAATTATACGGTATGTGTATGTTGAACTGTAATTTTAATCAACGTTTATTTATTTCAAAATCTGAAAACTTCGTTGGGTACCTAATTCTTTTAATAATATGTATGCACTCTCGTTGCACCCTAAAGTGAAATCCTCGTACCTACCTATGTTAATAATAATACAGGCGAAGTTCATAATCCAGTACCTTTTTGTTTTGCCATTAATAATTCAATTATTCTATATCATGATGGTTGGTTTGTTGCTCTATTTGGTTTAATTTAAACAATAATGTTATGAACTCCATAATGCTTTTGAATGCTAATCTTATGCACTTTGTCGTGCATACATTTGTAGATTTCACACACAGTGTAATCGACGTGGGTAAATAGAAAAGCATTTATATGCTCAAATTACAATAATTATAATCAATTCAACTGAACTACTTCATTTAACCAAAAATATGTAAACAATACCACTATTTGTAATAATCCGGGCCATGCCTTTCAATTTTGTCATTAATTATATTAGTATCTGAATGTAAAACATCTTAACACGAAATCTAACAAGAAGAGATCGCAATTTGTTAATAATTAATTTAATTAAAATTTATAGATATCGCTTCAGATGGTCATTCGCCTAGTTGTTAGCATGATCAACTGCTGACGATAACACACCCAGTTCAAGTCCGGGCAGAGGCCGAATTTGTTGTTGCCGTCTACGTGCTTCCAAAGATATGCAAAGCCGGTAGTTCTCCTATGTTAAATGAATTGCCAACATTATGCAAAATAGAGTAACAGGTACATAGATTTGAGGCTAGCAAGCTACTTCGGATGTAAAACAAGTAATGCTCACAGTACTAACAGTGGCTTCGGAATATCGCCAATGCTATTGTTAAGAATAAACAGATTAACAGATCTCAGAAAATTCAACGAAGGATAAAATGTAGAGGTCGTGCGTTGGATTTCAACTGTTGAAAGGAGTAAAGTGCAACGCTCAGCTTCTTCTGAAAAAATCAATTTCTAAATATTTGTTTTTGAATAATCTGAATGCATTTGCAATGTAAGTATTGTAATACTGCATTGTAAATAATGTTCTTCGGAGTGATTTGAACCCAAAACCCATAATTTATTAGCCAATTATCTAACTAGCTACGACAAAGCGCTTCTTGTCAAAGCTTAAATGTACAAATTATAAACAATTATAAACGTATACGAATATTATCAATATTCGATTTTCTTAAAACAGCTGAACTTACTGCTTTCACCGTTGAAGGGATTTAATTTAATATTACTTGCTGACATAATTTCTGACGAGGGGTAAAAAGGATAAAAAATTGGATGTGGCCATGCCCATGACTTTATCATACTTTTATTAAATAATAAAAAAATTATTTTTAATAATAAAAAGAGAAAAATATTTTCTATCAATCAATGTAAGCCAAAATCTAATCAGCTCAAACTCTCAATACAAAGATACAAAATACCAAATTTAGTTTGGAAATTAATTCTCATTAGTTTTTGATATATTTAGTAAAAACTAATATTAAATATATAGGATGAAAATAATTGTTTTCATGAACCAATTTCAACCAAAATTTAATCAGCTTTAATTCCTACCATAAAGATACGAAATCTTAAATTTTGTTTTAAAACTCTTATTACTTTTTAAAATATTAAATAAAGACTAATATTAAATAATAAAATTTAAAAAATAGGATTTGGCCATGCCCATGATTTTATCATACTTTTATTAAATATTTTATTTTTATTAAATAATTTTTATTAATAAAAAGAATGGAAGCTGCTTCAAATCAGTCATTTGACTGAAGACTTCGAGAGAGAGAGAGAATAAAAAGAAAAAAAAATTATTTCTATCAACGAATTAGACCTAAAATCTAATCAGCTCTAAGTTTCAATACAAAGATACAAAATACTAAATTTAATTTTTTGAAATATTTTGTAAAACCTAATATTAAATAAATAGATTAAAAAAAGTTGTTTCCATCAACCAATTTTAACTAAAATTTAATTATCTCTAACTCCTACGTTGACAATACAAAATCTCAAATTTGGTTTTAAAACTTTTATTAGTTTTTAAAATATTAAATAAAGACTAATATTATATAATAAAATTTAAAAAAATTGAAAAACAATAGTTTTCATTATACTAATTTTAAGTTAAACTTAATCAATACTAAATCTTGGTATAAGTATGCGAAATCTTAAATTTAGTTTTGAAATTCCTATTAGTTTTCGAAATATTAATTAAGAACTAATATTAAATAATAAGATTTAAAAAAAATAGAAAAACAGTAGTTTCCATAAACTAATTTTAAGTAAAATTTAATTAGTACTAAATCTCGGTATAAGTATGCGAAATCTTAAATTTGGTTTTTAAATTCCAATTAGTTTTTGAAATATTAAATAAAAACTAATATTAAATAATAAAATTTAAAAAATTAAAAAATAGTAGTTCCATAAACCAATTTTAACCAAAATCTAATCAGCTCTAAGTCTCAATATAAGGATACAAAATCCAAAATTTTGTTTGAAAATTCCTATTAGTTTTTGATGTAGGTCGCACACAAAATTTGACCACACATCCATACACCCACCATCACACACCCACACACACACACACAGACATTTTTTGAAAATCGTCTTATTTAACTCAGAGAACCTCAAAAAGTGTAAACCCATCAAAATCTCAATTTTTTTGCACGAAAACAATACTTTCCCATATTGCATATGATAAAGTAAAAGGGATGTACTAATATCTAAAATTAAGTGTACATTGAAATTCCTAAATAATTCCTCCGAATTCCTAAAAGATCTCTATAGAAATCCTGAGAATTTCTAGAGAATTCTGAGTGAATAAACAATAATTCATGATTGTTTAACTTTACGATTACTGGTCTGCGAATTAGCGCACACTTCGTTGGAGCAGTTCAATAAAAATTGTGAATTACAATCCGCCATTTTAAATGTGTAATATTTTTTATTAGTTACCATCAATGTAATAATCAAATAAAAAAAGTCTTCTCATGTAAATATTATAAGATTTTCTTGTGGCCAATCGAATTATTAACGACCATCGAATTATTAACAGCAATGTTTATTAAGTATATAACACAGGTAAGGAGATGAATGATTGTTAGTTGTGGCGAGACTATCTCTCTTACAATAAATTAATGTATTTAAAAGAAATTCTTAAAAATTATTACAAAGATTCCAAATTTGTACAAAATTTAAACCTACGCTGTATTAAATTGCATAATCACATAAGCATCTTTAGCTTTTTTAGTTTTAATTAAAACACATTCCACCTAAATAATTTAGGTTAATAAAATAAAAGCGCCAACATAATAAGTAAATTATAATAACAAAAATTTAAACCTCGAAGCTTTCTAATTGTGAAAATACTGCATATGCATGAAACGTTATAACGTACTTTCTTTAGCGATTAAATTTTACATTCAGTTTGTTAGTATAATGGAAAAATTTAATGTTTTGTGAGATTATTAGCTTAATATACTATAAAAGTATACAAAAGAAGTCTTTTCTTTCTTCTTCTCAGCCCTTTCCGCCCACTCCTGAGCATCAGCCTCTTTCTCTAGGAGAAAGGTGAACAGCATTAAGACCCACGGCTGCTTAAGTCCGGGTTGGGGAATTTGCCTGTAACCCTTTATTATTGTTGATGATGGCAGTCATCAACTAAGAGGACCGCCGGCTTTACGTGCCCTCCGAAGCACGGGAGACGGTCCTAGATAGAAAGAGAGTCAGAAAGAAAATTTTCCTTCCGTGACTCCTCCGGGATCGAACCGGGTGCCTTTGCATCAGTAGTTGATCGCTCTAACTACTAGGCCAAGACCGTCTCTACAAAAGAAGTATTTCTTAAATTTTTTTAATATTGCTATTGAAGTAGTGTTGCTTTATATTTAACAGGTCCTAAACAGCTTCAAGTTCGTAAAATTCTATGAGGTAGTAAATAGTCTGGGCATTGGTCTTGGCACACCATTTTATCAAGAATTTTTTTAAATATAATATAATATGGCCGTCAGGAAATACAGGGTTGGAATATTCTATTCTTTATAAAGTGTTGCATAAATGTTATTCTTAGTATGTCATTTGCTATTTGACATTTTTTTCTAATTGCACCGCAATATTTAGTAAAATGGCAATTTACCTAACAAGAAAACGACAGTAATAACATTTTAATTCCGGTTTAAACTTACTTAACTAATAAGTTACCTACTTAAATATTGCGGTACGAACGGGCATAATTCAAAAACTTGCTTAACTCTAAAGGTAGTTACATTTTATTTAACATTTTATTGCTTGATGAAAATCGATATGAGTTTTCGGAAAACTGAAAGGGATTTATCTTCTGAATCATAAAACATTAGGTATGTGTAAATAATACATTTGCATGTAAGAAACATTAATTCCACACAACAAATCTTCGATTTAAGTTAAGTATTTTTGGCAAACGGTGAGGTTAGGAATATCATTAGTTATATTCTATAGACCTTAACGCTTCACTAACCACACTAGTTTCTGAGCTTAATTGATATTGTAACTTTATGCGTTTGTAAAGAAAACAATATTTTTTTTTATATTGAAAGCAGACAATACAAATTTTCAGCACAATTAAAGGCAACTTGACACGAGCTAAAACTTAAATTGCTAGCTAATTCAAAATCTTTTCACCTCTAAATTAACTTAAGTTTTAAGCCTTCGGGCAATTACATAGTAATTTTCGACAGTTCAATAAACATTAGAAGTAAATGTTTATTCAGGAACTTAGTATGTATTTTGCTGTTGATAAATTACTTCTGAGTAGATATTTCGTCAAATAAAGAGCTCTACCCAGCACTTTTCACCCTTCCTAATGGATTTCCTTTTGCTAAGGGTGCTTTCAACTAAATGTATGTAAATTTTAGCTAATTTATGCTCGGATTTGTTCTATTTAAGGTTTAATTTGTTTCATAAAGCGTTTAAATATGTGAAAAAAGTTTAGGTTTATTTATTTTCATTGGGATAACATAAATTTTACCTGTGCAAAATATAGAATATTTTCAATCTTAAAATTTTATCTGTGTGATCTGTTATTAACATTAAATTTACAGTAAACACATATGTTGATGATTAAAGTTTATATATAAATAATAAAAAAAAAAGCGTACAAATATTGAATTTTAAGAAATTCAAAAATTAATCTCTTCAGATGACAAAGAAATGAATTATATTTTTAAGTAACTTGCGTAAAAAAAAGTTTAATTTATCTATTCTTTTAGTCGATCTGGGTTTGAGAAGATCAATTTCACTTATATCATGGATGAGGGTGAAACTGCGGTCATCCAGTAAGGTTTATTGTTTGAGATTTTTTATTTTTTTTGATAGTTTTTTCATTTGGCGATGTTTATAATATAAACGATTCGGCACGTTAAATGTTTCTTTAGGACCTTGTGTACGTGCTTACTGTTACACGGTATAACACGGTTATAATACTTAATATCATAGTTTCTTGAATGATGTTGTGTCTCGGCTAAAGCCTGGCCAAAACACTTTCGTTCTCGTGCACCAAGCACGAAAGCAATATTTCGCGTACGAGATACACAAATAATTATTTTTTACGGTGACAAAATGATTTTATAATAACAAAACCAAAAATAAGCTATGCATTTTAATTACAAATTAAATATATTAAGAAAATCTCATTTTCTCATTATTTAAACAAAAATTAATTGTACAGTTGGAACGATTATTCTCTACATTAATTTCCTAAAAAAGCATTTGAATTTGTTGGCCGTTAAAGTTCTCGTGCACTTATTTCAGTTCTTCAAAAATGCAGTGCGGATAATCAGAAATTTTGTCGACATACAGTAAAACCTTCTTATTCGCGGTTCCGTTATTCGCGGTTTCAGTATTCGCGGAAGAAAAAATTGAAACCATTTTCTATATTCGCGGCCGAAAATTTTATTATTCGCGGATTAATAATTCACGATTTTGAATATAATTTAAAAATTGATTGTAGTATATCGACTAGTACACCTTAAATATTTGGTTTACTTATATGCATTCTATATTATAGTTTCGATTATAATGTCTATACGACTACATATAGTCTAGACTAGACGTCCCGTCTAACAATAAGCTTTTGATATGTGCCACCGCCGCTGCAACCGTGCTTGTTTGACTGATTCAAATTGCTATTTGTCGCATGACCTTCGAGTAAATAGCATGTGCCATCATCACCTGGTTTGATCACAATGTCGAATATAAACAAAGAAAAATTAGTTCCAAAGTGGAAAAAATTGTGTTGCCACTTTAAGTACTTAAAAACGAGTTAAAATTGACCCGTTTTTGGAAAGAAGCCTTGTTTTTAAAGAGAAAATTGAAGTTGCCACAGCCGAATACCATGCGGAATTAAAATGCCTTTTAAAGACGACAAAGCAAAAAAAATTATTAAATATTTTAAACCTAATAATTCAAATAATAATTAATAATAATACTGATATGTGATTAAACTGATTTTATTTTTATCTATTTTATTTTATTTTCTTACCTTGAAACTCCTAAGGCCTAAGGCCTACACCGTGAAACAGACGACGACGACGACCTTGAAACTCGACTTTTGCATTTCCATACAAATAACCATTCCATATTTACGGTTTCCTTATTCGCGGCATAATTTTGGAACGTATATCCCGCGAATAGGGAGTTTTTACTGTATTTTCTTTGGAAGTAGACGGATAATAATTTAAAAACCTATTTAGTACAGTAGTCGATTTCCACCCTCTGTGGCGTTTAATAGAAATCATGTCATCACCTACATTGTCCAAAACAGCAGAGTTTCTTATAAAACAGTAGCTCGTGTATCTTTCAAATATTTCCTTTCTATAAGCTAATTTACAGTCAATCTAGAAATCTCTTCTATTTTATTGATTCCAACATGTTGATAAATACATTTTTCATTGATACATTTCAAGAATAATTGACGACTTGAAGCATGGGGCGGTCGCAGAGCTTTGTTTTTATGGTACATCTGAAAATATGGTAATTTTAAAACTGTGATGGTTCTGTCAATAAAATTATCAAAGCTATCAATAGTGAGGCTACATCTTCTATGGCATCAATCGTCGCTGCTAGTCATTCTTCGCGATAGACAAAGTGGTGATAGGCGCCACTTATGCCCAAGATTTGCACAATTTGCAACATAATAGAGGAGAAGGTGCAAATATGGAATATGCTTGTAATATGGAATACATCGGTTTTGACTAAACCAAGTAAGGTCCTCGGTCGAAAATCGGCTAAATTTGTGAACGCTTGCCATCTTTATTGGAGGCGATCCACCCGTACCGTTTTAGTATGATTTTAGTTTACCACATGTGTACATGTGAATTTCGTACATTGATAATTTTAACACGTAAGTGAATATGCAAGCCTAATTTTTTATTTGCACGTTTTATTTAAATATTTGTTACGATGCCATTGTATATAAACTAAAGTTTAAGATAACGTTGTATTTGTTTAGTTTTTGTTATGATAGGGTAGATCTAGCCTAAAATATTGATGACATTGGTTGTCGGTAATATGGAATACCAGTATTCCATACCACCATGCTCATAATACGCTCATAATGAGTGTGCAAGCGCCGAAAAATACGAGTATATTTGCGACTGGTGCAAGTAATATGTTAATCTAACCCTTATAGTTAGTTTAAGTTTTAGGAACAATAAGTTATTTAATTATTTCTTAGATATTTAATGTATTCCATATTTGCACCACCTTTTCTTAGGTGAGCATTTTGTAATTTTTTTTTCAAACTTTTTTTTTGTAAAAATGTTTTAGTTAATTACACATTTGCTTTTAGATTATGGTGTCTAATTGTCTGAAGTAACTTTTACCTAAATTTGGTTTAATTCTATTTGCTAACAAAAATTTTTTTATATACCAAACAAAATGGTATTCCATATTTGCACCTTCTCATCTACTATTAACCTACATACATATTATATGGATAAAATAAAATACCAATATCTTCATTTGTAAATGCGATTCATCGTCGGCTTGTTCAATAAATTTTGTGACATCTTCTCTTGTTAAAACTTTTGATTTCTTTTCTCCATACCCAACTGCATTATTTTTTAAATAAGGCATCAATTTAGAAAATTATGAAAATATGTCATGCAGATAGTACTTCTTCATGTTGCTCGGTAAAGTTCTTTAAAATATGAAATCGGATTATAGTTTTTAGTTCGGTTTACGTGTCTGTCTTAATCGTATGCTTGTTAACAAAAATATGGCGGTTTTAAAGAATTTCACGGCAAACTACCTTGGTGATTTGCCTTTGCACTCCAACTGAAAACGATTGGCTTCAAGTGTTTACTTCTTTAGTAGTTCAAGAAATACTTAATTTATTAAAAATTAAAAATTAATTTTCTTCAAAAAAATTTTTATTCTTGTACAACTAATTTCGACTAATAAATTATTTAGTCCAAACCAGTTACAAAAGCATAAAAAAAATTTTGAAGAAAGTGTAAAATTTGAATTTTTTTTAATCTCCTCAAAAAGTCTTACAAATATGAATAAGGTTTCAATTTGTAATAGTCTTTATTAAAAACAAAAACTACACTTAGCTTTATATCC
The DNA here is from genome assembly GCA_036346125.1 of Lycocerus yunnanus. NCBI lineage: Eukaryota > Metazoa > Arthropoda > Insecta > Coleoptera > Cantharidae > Lycocerus > Lycocerus yunnanus. The sequence goes on along the minus strand of JARFIX010000010.1, from coordinate 10,276,360 downwards.
TCCCTAACTGCTTGGGTTGAAAATTCGAATATTATCGACTTGGAAAACAATTTGATATTATATTTCAGAACGAGTAATCTGCACCCTTTATTGATACCTGCAACCCTTATCATTTGTGTTTGTTTTTGATCTTAATTCGTTGGTAATTGAAATTTAGAAACTGTCAAACTAATAAATTCTATAACTCGTGATACTCCTTCATTTATGGAAATTTTTTTCATTTATGTGTTTTTCCAGGTGTTCCAAGTGAAAAACTATCTTATTCGAAAAATTTTTAATTGGATATACAAAATTTGAAATCGATTCTTTAAATGTAATATCTATTTATAAAAATAAATATAAAAAACACAATTTTCCTAAAATATAATATAAAACGAAAGATGTGCTAGCAGCACGCAATATTAAAATAATAGTTAAGCTTATTGTCTGTTCAGTTGTAGGTAAAAACATAACAATGCATTGTGCTTCGTAATTGAATATGGAGATGAAAGCGAGGAATGAATTCGCAAAATAATGGCAAACAGAAATGGAATTTGTCGGATCACCGAGTTCATCAGCAATTTAAGTAATGAGACATACAAGCTATATCTAGTCATTCAAAGCTTGTATCTAATTTAAAGAGATCAAAGCTAATTTTTTTAGGTATATATTTCTATTTGTAACTCTACATTTTTAATATGTAAGTATTAATGAAAATGTGCAATTAAACTCAATTTTCCGATTACTCTAATTATACCGAAGTTTCAAATTTACTTTCAAATTAAATTAAGCTCATTTCGGGTACCATATAATTTATTTAATTCTTTACTTTCAAGCTTTCCAATGTTGAACAGAACACTATATCATTTTGCATGTCGTAATTACAGACCAAATAACTACAAAAAACAGTTTACAAAAATAACAATAAAAAGTTAAAATAATTTCATTCCTTTTGCAATGATATTACATGAGGATGCGCACTAAATACCACACCATTCAAAAAATTGATATCAAGAAACATTGAATTATAGAAAATGTAGGTATTCTTTTAATTTATTATAATAAATAAAATTAATAAAAAATAAATTAAACTAAAATAATTATCTTATACTTACATAATTTATACATAATAATTAAATTTTCTTGAATTAAAATATACTTGTAACCTATGCAAATTTTTGTAAACAATTTAGGGTTGCTCTCTAAACAGGAAAATATAATTTGCTAATTGATTTGCATCAGTTTAGAGTAAACCTTAATACGTAATATCTTAGGCAACTAATAGCACGGTTTTAATTACTCAAATTATATGTTTAGTTTATTATAGTTGTGCAAAATTTGAAAATAGAATTTTTGATGTAAATTGTATATATAGTAATATAAAATATACATATAATCATGTTATCCTGTTCTCTGACTCTTATGCGGCAAACATTAAATTGTGATATTATTATGTGTATGCAATATGTAATTAAAAGACGCTTAAGTAACCATCCATTCCACATTTTTCTATCCTTGAATACTTTTTTTTCCCATCCATACCCTTTTATTATATATTTTCTTAGTCTTTAGCCTCACACTTATTCCCTGAACATTCTCAAACCACCGTAAGCAATAAGATTTTCATATTGTTCTATTGAATTAGCTTTCAAGTTTCATTCGTTATCCCCCATTTACTCGTTACTCACTTTACCTGTATAATAATTTCAACCAACATTTCTCAACTATTTTATTCCAACTTATTAACATGACATACGATAATGCCAAATATCCAACTCAATTACACTGTAGCTTTTAATTTTGAAAATTCTTTTGTATTTACCTACCTACTTATTGGAAGAAGTTTCCATTTTTCCCATTTTTTAAAATCAAGATTATACATTTTTCTATTCATCTTGATATCGTCTTCAATTTTTATGTACCTACATGTACGATATGTGCAGTTTATGATTTTATTGAAAACTTTAGTAGGAATTCTAATCAACTGTTCAAATTCAAATTCAAAAACAATGATTATGGACGTGTATACGGTTTTGTGGATGGAGACCTTTATTTGTTTTATATTGCATTAGTTTTGTATTGAATTTGTAGATAATGTTTATGTTATCTTTCGTAGGTAAATAGTTGTGTTCAAGTTTAATATTTTGAATTGATTTCACGGTTTTACAATTAATTTGTTACTGTTTTATTTATATTTCGACTTATACAGGGTGTCCCCGTGACCGTAGAGAACCTTTGAGGTGGTCATAAAGGACACTTTTCTAAGACAAATTTTCAAATAAAATTTTTGTCCAAGTCCAAACCCTAAGGGGGTATCTCCCTTTAAAGCAATTTTCTGAATTTCTGATTTGAAACAGTTATAGCTCCAATATTATTCATTTTTTAGACTTAATAGATTAAAAATTTTAAAGATCACTCCCTTATCTACAAATTAGGTTATAACCTCCTATTGTCTAGGATAAACAAATTTCGAGTTATGAATTAAATTAAGAGAAGAAATGTCAAAAAAATTGCAAGTTATATTTCTTTATTTTTCTTGCGAATCCTGTATCTTTGAGGTAGAAAATTTAACGGGCTACAACTTTAGTTCATAAAAATTTTTTGGAAAACCAACCCATTTTACAGAAAATCCTAAAATAATCAACAAGGTTGGTACAATAAATTTAATAATCATACAGGGTGTTTCCGTGTCCACGGTAAATCTTTAACATTGTGATAAAGGACACTTTTCTAAGTAGTCCAAACCGTTGGGGTACCCTCTTTAAAGAAATTTTTGAATTACTACCTTCAAACGGCCATAACACCGTAACCATTGATTTTATGGTATTAATGGATTAGTAATTTTGAAAGATAATAATGATAATTATTAATGATAATGTTGTGGATAATTTATTTATCTACAAATTAGTTCCTAAATTTTTATCTTCTAGAATCAACGGATTTTGAGTTATGAATTAAATTAGGAGATGAAATGTCAAACAATTGCTAGTTTGTTTTTGGTTTTTCGTCTTGCAAGTCCTGTTTTAGTCTATTAACATTTTTGGAAAATTAACCCATTTTACAAAAAATCCCAAAATAATAAACAAGGTCAAAAAATTGCTTTAAAGAGGGGTACCTCTCAAGAGTTTTAACTAGGACAAAAATTTTATTTAAAAATATAGTTTAGAAAAGTGTCTTCCATCACAACCTCAAAGGTTTACCATGTACACGGAAATACCCTGTATGACTATTATATTTTTTGAGCCAAGCTTATTCATTATTTTAAGATTTTCAGTGAAATGGATTGGTTTTCCAAAAAATTTTAGTAGACTAAAGTTATAGCCCGTTAAATTTGATATCCAAATTAGACCGTTAGTTTTCATAGGGTTTGCAACAAAAACAAAAAAATAAAACTTGGAATTTTTTTGTAATTTTCTCTCTTAATTTAATTCATAACTCAAAATCCGTTTATCCTAGGCAATAGGAGGTTATAAACTAATTTGTAGATAGGTAAATTGACTTTAAAAAATTACTAATTTATTAATACCATAAAATCAATAGTTACGGTGATATGGCTGTTTGAATGCTGAAATTCAAAAGTTGTTTTAAAAAGGGGTACACCCAGATTGTTTAGCTATGATTAGATTGATCAGATATCTTTAGATTGATACTAGGGGGTCAAAGATTGGCACAAGCCTCAAGGAGATGCACAGATGCCAATATGTGCACCTCATAAATCTTGAGAAATGCTAACTGATCTGACACCGATCAGCTCTGCCAATAAATCCTACTCCCACGTCCTCGAAGGCATAGCCGCGTGACCCCTGGGCAATGCAACTAAGTTGTAGCAAACGGGAGAGGGTAAGGGCGAGTTTCCAGCGCCCCAAAACTGGAACCCCTTGGCTAAGAGAAGAAACTCCTACAGAAAAATCAAGCGGGTTAAGATGCTTTGAGATGGCAACCCCATCACTTAACTTACCTAGCTATGGACTGGTACTCTATACTAGGGAAATACCAAACTACTCACAAACTTCATAAGATAAAGCCTCGGATACAGCCGGACGGATCAAAAGGAAAACGACCCAAGCAAGAAAAGGACAAAAGATTTGGAATTAAAGAAACAATTAATGTAGCAACGTGGAATGTCAGAGGTCTCGGGAACAAAGAAACTGAATTAAATAATATACTCAAAAAACAAGGGATAGATATAGCTGTCATAACGGAAACTAAGAAAAAATTGAAAGGAACAAAAGAACTCGACGATTACATAATGATATACAGTGGAGTGGAGCAGAATGTGCGAGCAAAGAGTGGGTTCTTATACTGATAAATAAAAATGGAAAAACAAAATAGAAAGCTACTCTTACATTAGCGAACGAATAATGAGCGTCAAAATGAAGATCGACCGAGGACATCTCACGGTAATTGGTGTATACGCACCGAGGAAGGAAAAGAGAACAAACAGAAGCTTTTATGAGAACTTACAAAAGATTACCACGGAATTTAAACACCATCACCTAATAATAGCGGGAGACTTAAACGCACGAATTGGAAATCAACCTATCCCCCAAGTAGTGGGAACTTTTGGAGAAACACTTATTAACGAAAATGGACATGAACTGAGAAATTTTGTAACATTCAATGGGTTGAGGATAACCAACTCATTCTTCAGAAAAAAGGACATTCACAAATATACCTGGAGCGCCAGAGGCTACGTTCTATAATAGACTACATCATAGTAAATGAAAAATTATACGCCCAAGTCCAAGATGTAAGGGTATATAGAGGCTGCGACATATATTCGGACCACTATCTATTAGTATCAAAAATAAAATTATTAAATAGATGGAAGAAACAAAAACAACAGAACAAAATCGAGGAATTGAAAGAGATTTACAAAGTCTACTTACTACAAGATCCAAGTATTAGATACCTATATCAAAAAAGGCTACAAGAACACCTAGAAAATACTCCAACAGAGAACGAGACGAACAAGGAGTGGAACAATATAAGAAAATGTATAATTGGAGCAGCTCAGGAAGCAATAGGAAAGAAAAAGAAAACGAAAAACAAGAAAGGTCTGAAAATATGGAATAACGAAATAGCCGAAGCAATAAAAGAGAAGGAGAAAGCATATAGGATACACTTACAAAAGAACACCAACCTAACAAAGGAAATATACAAAGAAATAAGAAACATTGCAAAACGAATTACTAGAAAAGCACACATGGACTCTTGGGAAAAATTTATAGGAAATATAGAACAAGATATACACGGTAGACAACAGATAGCATATAAAGTCATGAAACACCTTAACAAAACAGAGAAAGATGTGGCACAAATACAAGTAATTTCTGAAGATGAATGGATACAACACTATAAAGAACTTTGGTATGATCAGAGCATAGAAGACGCCCAAACAGAAAAAACTAGGGACAGAAGTAACTACGAGTAGACTCAATTACAATTCAAGAACTAGAAGAATGTATAAAACAAACAAAAAATAGGAAAGCGCCTGGCCCAGATGGCCTGAACAATGAACTTTTCAAATATGGAGGCCTATTCTTCAAATTAAGACTTCTACATTTGCTAAACCAATGCTGGCATAGATCAGAAATACCAGCTGAATGGAAGAATGCACGTGTGGTATCCATATTCAAGAAAGGAGATAGAAAAAACTGCCAAAACTACCGAGGTATAAGCCTTCTTGATAGCGCATACAAGATATATACGAAAATTATTAATAAAAGAATCCAGAAGATAGCAGAAGTCCTTATATCGGAAGAACAAAATGGCTTTAGAAAGGGTCGATCATGCAGCGACAATGTTTTTACAGTAAAACAAATAATAGAAAGACGAAGAGAGTTTAATCTCGAGACACATATAGCATTTATCGACTTTACAAAGCCTTTGATACCATAAATCGACGAAAACTCATGGAAGTGTTGAAAAAACGAGGTTACCCCAAACACCTAATCTCAGCCATAAAAACTATATACAGAGACACATCAATCACAATAGACACAGGTCATTCGACTACAAATAATATAACAACCAATAAAGGTCTTAGACAAGGATGCAGTCTCTCACCGACTCTATTTAACATATATATAGACGACATGATAAGAGAATGGAAAGATAAAATCGGCTCAGGGATATGGATAAGTAGGGGCACAATAATAAAATGTCTATTATTCGCGGACGACCTTGTACTAATACAAGAGAAGGAAGATGATCTCCAGAGATCCATCTACGCGCTGCACCAGCTGTGTATCAAATATGATTTGAAAATATCACAAAAAAAGACGAAAGTTATGGCATTTCAAGGAAAAGAAATAATAAGAAGCAAAATAATGATAGAAGATCAAGCTATAGAACAGGTATCCCATTTTAACTTTTAGGATGTGACATAGGTTTTGACCGAGACAATGACATTCCCAACAAAATAAATAAGTTCCAACACATATGCGGCACGATACACAGAACTCTCAAAACCTAACTCGAAGAGAGACTAAAATTAAATTCTATAAAACAATGGCGGTTCCGTCCTAACATATGGATGCGAAACATGGGTACCATCCAAAAGAGAGGAATCAAAAATACAAGCAGCCGAAATGACATTCATGAGAAGAACTAAAGGCTGCACAAGAATGGATAGAATAAGAAACGAAGACATACGCGAGGAACTACATATCTTTTCCATAAATCAGAAGATCTCTGAATTTAGAAAACTGGAAGTCGCACATCAATAGAATGGAGAATGACAGAATTCCAAAGAAGTTTCTCTCGTATAGCCCGAAGGAGAAGAGACGTCGGCCGCCCAAGAAAAGATGGCGCGATCTGTGAAGTCGGAACAGGCAAACACTGCCTATACCTTGAAAGGAAGAAGAAGAAGAAAGAAGATACTAAATTAATTTTAAACTCCAAATATATACTCCAAATATTAAATCGCTTTATTGGACAAAATTAAGCTCTATTCGCTGATATTCTCAAGAAAATTCTAAATTCTCAAGAATTTTTTGTAATTTTTTACTCTGTCGAAAACTACATATTGAGGTTAATTTGTTGTTAAAAAATTAATCGTTATCAACCAACTTCTTCGCTTAGTATAAAAATTAATCCAGGAAAGCCGGACAATTGAAGGAATTAGGAATACCAGTCTTTAGTTCCAAAGATAATAGTCAATAAACTTTACAGTATATAGGCGATTAACTTAACCAAAGTCAAGATGGCTTTACTAGGGAATATAATCAATGAGGTGGTTTCCCGTTGCCTTCCCCACAGTCCAAAGATTGATTATCGGACCTTTGATCACAGCAGCGAATCCGACGCGACCAGGACTTGAACCGCGGTCTCCCGCTTTCTAGTCAGCCGGTGTATAGTTTACGCTAAACTGCTGCTAAAATAAACTACATATGTCTTACTAATTTCTTACAATATGGCTTAATTGACAAAATATTTATCAACAGTAGAACCTGAAATGTGATAATGAAAATCTAATTACCTTTCACTAATTTGGACTCCTTGGAGGAGTAATTACGCAACTGAGTAATTGAGTGTCAGTATTTTATTTATTATCTTATGTACTAAGAAATCCATATTTAAAAGACAAGTAATCAACACACTTTCGAAATGTCAGACTATAAAAGTTCTCTGTGTTGCGTTCCAACAAACTGCTTTGTATAATTTCTGTTTTGACAAATGGAAAAAGTATTTATACCATTTTAGATTTACAATTAAAATTTGAAAAATATGTTTAAAATGTAAAATTTTTCTTGTAGGGAATGTAGGTTGTCAAGTTAACGAGCAGCGATGAAGTCCTCTAGGTTGATGTTACTCTAGGGAAGACTGTAACACGCCCTTTCACGCCTTCTGCGCCTATAGATGATGCTTCATGGATAACTTTGCTTGGGATAAAACTTCATTTGCATACCAGTAATGTATTCTATAGCAGTGACATGTATTAGATTTGATCGACACCGTAAAATATGTTTTAAATTTTACAAATAAACCACGAAAACAGTACTAGGGTCATAATCATATCATCATCAAAATGACTTTAGAGCAAAACAACACGCAGTATATTTTTCATAATTTATACCTAACTACTACAACTGCGAGTATTAGAAACTGTTTTGTTACATCTACTAAAATGGACACACTTTATCGCATACGTACTCATGCATGGCACCCTACTAAAAGACTACTAAAGCAAAATCTAGTCATGCGAAAATTTTAACTCTTTTCCATAAATATACCAAGTTGAAAAAATTAGATCCGGAAGATTTTAAATAACAAACACAAATTTCAATAAAATACTAAAAACTAACTAGAAATTTTTCGATGGTGTGCTCTATTATATTTTATAACTTTTGTAATAATATCGTATTATGTAGTACCTACATACTATGTAGCTCACCCTGTACATTTGTCAAACAATTTTTAATTATCAAATGCGTAATTTTATTTTATGTTACATTATGTCTTTAGCTATGCTGAAACTTTAAGATGAACCCAGGTTCTCAAACTTTTTTACATTCAGAATATAAAAAAACTTATATTAAACTCAATAAAGCTTTTTAAGGTTATAGTCATCATCTTAAAAATGAAGGAAGTTCTATTTTTATAACTGATACGCAATAGAGACAAGGTACTCTTAAGTACCTAGTTAGTTCAGGATTATGCAGTGCAGCGTGTTTTCTGGTCTGGTTGGCTCCTAAGAGACGTTTCAAGAACAATTCACCGACATAGTCGACTTTCTGAAATTGGCCTAACAAGTAAATAGCTTATTTGTTATAGTGCAGTTATTTTGTATATATTAGGTGATATCTTGTAACTATTTTTTGTTATCTTAACAAGGTGTTGATCGAAAACACTTTGTTATATTTTAAATTCGTATCATGAGTATTATTACCTGAACTAGTATAGCGTTTAGAAGTTCTTTTAGGGCGTTTAACAAGAAATATAAATATCTTTAGGAATACGTATAAATTACACACAAAGAAATGTGAACTAAGTAAATCTATAAATTCATTGAAGTTACCGAAATAATCGAATGATAACTTCAAAATCCCAAACCTCATTGTCAAAAAATTATTTGCATGGTTTTCAACTCTTGTTGTGGTAAAATTTATGCTTTTGTTGTACACTGACTCCCAAAATTATTGGCACAAAATAAAGTTATAATAAAATGTACCGTTTCTCAAAATTGATTATCTTTAATTTTTTTTCTTGATATATTGCATTTAAGTAGGACTTGGGACAGCAATGGCGTTATTAAAATTAAAAAATGTTTTATTGATGCACAAAAAAAATAATGACAGATGAAAATGTGAAAATTTGGTTACACTATATTATTGGCACAAATGTAAAGAAATATATGTATGTATGTACTTGGAACGGTTATAAACAGATAAGAATGACGTAATACTTTTCTTATGATTGCAGTTTTAATACTAGGGGATTCCCAGGGTATACCATAGCGTTGTTTTACTTTTCAAATTAATTATAAGTGCTATTTATTTAAATTGGGTCGAAAGTAATGAAGAACTAAGGTAACATAAAGTAAACTTATTTTAAAATTGGTGATTCGAGGTAAAGCATAATGCGAAGTTGGAAAAATAGTCGACAGATAATTTTCATCGGTAAGAAATGCACTAAAGAAATTTAAAATCGAAAGAAAGTAACCAAATAAGTCTGGATGTGGTAGAACAAAAATATTTACTCTTAAAAATCAACAGTTTATTATGGGACAAATGTTAAAAAATTCCAAAAAATCTATTTTTAATTTATAATCAGACCTTTCACAATTAATACGTAATCATATTTCATATATGAATTTTAATATTTAATAAAAGTATGATAAAGTCATTGGCATGGCCACATTTTTTAAATAAGTATAGAAGATATTTTGATTTTAATAATGCCATTACAATTCCAAGTCATAATTAAATTAATTATATAAAGAAAAAATTAATTCGAGATAACTTATTTTGAGAAAACAGTGCATTTTATTGTAAATTTATCTTGTGCCAATAACTTTGAGAGTCGATGTAGGTATAGATCATGGAGTTGCAAATTGATAAGAAAAATACCTGACCAGCTACTTTACGGAAGATGTAAGAAATGTAGTGGACATTACCTTTTTATATTTTTTTATTTCTGAATGAATGTATAAGTAAGTATAATATAAAAATTAACACATGTACTTATCAGAATTTTTTGAGCTACTTTTCATTCCGACATTATAATTTAAAAATTTATTTTTTAAAACGTTGTTCTGTTATAGGCCAGTCAGTAAAGGAGTTGTATGTTGCAAACGGTGGTGTAGAAGATTTTATTTTTTTATCTTGTATAAATAGGTACAAGCATGTGAAAAACAAAAATGCTAACACGGGCGACCTCGGGAGAACTTTTGGCAGCCAAAGAACTTCAAAATTTTAGGACTTTTTTTAGTTTTTTGCATATAACTCCTAAACCGTGGATCTTAGCAAAACATTTGTGGTTTAACTAATTAAAGAGCATTAAATTCTGCGTCGAATAAGTACCACAACTTAATAATTTGGTCAAGTGGTATGGTCAAAAACTACGGTCAAAAACGACGATTTTTTCTAATTTTGTCAAAAACTGAGATATACGTATACGTGAGTGCGCGTCCGGCATCGATCGCGCTGCACTAAATTCGTTGTAACTTTTAAACTAATTCATGAAATTGAGCATTCAAAAGCTCAAATGAAAGAAGAAACATGTAGCTATTGGATTATTATACTTTAAAATAAAAAAATAAATGTATATAAGAGTAGTATACGTATATAATTGGAACATACGGAGATATCCGATAAAATCGCTAAGAGCTATTATTATATATTCTAAAATTTTTTACACTAAATTCACTTATTTTTAAGTCCTATTAATAATATATGCTAGTTAGGTAGGTTAAATAAATTTTTTATAAAAGTTATTAACGTTTAACGTACCTCTAATTTAACGAATTTTGGAGCAAAAAATTTATTTTTATTTCTGTAAAATAAAAGGGTTGATTTACTTTTAACCTAAATCCTCTTATAGCATCTTAAAGTACACATTTCAAGCTTTAAAAATCGCACCTGCAGAAATCCAATAACGCGATTTAAGCAAGAGTAATATGTGGTTAAAGTTAGGTATACATTTAAGATTTTATTACTTACCCAAAATTTTGAAATTTTGAAGTATACATCTTCAATACTAAATTTTTGAGATTTTTTACTTATCGGATATTTTTATACATTACTTCTAGAGTAATTTATGAAAATTTCAGATCTTTATTTTAAGAATTGTAGAAATGGTAGAGCTCTTAGCGATTTTATCGGATATCTCCGTATGTTCCAACTATATACATTTACTACTTTTATATACATTCATTTTATATTAGAAAATATAATAGTCCAATAGCTACATGTTTCTTCTTTCATTTGAGCTTTTGAATGCTCAATTTCATTAATTAGTTTAAAAGTTACAACGAATTTAGTGCAACGCGATCGATGCCGGACGCACACTTACGTATTACTAAATCTCAGTTTTGACAAAATTAGAAAAATCATCGTTTTTGGGCGTAGTTTTCGACCATACCACTTGACCAAATTATTAAGTTGTGGTACTTATTCGACGCAGAATTTAACGCTCTTTAATTTGTTAAACCACAAATGTTTTGATAGGATCCACGGTTTAGGAGTTATATGCAAAAACTAAAAAGTCCTAAAATTTTGAAGTTCTTTGGCTGCCAAAAGTTCTCCGAGGTCGCCCGTGTTAGCATTTTGTTTTCACATGCTTGTACCTATTTATACAAGTTAAAAATAAAATCTTCTACACCACCGTTTGCAACATACCACCTTATTTCGATTCTCTACTGACTGGCCTATTATTCTATACCTATCTTTTTGAAAATTTATACCGACGAAAAAATTTTTCTACAAGATGTGTTTTAAATTTGAATTTTGAAGTAAAATATAACTTTCGCAAAATATTTTTTTATTCTAAACTGTAAATCGATCTGTTAAAAGTATCCTAATACCCGTCCGAACAGCTGATCTATATCTGAAATTATGGCAGACATTATTTTGGATTTGCCCACCAATCAGTTCTGATGACGCCTAGAGTAAGTTGTAATGTTTATAACAACGCGAACAACACCAGCGATTCGGGAATGCCAATTTACGCCGTTGTTTTAGGTGACCACAATGAAATATAATTTGACTCTGATGTTACGAGTTCAAACAGGTGCTAGCATCACACAAAATTATACTTCTTGCACTACTAGCATTTTTTCAGTCGACTTCTAGAAAGATCACTTTAGACAAGCATGGCTAAATACCACTATAAAATTGATGCAGTAACTATTGATTATATTTAGATGGCTAATCGAGCTTTGCAACTGCGATTAGTTTTTGATTAAGTTTGGAGTGATTATTCTAATATTTTAGACAAGCATGATTAACTACCACTATATCGATGCAGTAGTAAGTATTGATTATGTTAACAATTAAACTGAAATTTTGTCTTAAGTTTATAAAAAAAAAATTTATTTAATTTTACTAGTTAATTTTTGAGCACTTCAAGTTTATTTCTTTAATAAAAAGTTGAAATTTTAACAGGTGAATAACCATGTATCAATAATTGATTAATGTGTGTGTATGAATACTAATTAATTTTTTATATTATTGCGCATGAATTCCTGGAACATAATTCATTTTGCTCAACGCTGTCTTCTTCTGCTCAATGTAACTTCTTACCGCAGTGATAAACGACTGTTTCAAATATGACATACTACATGCAACACATTCAAATAGTAAAATACGAACATTGAAATTAGTACACTTTGTTAAATTGAACACCTCAGTGTGTAATGTAAAATAGCATACTTGGGTTTGGATGTTTGTTATCGACGATTGTTATAATAACTTAACATTTGATGTTAAGAATAACACTTTTGATACAGAATGGCACCTATTGTTCCACCAAATCTAAATTATATGATTATCATAAAAACTTATTCAAATTATTTAAATTTTCATAAAACATCATCAGACTAAATAAATAGCTTTCGAATTCATCATTTTTCTTAATTTAGAACCAGGTCCTGTAATATTCAACAGTAACCTCGGCAAAGATCCAAAGCCACTGTCAGTACTCTGAGCATAGTACACTACTTGTTTTATATTTAATATTGCTATGATATGCTAGGTTAACCTCAGATATGCCTTTCAGATGTTCAATATTCATTAATAAAGGAGGACCACCGTCTTTACGTGCCCTCCAAAGTACAGAGATGGATGGCTACCATAAAGTTAACTTCTGTCCGGATTTGAACTAGGCACCTTAGCGTTAGCAGTTGATCGCGTTAACAACCAGGCTAATGACCGTCTCTGAAATCATTTGAAAATAATAATTGATTAATACTAATTACTAATTAAGTAGCAATACTAATTAAGAATTTATTTAGAATTATTTATTTTGTAGTTCCTTCTTCAGACTCTTAAGTTGTCGATCGATTTAATTGAATTGCATTTCAATAATGGTTGCGTTTTTCTGCGGCTAACATACATTAATAACATTTTTCTTGCAACTCCTTAATTAACTTATTAATAAACATCATTAATGTCGGAAAAACCAAATTTGCTGATTTGTAAAAAACATTAGTTATTCAAATTTATTGTTCAATTAAGGTACTAAATCGAAATTTATTACATGAACAATAAATAACAATTAAACTCGAACTCATATAATTACCCTACCAAAGGTTTGAAAAATTATTTATAGTATATTTTTTAATTTGCTAAAAATAAACGAGGTTTTTTACCTGACTTTGTACATTGAATAATCAAAGAATTTAATAACAGATTTTATCAATAACTGTAGTTGAATTTCAAAACATTTTAGCTTAATGAAATGAATTAAATATGATAAATATTTTTAGTTCTCGAGTTTCATTTTGCTACGCCACGAAGACAATGCTTTCCATTTCTTGTTCTTCATCTTTTTATTTTAGACATCGTGCCTGTTTTTACCGAAACCATTATATTATGTAAGTAATACTTTGAGCATATCGATTGTTTTACATCTACGGTAGGTCTCAGATGTGTCTGTGACCTTGTTTTATTGTTAATGATGGCCATTCGTCATTATATGTAGGGCTTCGCATTTACTTAATGTGAATGCATTTTTAGACTCCTATTTTATTTTTTCCTTGTTTATTCTAGAAATAAAATACATTATAATTATGTAAGTATCTACCAGATCTATCCCCCCCCCCCAAACCTACTAATTCCATACTTTCACAGATCATACTATGCAATTATTATACCAGTATACCCATTACAAATATGTAGTATAAACATTATTTATTTATAATAAATGTTTATTAACTTGGGAAAATTTTAATTAAATTTCATTACAACTTGTAATATTTGCAAATTTAATACTTAAAATAATGCTACGTTTATTTATGATATATAAATTTTTGTTTTACCAAAATAATGCATTATTTTGGTAGAACGATTAGAAGAATTAAAGCAAATACTTCCTAAAAGAGCTCAACGTTTACATATAATTTATTGAATACAGGAAAACCTTCTTTTATTGTAATATCAAACCTTAAAAATTCCTAAAACTGAAAATTATTAGAAAGGCGCTTGAGAGAATTATTATCAGCCAATAAATATAAGTAAATATTTTAAGAAATGTGCCATATAGAATACTTTGGTGTCATCAACACAAATCTATTAAACAAAGCTTTGTGATATTTACTCATAGAACGTAGTCAAACAATGTTTAACTTCATAATATGAAAGAAAGTTTTTCATCATTTAGCATTTGTCATCTGCCATATTAGACACAAAAACCAAAGCAGCAGCTCGAGTGTTAACCCCAAACGTAACATTCTCTGTTATCTAATAAAGTACCAAAGTAAAGTCGAGTACTTCACTTTTTACCACTCCATAGAGACAAAAACTTTTGGAAAAACTCTGTTGAATCTCATTTGTCTTGAGCATGCGACAATAAAATGTTTTAGTGTCGCCATTAGCTACAAGCACCTTGCAAGTTAATGGTCACGTAATAAATTACTTACTCAATTGATAATAAATTGCTCTGTAATATTTTATATTTCATTGCGGAGTTTTTTGCAAAATCTTCTTTGAAAGTATTACATTTAATTTCTGTTCAAACGGGCTTGTTTCTAAATTAATACTATTCAAGAAAATGTTTAATTTAACTAAATACTACTGGAATAATTCAAGGAAACTATAATCTAGTTGATTACTGTAGAAGAGAGCATTTTCGAAACATGCGATATTGTCTGATGATAAGGGGATGTAAAACAGAATATAGGGCAGCACGGTATAATTTTATACTACCATAAACCCACCGAATAAAATGCAGACTTTCGTTATAAAGATTGTAACTACCAATTTCAAATGGAAATAACTCTCCATCTCTCCACTCGGTTATGAAATACTGATCCGATTCAATCAACGAAATCGTATGACTAATGATATCAGTAATATATTTGATTCTTTATAAGCTAATTTTAACATGACATCCGGATTTTATAGACGAAGCACTTTAAAAAAGAATTGCCTCATTCTCGTGTTTTCAAATTCCATTGTCTTTCCCATCTTGGATTTTAAACATTAGCCCTTTACGTGAAATTCCTTTAAATTACTAAAGAGAACGAAAATCTAATACCTTTACGAATAAATAAGTTTTATTGAAATGAAAAAAAAGAAAAAGTAATTAAAATAAAGTAAAATTTTATATAATAAAAATTTATTACAGGTATTTCAAAAATTTATGAAGTTTGGATCTTGCAAAGGAACTGTAAAAGTACATAATTCCTTGATGCTGCAAG
Source organism: Lycocerus yunnanus (assembly GCA_036346125.1). Taxonomy (NCBI): domain Eukaryota; kingdom Metazoa; phylum Arthropoda; class Insecta; order Coleoptera; family Cantharidae; genus Lycocerus; species Lycocerus yunnanus. The sequence goes on along the minus strand of JARFIX010000010.1, from coordinate 10,260,519 downwards.
CTAACATAAAAAGCGAAACTTAAAATACTTTAATATTTTATTAAAAATCATAAAACTTACTGTGTGCGTTAATAAAGGATTTAGCTAATAACAATTAAAAATAGGGGTGCACTATTTTAGTTAGTACATTACAGATAAGTTCCATATGTACATTTATTAATAACTTTTTCTGGCAGCAATTTGAAACATTTTAAACTGCAAGACGCACGCACGGGTTAGCTTTCTACAAATTTTAGCATGGTTCGTGCGCCTGACAGTATAAAAACGCTTCAAACTGCTGCAGAAAAAACTTAGATTATACACAAATTTAAATATTGGTTATAATAGGTACGTATTATGTACATATACTATTTTATCAAAAAGATACGTATACAGAAAAAATGTTCCGCAATCTGGATTTAAACTCGAGAGTACTAAATCTGAATACGCGCTCTAAAGCAACTGCGCTACAAGGCAATATTTCTATTATGTTGACAATTTACCACACATTATATCATCCAATGTGTTTGCATCGTTTTAGTCACATGGACCAATCAAAAGCTATCTGATATTCTTTCAGCGAATATTATGCTGGGTGCACTCTTGCCATCGCCGTGGCAACAAGAAAAATAATAGCAGTTGACTAAATAATATCTATCAACAATATCTTAGCAACGTACTTACCTATGCTTGTTGATTTTAATTTAAAAATTAATTTTATTTAAATTAAAATTATTGTTCGATAAATTGTCAAAATAAATATCACTCGTGATCATGATTTTGCTTCGGTAATTTTGCCGAATGACCACTCCTGCTTGTTGCTACGAGAAAGAAGCCCTCGTGCTGCGCACTCGTGCTTCTTTTATCGCAACAAGCAGTCGTGATCGATTCGGCAAAATTGCCGGCAATATCATGATCACTAGTGTATTACTGTTGAAAGGATCTGCTATATTTGTTGTTGTAGCAACGATGTCGGTTGCTAATAGTAATAATTATTACTATTGACTATAATCTCGTCAGTTGTAAGTAGTAACCTTTGTCTCGATGCTTTTCTCATTATTTACCGAAAAGATCTTAAGCTGGATTCAAACCCAAGCTTACTAGCTGTAAATATTTTTCTGCTGTATTTTTCACTTATTCTAAGACTGCTGTACTATAATTATGCTACGATCAGAAATCTTGTTACCGTTCACTGACGTAAAATTAGTTTCATCATAGTTTAACTGATAAAAGAACGATGCTATGTTTATGTACATACATACATACATGCAAAACATTAATTGCTTTAAGCTGCTTTAGCCATTCCTTACTGCTTCCAGCCTGTTTTAACATTTAACTGTTTTTTATTAACTGCAAAGTATATTCGCAGAGAATGTTCCAAAAAATAAAGTAAAACAATAAAATTCAACTTTTTTATTTCATCGCAATTAAGTAGTTAATATAAACCGTGTTAAATTCTTTTATAAGCATAGTCTGCAAATTAGGTCGAGTTTTTTATGTTTATCTAAGATTACTTGACTCACTGAAAATTATGCATCCGGTTAAACGAAAAAGTTGATGTAGTGGGACTGGAAAGGAACCAAAAAGGCAAAGCTGTAAAACTTGCTATGAGAAAAGCTTTTTAAAGTAAAATGTTAAATATTCAGTGGTACTAATTTGTTGATCAATTATTCACTGTACGCATAGGGAGCTTTTATATCGTTAAACTTCGAGAGACGCACGTTTAAGAGCCAAAATTTTTACTAATTTTTCAACTTTAAGATTAAGAAATAAATTAAAACTTATTTTGTGTTTTCGAAACGTGCACATTTATAAACTTCTCATGAAAGCGAAATCGATGGATTAAATTGTTTTAAATTTAATACACGTAAAGAACTTCAATAATCAAAATTCCATACCAATTAGTACTATTACATGATATGTTATTCATAAATTAACTGTTAATTTGTTTGAATTATAATGTTCTTGCAGATTGAATGTGTTAAGTTTTTCAGACAGAAATGTGTTAAATTGGTAACTCTATTTTTACTTTTGATCCAAAACTATGCAATATTAGGATTACACAATATAAGAATTCGAAAATTCGTATCGGCCAGTTAGCACCTGAAGATATCTTAATAATACATATGTATATTACGATTTGATGAGACGGTCACTGGCCTGGTCATTAGCACGATTAACTGCTAATGTAAGGCGCCCCAATTCAAATTCGGCTAGGGCTCACTTTGTAAGGCCGTCTCCGTGCTTCGGAAGGCACGTAAAGACGGTGGTCCTCTCACAAGGCGCTGGCAACATCTTTGAGGTATTAATTGATCAAGTACCCTCTCAAGGGAACGGGTAAACAACGTAAGTTGTATCCTTATAAGAGGAAGCCGAAATATATATATTATGATTTTACTAATTTCTTATAATCTCTATTATTGTAGCAAATATTTCTTTTTAAATATTTACCTTCTGTTATTATCGTGCATATAAATAAATTTTCACGTTTATATTTTAATTTTAATTTAAAAATGGAAAATATTTAATACGAGCATACGGGAAGGCTTTTCATAATTTATGATTAGCCAACTAATAGAAATACTTTAAGGACAATATATTATTTGCAGAAGTATAGTTGAGGAATATACATTATGACATTTTAGTCTAGAAAATAGATATTTTTCTAATATGTAAAAAATTAGCGTTCGGGGTTGTTTTTAACGGGTTTTTATTCTTAAGGAATAAATATTATAAATGCTTTAACAAAATAATGATCATGCTAACATCTATCTTAGGATTTTATTCTTAATAATTTTTATTTAAAAAATTGTCAAACACAAAAACCGATAGGAGAGTCTGCGGCCAAAACATTGTAAACATAGTAATAATAATTCATATTTAGAAAAATAGATCAAGTACAAATCTATCAGGGTCAAAGAGATACATAAAAGATTGCTTTTAGATTTAAAATAGTAGTTTTGTAAAAAATTGAATACAGGTAGTGTTAGACTCAAAAACTGTAACGAGTATAAACTTCTTTTGGTACTATTGCACCTTAATTAATTTAATTTTATTCACGAATACTCCCCATCTATTGACATAAGCAGGAACAATCAATGTAACTGATTCGTAATTAGTTCGGTTTGTATTTGCGAATAATTGCATCTAGATATAGAGTATCTAATAGTTTACCCAACAGGTTTCCTTTATCACTGATATTCTTAAAACACTAGAGAATTACAACAAAATTAATCAAAATGAGCTTTTATCAACTTACAAGAGGAAATTAATTTTGGAATCACTCGTTAACAAATCCATGTTAACAACCAAAGTTAGATTCACGATTAGGGTGCGTCTTAAAAATATGAGAACAACCCGTACACATTTTACAAGGAAAACGATTAATCATGCGTTAAAAAGTTTATCTAATTGATAGGGCGTCAGTCCGTACCCTATTAGACTATTAGTTAGCTACCCGCCCGAATTCCCATTAATTACAATGTTACGGTTTTGAAACTTACCATTTCAGTTGGTGGGTTTTCTATTTATGATACCCAAATTATTTTTTTACAGTTGCATTTTAATTTAAACCTAAATTATATTAATTTTAACACGGAATTTAAATTAACTAACGACTATACTGAATGTTGGTAATATCACAAACCATCCAACTAGCAATAATTAATTGTTTTTGCGTACGGCAATCGTGTAAGATCCAAACAAATTTGTAGATTTAAAAAAATAATATAAAGTCCGTTTAATTTTATTATTATGGAAAGTCTTAATTTATTATTATTATAGTCATTCTTAATACACTACAATTAGTTTTTAATTAAATTCATGTCTTTAATAGACGAAGTGGTGTATACATAATTCAGTGAAAAGGGTTTTCCCAGACATTTTTTGTTAACAGTTACCTACTCACTTTTTTATAAATAAATTAAAGTTTCATAGTTTTAGTACATTGAGCAATGGCTTAAATACAATATTTTATTGAAACTATAGCAGAAATATGGTGATGATAGTTTTTCCACTTTACACTTTGTGAGAGAAAAGTAAAAGCTATTTTATTTTGGATATAACAAGAAAAAGCACTTTCTTACTTCTTCATATTTTATATAGATTATTTATATTTAAGGAGGTCCGTGGAACATCCAAATTAAGTAATGCTTAAAAGTACCTAACTAAAGATACCTACATACTACATATTATGTATAATAAAAAAGTATGTAAATAAAATTTTTAGTATTTATAGCTATAAGTACATTAGTATGTGCATGTATCGTAATAAAACACTACATGACCGTAAAACCGCAATAAGATTGTTGACTTCTTAAAAGATCGAGCTAATATTAAATTTCAAGGGTGTATTACTTGGCTAATATCACAATTATTTTATTGTCGATTCTAAGTGGGAAATAAAATAAATTGATTTCTTGAATTATTAACTTAATTGCAAACTTGAGCAACTTTCCCCATTGTTCCCAAACAATAATAACAATCAATTTTCAAGCTTTTCTTTAATAGCGTCTTAGAAAAACACATAGCTGTTTTAGTAGGTCGAACAGTTAAAGCCAATATACATTAAATATTGATTGTGAACGAAGCAAATGATGTGCCGCGTGCCCGATTCACACGGTTTCTTCCTTACGTGACAACGTCTAACTAAATTAATTACAAAGGGCGCTACATGCGTTCCAACATATTTGATCCTCTACTTATTTATACTATACTAAAGATCCTCTTTGTTTATATTTGAAGTTTGTAACTATGTTTAATTAAGTAATTTTAAAAGTTTTAAATAAATTAATTTTAACTTTTTAAAATTTCAATTTGAATAAATTGTTATTAACACCAAATTGCCAAGGTTCAAGTGCATGTTACTGACTTAATACTTTATATTTATAACAAATTACAACATTTCAACACAATAACAGGTTTAACATTGAGTCGAGAAAAATACTAACAACGTTCAACCTAGATTTACACCAAGATCTAATCTGAATACTCATTAGTTATGAAAAATAAAAGTGTGATATATTATAGTGCTAAATATTTTATTATCTACTAAGTACAATATACCTTATAGTTTATATTAATTTTAATATAACCATATCAATTCCTACATATATTGAATTAAGTATATAGGTACTAATTATGGAAAGCACTTTAATATACATATGTAGGTTCAATCCAATTTTACAACTTTTCAGAAATTATAATATGTTCCAGTTACTATAAATATTTCTTTCTATGTCCACAAAATAGCATTACTTGCTAAAAAGCAGCTATGAATTTCAATTATTTGCTTTTGCTTTTTTAATAAGAAAAAAATATATCAAAAATGTAAGTTTTTTTTACTAGGGCTGCAACGAACACAGAATTATGGATATTTCTAGATATGACACATCAGAGTTAAAGCAGGTTCTTTTCGAATTTTAATACACCGAGCTCCATAAGTTCACGATTACTGATCTACTATTTCAACTAATCTACATTTATAATCATTCTCTGGCCAGCAATCATGAGTTGCAGTCAAAATTCTACAACTGGGTCTTGGTGCACATACAGCAGAACTTGGGGAAAAAGCCAATATCACTCAGGTTAGCCGATTTCACAAATCCCGGATATCTCTATCCAATAAATAATTTCCATAGATACAATTTTCAAAACTTATTGTTTTATAAATATTTATAAAAATTATCCTTTTCTTAGAGATATCCGAAGATTATAAAAACGGACCTCATACGGAAAATATAATTAATAAGATGGTTTTCTGCTGCCAGAGGTAAACATTGCATATCCACATGATTCAAGATCAACTCTAACCCACGTGTTGGTCTTCTCTTCTTCTTCATCGTTTGCTTCTTGTCAGAAGCGTCGTGACCCAGCTTGGCCGAAGCCAAGATGAATTTTTATGGGAGTATAATTCATGGGGTGATTTCCCGTTGCCTTCCCCATGGTCCACACATTGATATTGGACCTTTTGATCACAGCAGTGTATTCGACTCGACTAGGATTCGAACCGCGGTCTACCGCTTTCCAGTCGGCCGGTGTATGCTTTACGCTACACTGCTGGTGTTGGTCTTAGATTCCCAGAAAACATCATAGGCAGAAAACCGAAAGCTATGCAATGTAAAGATTGCAAAAACGAAAGTATGTGGTTTCTTTCATATTTATTTAATAATCTTCAACAATAAATGGAAATTTCTGTTGGATTTTTATACTCAATTATGTATTAAAACTTGGAAGTTGAGAAAAGAGTGAGCGGATGGAAAAGATATGTAATAAAATGGCAGACAAGTAGTCGCATGTGGATACTTTATAAATTTGTACTCTTTTGATTAAAGTTGTCATCGTTCTGTCGTAGTTTGAAAATGGTATGTTTGCAATTGCCTTTTAGATGTTTTGTCATCTCGAGTGTGTTAATAGTCTAGGTATGCGTAGACTCTACCTTTACGGTATACTAAAAGAAATAATTTCTTGCAAAGTATTTATATATTTAATTTAGACACATTTGTCGCTAAATTTTGATGTATCCATTACACTTAGATGTATGTATTCAACTTACATTTAATATATACCATTTATATGATTTTTAATAAATTTCATAACATAATAAGAAAATGTAATTAATATTGTACAATGATGAATTTTTTTTAATGTTTTCATATGTACACACAATGTGGACCTTATTAAAAAATTTTGTCACAGCTGAAGTAACACTATTATCAGTAATGAAAATAAGAATGTTGATGTTTAATATATTTTTTTTTCATTAGAGCTCGAAAGTTAATAAAGACTCTCTACAGGAGCTCTAAATATTATATTAGTACACAGTATGCGCTAATAATAAATTTATTCCGAGGTGTAAACAAAATTAATTTTAATTTAATAATTCATGAAACGTAACTTATAGAGTATAAGTATTAATATTATATACGTATATAATTTATACAGGTATGTGTATAATGAGAAATATAGATAATTTTAATATATTCTGAGAGGAAGATTCCACAATATTTTTTATATATAGCTTACTTCTCTGTCTACTTTTCTAAAGCTTTTATTATACAAATAGTTTTATACTTTTGTAAAATCATTTTCTGACATCAACTAAACTTTAAATTTATTAATTTAACTAAATGAATTAACTTCTAAGCAAAATATTTTTCTATGCAATATGAATCAAGATTTTAGTAATAACGCATGCAGGGTAAGACGCTACTGTATTATGCACAGATGTACAGAAAGTTAGGTGTTCACATAAAGAAGCATACTATGAAAGATTTGAAAAAATCTCGCGTTTTCAGTTATGAGAATGACAACACATATATACTGCCTTGTGCAAACACATGACTTTGAATTCGCATTCCATAAAGCATAAGAATATCGTGATCCTGGATCGAGAGACGATAGACAAAAAACGTAAAATTAAAGAGGCTATTACCATCCATTTAAGTCATAAACCTATGAACAATAAAAAGGATGTTCAATACTTTCACGGAAGTTATAAACACATCTTGAATATCACGAAGGTGGCTTAAACCTGGCCAATATTCATTTTTTAATTTTAAAATTTTTCATTTTTTATTGTTCTCCTTTGTCCTTTTTACTATTGTCCTTTGTCTTTCTTATCACTGTGTTTGTTTTTTGTTTGATTTTTCAGATACTGAGTATGAAGATAAATGTAAACTCACGAATTTACTTTTACGGTCCTCCCCACCCCACCCCTTGACAAAACATAGTTTTTTCTTTTAACCACCTTAATAGTTTACTATAAGGGGATTAAAATCTTCAATTAGGTAATAACCACAATGGTCATTCCGTTTTACCTCAGTTTAATTTATTTTTGTTAAACGGAGCTGAACGATGCCCATTGTTGGTTTACCGAAATTGTCACGTGGGAGAAGGAAATTAACCATAAACGTAAGTTTATTTAAAAATTTTTCTTATTTAATTAGTATTGTTTTCGGCTATTTGTTTTAAAATGGTTGTTTAATGATTCCTCAATCACATTTTAGATCCAACCAGAACCAAATAAAGGGTTTCTTATTAACTTATAATAAATTATCTTCGCACAGGTCAGTTACTTTTAATTATTCATGTACTTGAATTTTATTTATTTATGTTTTTCCAGCCTTGAGAATAGACAATTTAATATTGCTTAAATAGACCTATAACCTCAACAATAATTCCTTAATTATCTCTTCTAAAGCTCATATATCGTAATTTTCGTGTTTTTATTAAAAATATTATACTATAATAAAACTGAGAATGTATTTTTGTGTTCATTCAATATGTAATTTTTTACAGTAAAATCAGCTCGTCGTCGCTCTCTCTCTCTCTCTCTCTCACTCGCTGGATTTACTATATTATCCAATTAACGTATGCCAATTAGAATGATGGTGCATAATGCATTAATAAATTGATAATTCAACAATTGATAAGTTTGTGCTAAATATTTTATTTATGTATTAGAAAAATGGGCAAAATTGTACCAAGATAGTAGACAGTGTAACTTGCATAGCATTTATCATTGAAGCAAGGAGCTTTAATATAAGTATAAAGTCTAGGTATACTATATACCTAATATTAGAACACTAGCCAGTATATACAAAAGCATATAACAACGGCAAAGCTTTGGCGATTGTATGATAGTAACGATTATGGTTAATTCTACTTTTAACAATTTAATTCTTTTTTCGAGAAAGAACAGAAAAGGTTTCTATGTTTAGCTAAGTAAGAACCATACAAGTTGGTAGTTAAAGTTTATTAAGACATTCTACGGTCCATTTATGTCACTCTTCTTTACAGGGTTTACGACCAATAAAATTCCCAATTATCCTCTCATAGTAAACAGAATTCTCTTCTTTTCCATACGTAGAACGAACAAAAGTTCATGTATATATATTTTATTTTCACAAAGGACAGTTCATCACATAGGTCTTTTATTTTACAACTTCAATACATTTGGTTAATGAAATTTAAAAACGATTAAAAGCCAAAAATTTGGTTATACCTACTGTCTCTTTGGAGTTTAGACAATAAAAACTGCAATATACTTTTATATTTATTGCAAAAGTATTATTATATCTTGTAATGGGCTACCAATTTCGTCGAGTAAAAAAATATTAATTTTTTAAGTTTACATTATCCTAGTATTAATCCAAACGACGGCAATACCTATTTCAAATGTTGTGGTTACTGCCTCTTAATTGTGATAAATAAATCCTGCACTTTGTAAACCCTTTCTACTGTTTGACATCGTGTAAATTACAGCGTGTAATTAGATACTGGCTGTAAACCATTCTGTTCGGAGCCAAATTATATTTATATGTTTATAAATGATACTTATACAAATTATTAATTTTGATTAAGGCAAATCTTTCTGAATATACTTGGCTCTAAATTATTTATATTAGAAGTAAGTAATCATAGAGTAAATCTAAAATCTGATTGGTTATTTCGTTAATTTATCTAATAGATGACCATCTAATATATATCTGTAGATAAAGAAAACGGATACGAGTATTACGTTATTGGAACCTACGTGTGTTTTTGTCTTAAAATTCGCAAAAGTATGTATCGAGAATTTTGACGAATGAAGGTTTCAGGCATATTACCTTGGGACGGCCGCATGCGGTTTACTAGATTGGACAGTTCTTTTACGACGTAACCTTCGCGTTGATCTGTACCTTTTAAAATTTTTATTAAAATTTTTTTGTAAAAATTTAATGTGTTACTTTAAACATTATTTGAAATGAATTCAAAGTATTATTTATGTTAAATTACAATTATGTGCTTGATGAGCAAATCGTTTAGGAAAACAGCAATTCTTTATGGATAGGCACATCTTGATGCAGCTGGTCAGTTTTTACCTGTACATTTTCTAGTAATTGATTTAATATATAACAACATATTGAAATATTTCTTAAGAGATGAAAATATTTAATATATATTTTCTTATCTAGACATTTAATTCGAATCCTTTGATGGAACACAAAGTAATACATCAATTTTGGTGAATGTCAAAGATTACCGATAAAATATTAACACTAAAAATGTACCGTAAGCATACCGAAAATGCACAATTGGTATATTCGAAACTCTTCTTGGGAAAATTATTGAAAGTAAATATAATAAAACTTATATCCTTTTAAACTTTATCAAAACGTCATGTTAAAGAAAAACTAATTTATAAGATCGCATAAGAGTCCAAAATCTGAAGTAGCGATCGCATTAATCAAGTAAAAAGATTACATCGATGTGCTTTTAAAAGTTGTAACTGACGACGGAAAAACAGAATTGCGCTGACGTCCGTACAAATTAGTTCCTCCAGTTACATTGCTCCCAAAGCGCTTTTGATACTTTTTAGTTTCCATGTCTCGCTTTTCGACGTATCTTAGCACACTTTAGTTATTAACAGTTGAAAAAGTTAAACTGAATTTTTAAAAAAACTAAATTTAACTTTTTGACAATTTTCTTTCTGAAAAGTGTGAATTATAAAAAAAATTCTATGCTGCTGGAATATAAGATTTGCGAAGTGGTTTATTTTCACAATAAACTTAAATAAACTAAGGTGCGAAACAATATTACAATAATTTATAGTAATATTACAATAATATATAAAATTTCTAATGTCTTCGCCAAGTAATTTTCAATGATTTCTTGTAAAAGTACTACATTTGAAAAGCACTTTATGCAACTTTGCCACGTGCAGGTTTTCCTTAATACTTTAGTTTAGTTACTGAAATTTTACTACCACTATGACGTGACTGAAAAGCTAATAATGTTATTTCAATAATATATTTAGAATTTCTGGTTTAACCTATCAATTCTGCAAAATTGAGCATTGAAGTCATTTCAACGATTAAATTTTCTTTGTATATAATTATTATCTAAATAAGTTATAGTTTTGTGAATTTAAAGATAATTTATTTAATTATTGGCAAACATGTTATGTATAGTGTTTACAATGTTTTTGACCATTATAGGGCATACGAGCATAATCATTGTTTTTGTAATATATTATTTGTTTAGAGGAAAATTAGAATGTTCACGCGATATTAAAATCGATATTTTCGATATCGATGATTTAAAATTTTAAGTAAAATTTAATGTTTTTAATAAATTAAATAAAATTTTAACAAGGGAATAGATATAAATTATTATTCATAAATTGTAGAGCGAACGAATCAGAAGAAATTCCAAATATTTTAAAATAACAGACAAAATTTTAATTCATTAAATATCTTAGAAATAACGTAAATATTTGTGGTTAAATTTTAATAACAGAATAATAATACCCAAAATACCAACTTAAAAATTATGATATATTTTTTAAGAGAAAATTGTTTAATTTTGATAGAGTAGAAGAATAAATCAAATCTCGATACAATAAAAATAATGTGTGAAATAAAAGATTTATGTGTTAGTAACTTTAAATTTTGTTTTAGAAAAGCTCATAGCTTCTGAATGCATCTATAAATTTACTAACAGAACAAGGCAGAGGTCAATTAATCAATATAAATTGTAGTAGATAAGAAGATCTTATCAACCAATAACATTAATTTACAGTAAATGGTAATTGCAGATAGTGGACACTTCCTTAACTTACAACAATTTCCGGAATTGAAAACCAAGATTCTATAGATAAGTTTTATGTAAATTTTCGAGAATTATTGGATATTAGGTTTGGTAGTAACATTAGAAAGACAATGCTTTCCGAATTTAGAGAGAAGATAATTTGAAATCGCTATCATACTATCATCAAGAAATAATGAAGCTTCAGGAATTTCTCTAAGTAAAACGTATGTATTCGTTCAACATTTATAATTCAAGCATAATAAATAAAATAATTCAAATTAAAGTTCACGCGGTACAAATTAATAATACCTGAGAAATTTGTGATTAACAAATACCTACAAGAAAAAGAAAGTTTGTTATAGTAAGTTGTTAAGTTTTTGTATGCATGATAAAAATTTTATCTTTAAAATAAACTTTACTTTACGCTCTTCTTTAAATTAAATTTAAACTTAACTTTTATGCCTTCAGTTTTTTATAGGTGTAATAGGTATTATAAAACTAGTTAAACTAAACCAATAAAATAATTCGTTGAAAATAATTTTTGCGCTTTCAAAGCTTCTTGTCAAAACAGTTTCTATTACGCAACGATTTTTATAAAAAAAACTGTAATATTCATTACAAAACGATTTCTAGGAAAGCCGTTGGATTTTAATGGGTAACTTGAGTAATCGTTGTAGCTAAATTATAAAAACAACCCAAAATAAAATGAAAAAATAAGAAAGATTGTAAAAATATCGATTTTTATTGTCCTAAGAAACGACTATTACACACAAAATTAGATAAAACTTTGTACACAATTCGTTTAAAAAACATAATAATTGACTCTTAGGCTCCATTCACTGACCTAGCGTCTAGTCGTTCAATAATATTTTTGCTTTTCTCACACATTGTGTAAACTACTGTTAATTTTATAACAAACAAAAAACAATCAAAAATTTTAATTTAGTAAACGCAAAGTTGTTTTATACTTTTGATTAGTTACTTTGATTTTGATATTTGTTTGGCACATTTTTTTACATTCGTCACTAATGTTCAATGTATAATTTTATTTCAATTGTATTTAAACCTTCATATAATTATACTACTTGTGTTCTGATTTTTATTTATTAACTACAAACCACCGAAAATACGTGGATCGACGTAAAACTAGTCGAAATTTGTAAATTTTTGCTTTAATTGCAAAGAAGTGTTGTTTTCCTAAATAGACAAAAGTTCAAAATATATTTAAAAAATAAAGTTAAATGTTGAAATATTGGGTATTCATGCAAGACGTCAAATTACTTCCGCTACTACCTGGGGAGATTATATGCTTATATTATATGCCTACAGATATAGTATCTGTCACGCTCATTAAACCAAAAAGAAAAAAAATTATACAGCGCAAAAGCTGTTTTTTTTGTTTTACTTAAAATTTTTTAATTTTAATTCCAAATTTTAATTTAAAATTTTATTTAATTGTACTTAAATTAAAATTTTGCTACGGTTTTGTTTTTATTCTTAATTCTACAACTCCTAATCTGGAAGAAATTCTATAAAAAATTAATTTGAGTATATTTTTTGGCTTTAAAACACATTCAAAATAAAAAATTTTAATAATAATAATGAAATTTTGTATTGTTTAATGCAAGAGCAAAAGCACAACTTTTGTGGCGTTCATTTTAGGTTTATGCCACAAACATACGTCCCCTTTTAAAAGGGAAAAAACATACGCGGCAGTTTTTCTTTAAACCCTACAAATTTTTTTCCAAATTTTAAATTTATTTAATTTTTGAATAAATTTTAATATTTTCAAACCAGCGAAAAAACATAAAAGTTTTAATTAATTTTTTCTTTTTAAAACACCAAAGTTGAAAACTTTTTAAAAATCAATAATAGTGCATTTTTTAATTAAGAGAAGATCCAACCTTTTGTCGACGTGCATCTGGGTTTGATAAAATAGAGTTGAAAACCTTATTTTATAATAAAATTTTAGTAATATTTAAAGTTTTTTTATTAAAATTTTAGTTTTCTACAAAAAACCTGAAAGGGTATTTTTAATTTTTTATAAAAATTGCTTTTTACTTAAATATTGATGCATAATGATAATAAAGATCAACCTAATATTCACGACTTAAATACAAAACGTATAGAATGTTAGTATTTGAAAATAAACGAATTGGGTTCGAAAAGTTCCTCAACGGGTTTTTTGTCAATTTGTTTGTAATTAAATTTTGTAACAAAAGTTAATAAGAAAATTTTATTACTTTTGTACTTAAGTCGGGAATAAAAGATTTCTTATTTACCCCTTGTTTGTTCAAAATTTTTAAGATATTTTTTAAAAAAATAAAAATCTTTGTCCGGTTTTGGCAACCCATTTTAAAATTTTCTAATATACTAAATTTATTAAAAATATTTATATTAAAATACGGTGAACATTTATTATCTAATATTATATGTATAATTATATGAATGTAAACTAAGTATTAAAATTAATATAAAAGCAAAACAAATTAATGAGCGCAGCATAAAATTAATGGAATATTATTGATTAAAAGGTTGCTTTGCAGAATAATATATCCGAATTCTTGATATAAACTCAAGTGTAGTACATTTTATTTAACAAAATATAGGGTACATGCGTAAAACACTCATTGATCTATGTCAGTAATACATTTGAATAGAACTTCAACCAGTAAAACAAGTTAAGTTTATCGCGTTCACATTCGAACGGATTATTGAAACAGATTAGTGAGGTGTGCTACTGGAGATTGTTACATGTTTTGTGAAGGATCTAATTTAGTCATTGAATGGCCTTTTCCTTGATTGAAGTAGTAACTGCACAATGAATTTCACATATAAGATGCTATTCTACAGGGAAAACTTATTACCACTAAAGTGCCAAATTTTCTCTTTTCAAGCTATTTTTAATTAAGTTTTTTTTATCATTTCCTTTATCACTTACGTCGACTGTAGGTACAACGTTAATAATCTAGGTATTTATTATGGTATATTTTTAAATGCAGTAGAACACTGTTGTCTAATTGGTTTTAACACAAGAAAGTAAAGAAATTTTAATTTTTCGAATATTGCAATAACCATTATTTTTATTGTGGTATAAGCACATAAATTAATAAGAAAAAACAAAAGATAATACAAATTTTATAAATGATAATAATTATGAGCTATTTTTCAAATTATAATATTTGTATTTCTGGAGTGTCTTTAATCCACTTAATGATTAAAACACTATAATGCATGTTTTACATATGAAAACATTTCCGACCACTTCAATAGAATTGTAAACTATCAGTTTCTAAGTCAAAAAATATCAACAACAAATTGCGAAAAAACGTGGGAAGCTAATAAATTCTGCATGAAATGTCTCGTGGATGACGACAATATAATAACACCAATAGATAGAATATGTCAACACCAAGATTGGTTATATTATTATAATAATATACTAAAATTAGTAGGAGTATGATATAATATAAATATTATGTCAGTATTGTGGATTTTTTACGTTCTGTTGTATCTTTCAATGCACGTTGAAGTATGTACAATCCATAAAAAATATACCATGTGTTTATTTCCGTTGTTTTGTTCACGATTTCGGGCAAACAGGTATACCGATTGACTTGAAATTTTAATATGGTTTTTTGTGATTGAATCATACCAGTACCAGATTGAAATCTGATTGATTGAAATCACTTGATATTTTGCTCCTGTATTATTCTTAAGTAATACACATGTTAATATACATGTGTATATAAACTGCCTTAAAAAGAGCTTCAATATTTTTAAATTAAATTTGGTTATTTTGATCTATCCAAGGAACTTAGGGTTATTATATTAACTTGATAAACATTATTATAAATAAATGGGCAAGTCTTGCGATGTCATCACTTCAGAATTTTTGAAGTTAGTTTTTATTAAGAAATTTATGTATACCTACATTTAAACTTGCACTTAAAATTAAATTATTTAAATATTTTACTCAGGTACTTTACTCATAACATAATATTATCTAAAAATTTTACAAATTAATTCATGTGATAAACAAAATGAGTAATATATACTTCAATGACATATTTACTATAAATTTATGAAAATTTATATTAATTTCTTAATAACAAACTTAGCCAGAATTAATGCAATGCAGTTAGTTATGCGATGACTAAAATTCCACTCAATTTCATATTATTAAAGTTACAACGAAAGTAAACTAATTTGTAGTTATTTACTGAAACTCGTGGTACATTGTAGTTTTAGAAAAACAAAACAAATTCACGAGCTGCTTAAAACTTCCAAAGAATATAAAAGTTACTAAGGATTTGAAGATGGAGAATGCCGAGCGGGATTCGAACTTGCCACTGTATTATCAGACTATAAGTTGCAAGAAGTTAGTTACAATCCCCAGTAGAGTTATTTAGCACGAGTTTCGGGATTATGAAACCTACTGCATTGCCAATTGTAACGAAAAACTAAGAAAACTTTTCTAAACGTTGCCATAAAAACTATTCACTGCATAACCACCTTTTGTTTCGCTTGTTAACACAAAACATAATAGCAACGAGTTTTAAAATATTGTTCACTAACAAATTACCAACAAAAAATAAATTGCAAACGATAACAGAAAATTGCCTTTGTTTGATTTTTAATATAGAAAACGTTTTAAATTTTATTAAAGTTTTAAGTTACGGGAAGTTATTAAAAGGTTTTGGTGGTTTAACTTTTACAATATACTGTCACATCTAAAAATATATTCAAATACAGTACCTACTATGTAAGTTTGAGAATTTATAATAATTATAAAAACATTAATATTAAAATAAGTAACTATGAGGACATTGCAAACTTGATGATGTAGCAAATTCATAAAGATGAAATTTGGAGCAGACATTAAAGAATGTCATAAGTATGGCGTAAGCTAAATAAAGTTTATAAACAAAAAGGTAGTAAGGATATTGAAGTTTATAAAAGTATTATCTAAATTAATGAGAGAGAGTTCCGATTTTGGTAGTGAAGTTCTAAAATAATAAAAATAATAATAAAATAAAAAATCCAAAATAGCCAAGCGAGTTGGAATCAACCTCCGATCCGTCGTATGAGTTTTACATAAACTAACCTCGAAAAGTATGTAAAAGTAGAGGAAAAGTATATACTTTTCAAGACAATACTTTATCATCAGAAAGCACAGAATATTATCTCAACAACAATAATATGTTAACCTTACATCTCTTTTATTAAAAATTTTAACGTGTGTTTTTTGTTTATTTTTACGTTAATTTTTGTATTTAGATTGCATAGCTTGTTTCGGAATGGCTAGATTCTGGGGATTCCCACATAAAATATTTTTATAAATAGTTGCGCTTCATGAATTTTCAACTAGACTTTTATAGTAGACCATTAACTGAGATCTTCAATTAATTTGTACAGGTATTCTTAAGAGGTTTACAATTTTACGGAAACTATCAAAGTTTAACAATCTTCGAGAGTAATCGAACCGACATTATGTCTTACTAAAACGTTTTTTTAATAAATTAAAAATTTTAATTCATGAAGAAAATTGGAAATTTACAAAAATATTATAAATTAAGATCTGTTGAAAACTATCGTTACTTGTTGTGGTGAATAAATATTAGAAAAACTTAGGCATCAATGTCGAGCTGAAGAAATTTTTGAGTAAAATTATTCGAGTAAATAATTATAAAGTGTCGGAAAAATTATAGACATTCTATATTCAAGTATAATTTTTTATTTCTCTAACCAACCTTTATAATCGGGTTTGAAAACTAATGACACAATTAAAGTACGTAGTTAACTTTACATTCGCAGTAGCAATTTTCGGTACAGTGGGGGCTGGCCTTACATCGTTAATTGAATAAATTATGGGGTGACGTGTTTCGGGGTTAATAAATCAATGAAATCAAATTGCATTAAGTTGTACTTTATTTGGGTTGGAATTGTTAGAACTAAATCAAGTGCACACTTTCACTGCCTAAAAAATATAGTACTAGTACTTTTCTATTTACAAAACGATTATAATTATATACATTAACATTTAAAAGATTGAAAATTAATTCAAATTATTTTTTAAATGCTTAAAAATATTAAAACTATATTGTTTATCGTTAGATTTTTCCTAGAATAACCTAACTAAATATACTTTCAAGTTATAGTCACTACAACACAATATTATATACATAATAATTAAAATAAACCATAAAGCAATAATAATTACTTACGCTGTATACGAATACGTTTATTATTATTTTCTCAAAAAAAAAATTAATTAATTTCTGCAATCACTTCTAAAAATGAAAACCAAGTTTAATCAAGAGCATAAATTTTATTTGTTGATTTATAGTTAGTTGCAAAGTTATACATTTTGTAATGAACTTGTCAGCACAAATTATAAATTTGTGACTTTTGACATAGTTAATTTAATATTTTGAAAATATACATTGGTTCTGTGTATGTAATTTAAAGCTTTAAAAATCAATAAAAAAAGCTTGAACCCAATCCAGTCGTAAATCATACTTAGGCTGCCTCAAAATTCAACTTTATTAAATGTGCTGCATTTTATAGTAAAACTTTTCTATTTTGATTTGACTTGTTCATTAAGGATAAAGAATGTAAATCAAGAAATCCAGATTTGGCGTCGACCAACATATGCGAGGGTGCAATTTGTTTTAATTGCACACCGACAACCGCTCGGTATAGAAGCAGATTTTCACATTAAACCAGGATTAAAATGCTACCCCAAACCCATTTCATTTTTAACGGCCATGTAAACGGAAACGTAAAACGCATTTGATTTATTTAATGTTTTAAATACGCAATTCTGTAAGACTTGGTGCGGTTTGTGTGTTATAATTATTGCTTTCAACTACCACATCATGAATTTGATTAATATTTGCCACATTAATAATTTACTTCCATTTTTAAATTTTCTATTTAGATAAAAAAAAATAAAACAATAAAAAAATTTCTAAATTTAGACGAATTAGTGACCTCGCTGACGTGTAAATGGTACATAAATATGTATTATGTACTGCCGTATTATAAATGATGTAAAATTCGATAGGTTCGATTTTTTTATTCGTTCCTTTTATTACCTAAAAAAAACTAAGTTAACTTTAAAATTGAATTGTACAAGATTGATAGACTCCTGTTCCTGTACAAACTTAAAGTTATTTAAATAGTCCATTTTAATTTAGAAATGGGAGTGATTGATTGAAAAAGTCCAATGGCCATATAAAAAGGACAAAAATTGTTATGTCAAAGTCGATGTCATTTATTACTGACAACAAATTTTTAATAATATCCTATGCAAATATAACAAAATTGATTTGCTTTGCAATTCTCGTCAAAATTAGATTATGCTTACGATTATTTTTAATTACAAAATTTAAGAATTTTATCAATTTTAATTAAAGTGTTTTATTTCATATTTTTTGTGAATAAAATTTGGCTAATTAAATTGTTCGTGGCTATTTTTCCGTAATGCATGTCTGAGGAAAATTCTTCCTTCCATCATCACCAGTTTTTAATTAAAAACAGTTTGCAGATACTATGGTACTTTTTCTCTTTCCAACTCAATTAAAGCTTTAGTAAAATAACTCTAGCATTAAATTTTAATTGAAGCTTAACAATTCAAAGTTAGTTCTGAGAATTTCAGTCAGTCAGTGATGAGGAGCAAACCAAAATTATACAACTTCTATTAACTAAATATTGCTGTCTGCATTACGTTAACTGTTTGAAGTAAAAAAAATGTACGTTTTTAAAATTTATAAAAAAAAATAATAATTATAGAGCATAATAATGAAATGTGTTTAAATATAGTTAAAAGCAGGGATGGTAAAGATTGGTGAGTTTGAGCGGATTCCCTCTTGGGTACTTTTTAATCACACTTACCCGCTTTCAGCTTTTCACGGGAAATCCGATAAAAAGTTCGGAAATAAAGTGAAAGCACTTCATGCACCAGCTTTAGGCTGCTTTTGGAATTAGCCTGACTTTAATATTCTAATCCCTCATAACTATGTTTTTATAAACTTAATTTTCTAAAATGTTTATACCTGTGTTAATGTCTATGAATGCAACTTGACAAATTTCAAAATGTAAGAAAATATTCATTTGCAATTCTTTTTCTCTATACTTGATACTTCTGATTGTAGTTTACTTTTCATATAACTTTTGAAATTTAATTTCTTACCTCGCGTTGTCTCAATAAATTCAATTTGTTTTGTAATTTTATTAATAATGAATTATTATTTAAATAAATATAATATTAAATAAATAATAATTAAACACAATATTAATAAAATATTACAAATCTAAAATAAAGAGCAAAATCTTTGCTCTTTATTTCTCTTCGTAATACGTAAAGAGAAATTCAAAATTATTCCCTTGACTACGGCCTTCAGGCCGCATAACCTTAACAATTCACTAGATTACAATAGAATATAATTTTAGAAAGTAGTGGATTCTTGTCAAAGATTAAAGATAGAAGAAATATTACCATTTTTATCTGATAAAATTGTGGGTATTTCTCTGAGTGACTTTTATAAATTTTTATTAATCATGATTAACTCATAAGGGAACAACTTTTAAAACGTTAAATTCTAATTCACGTATATTTAGACGTGTTTTTAGAACGTCGAAATTTGGTATGGTTGTGGCTAATAAGTAATTAAGAAAAGTGTGCCACAAAAATTTTCATAAAAAATCCATAAACGCGCAAAACACACATTTTCTTTCCGGATTAATGGATTACCGCATTACCAACAAAAAAACTTGAAAGTTTTGATGCTAAGCTAAATTTATATCTTTCACTAAGGGTGGTCGAAGGCCTACCCTTCTGGTTAGTAATAAATAAGAATAAAATACGAGCAACAAAATAAATAATTATATACGCAAAAGTTAATTAAATGTCTTTATAAGTAGGTACACACTTAAAATATGCAGTATAAAGTTCAAGACAATCGAAACTAATCTTTCGGTATTAACAAATTTACATGCTACAAGAAGAATGTAATAGTCGAAAATGTATGTAATTCCGATTACGCAAAATATCATAATAACATGGCATGGAGTATGTTATTACTCAAATTTACGTTAATCGAACAATGAAAATAATAAATTGTAATCTTAAATCTAATTATTAATATTATTAAATTTATCAATTAAAATCCAAAAATTACCAAACGTGTACAGCTTTATCACGCGCTAGACCATTCTCGCAGTGATCGGCGGGTATTTCTACAGAAATTTTGGTTTCAAACATCTCATTAAAATCCTATATTGCCTTGACTTTCCAACTTCCTACGGTAAAGCTAATAACTACACTCACGTGTTTTCGTATTTGATTTCTCCTAACTGATTCACATTTCTAAATGATTATTTGATGATACTACAGCAAGAACAACTGTAAGATAAATACACTCGTAGTGTAGAAGCATTGTAACTCATAGGTATTTACCTTTATATTACTATGCCAATTTCCGGACATCAGGAGTTGACCAATTTCGAGAAATGTAGTACTTGACCGAATTTAAAAATTTTGGTGGAGGTTCTTTGACAGCCAAAAGTTTTCCTGTGGTCGGCATCTTAGCATTTTTGTTTTTTACATGCTTGCACCCATATGTACAAATTATAAAAATAAAAGTTTCTACACCACGTTTTGCAAGATATCTCCCCTGTTTTGATCCTCTACTGACTGCCCTAAATAACTAAATGAAACATAATAGTTATTAACAGGTTGCGGAATTAGTTCAGCATATAGCACAATACCTTATAGGTATGTATATACCTATTTCACATCTACATAATAATAATTAGTCAATCAAAAGTTAAACCAATAAATCCAAACCATTCAGCAAAGTAATTGTATTGAATGTTAAAAATCTAATTCTTCTAAGCCACCGGCTAAACCTCTCAACTAGTAGACACCAATTGAAGAGCGTCCGGTTCAAATAAGCTAAGTGCCAAAAGTTTATATTTAAAATATTAACAAAAACAAACATTTTCCAAGATAGTTAGCTTGGCTTGTTAATATAATTTTTAACTTTCATATTTCATTTAAGTTATTTTTTACCTTAGTCATGATCTCCTTAATTGCTTATTTATAATTAATAAATCTTTAGATTTACAAAAGTAAAAATCGAACCTTTTAGAAATAATCTAAGTGCCAACAAAACAGATTAAGTTAAAAAAACTTTCAAATATTAATGTTTTTATGATTATTTATTGAACGAACTCGGTATTTATTAATAACCAGTACAACAAATTAAAAATAAATTTGACAATTTAAGAAAAGATTATAAGTAATAAGTATAATATTTATGTTAAAACAAAATGCAAGAATATAAGAGCTAAAAGCTTAGCTTTGTAGCAAATGCCTGTAATATTCTTTGTCATTGCACTCAAAAAAAAAAATTTTATTTTCATAAACCTTGCTTACAGGGCTCAAAATCGTTAACATTCTTGTTTTTACATCTGCATTGGTTAAATTCTTTTTCTTCTTCTTCCTCTTAATTTAGAACTAGGTCCTGTAATATCCAACAGTAACCTCGGCGGAGTTCCGAAGCCACTGTTAGTATGCTGAGTACATTATTTGTTTTACATATGAAGTAGCTTGCTAGACTGGCTTTAGATATGCCTGTTATCCTATTTTATATCGTCGATGATGGCAACTCATCAACATCTTTACGTACCTTCCGAGGCACGGAAACGGCATTGCAAAGTAAGCTGTACCCAGATTCTAACCGGGGCGCCTTACATTAGCAGTTAATCGCGCTAATAACCAAGCCAATGACCCTCTCCTTCCTTTTCAATACGTTTATTTTCTCCCAATCTGCGCTAAAAAGCTGCTTAAATTTCTTATCTGTTATCTAAGGCAGTTAACTTATTTGAACAGCAATATACTATGGTACTGACACCTACGACAGGTTACTCTGTATGGTATTTAGAATCAATTTTATTAAAAATCTTAAAATTTTCAATTTTGGCACTTAGCTTATTTGAACCGGACACTCTTCAATTATATGAAATGTTAGAATCAAATTGACACAATTGCAACTTTCAGATAATGATATTGTGCATTATACAGCAGTAGAGTCTTTAGCAAATCACCAACGGAATTTTTGATATTAACGTCGACATTGCAAAGGCTGTATCTGGAAATAAACCAATTTGATCTTTTATTGCAGACAGCAAGATGTATGGGAGATTTACTGCAATGACATCTATGATATTCTATAGAGTCCGAGTGAATTTCCACCCAGCGCCAAAAGTGGTGATAATTTAAATCAGCGGTGGGCTTATTTAAGTTATCTATATTATCGACACCGATCAGCTGTCAGCTACGTTACGATGAACGTTGAATGTAAATAGTGACATAATAATAGTGTTTTATCATTCATACAGGGTCAATTATTGCAACACAACATTAACGTAAATATTATGTCGAAAGTGAAAGGACCACGAGTGATGTTCAAGGTGTCCGCATAGGGTCGCGGTTTTATCATATTCACTCGGTCCCTATTACAATTATTACAATTTTCTCAATTTTTCAGAATTTTAACATCAGCTGCCCTAATGAATTTGACCTACATTAATTTAACTTAATATTTATAAACTGTGAAAAATATATTTTCTAATTAAATTTATTTACAGGTTTGAGCTTTTGCATGAAAGTTTTTGGCAATTCAACATCAGTTTCCATTCAAATCCAGTGCCCTAATTAGATAATTTTAAGTTTTAGGATTCATTATTAGCATTAATTATTTATTTTCAAATTTTTTAATTTGAATTTTGAAATCACAGGGCAATATATAGTTAATGTTTTGCATGCGCCTGTTTTGAAAATTTCGAAATAAATAACTCGTTAAAGAGCCCTTCTAACAAGTAAAAATCAAATAAAATATTATTAGGATTAATTGCTCTATAACCTAGTAAATACACTTTTTAATTTGTCAAGTTATAATCGTTGAAACCCCAATTAAGTACAAAGTTAAAGTATTTCAAACTATTAAAAATATAGAAATTTGCCATAGCATAACTATAAACCAAAGAGCGTTGAATAAAATATTATTCGTAGTCTTTTGATTTCCTTGTTTTTCTTTAAATTAATTTATTGATTAATATCTTAAATTAAGGAATAAAACGGTAAGCCAATAAAGCAATTATTGACTAGCAATAAATTAATACCACATATTTTTACGAAAAACTATAAGCGAGTCCATTTATTAGAATTTATAAATTTTAAAATTTTTATTTTGTACATTTAATACAAAATTATACGCTTCTTTCAGTTTCGTAAATTAAAAATTAAGTTTCTATATTTTCCAATTTAAATCATCGAATTATAAATTCAATTTATGATTTACTCTTCTAAATTCTTGTCATAAATTAATATTAATTGGCATTTAACTTGATTTAATTCCAATTAAGTACGCATTTTCTCACTGGGTGGGCAATTGGTTTCTGATTTAAATTTTATAATAAAATGGCTAAGCACAACAATATTAATTAATATTAAAATTACTAGAATCACAGTCTTATTGAAATATTTTGACATAATTTCAAATTTCAATAGCATTGCAACACTTTCTTGATTCTTTGACTTTAGATAAAAGTATACCTAGCGGGAGATCGTGATAATAAAATTTTGCCCAATCTAAATTAAACAGTAAGTATATAAATGACTGAAAAAATGAAAAACAATAGAAATAAAGAAATTAAGACACAATGATTGTAGCGCCAATAAGAACATCTAAATTATTAATTTTAATATTTTCCTACTTAGAACAAACATTAATTTCACCAGTTATCATTAAACTAAGGTTTATATTGCAGTTCATTTACTACACCAATAACGGAATTGATCCAATCCCAATAATGAGAAATCTTTATGTAAACACCAGGAATACCTCTACTAGCATAACTTTCACAATTCACACAATTTCAATTAAAAGATGATTACTTCTAAAAATTAGTTAATTAGTAATTAATACACATTCATCTCTTTTTCTTTTTACGTGATGAGTATACACCATATCTTCTGTTAAATTCAAACCCAACACTTGGTATACTTTTTGCATATGTATTTATCTAAAACTTTTGGTTTACCTTAATGCAGTTAAGATTGAATTTAAAAATTCTTATCATAACCCCAATCAACTACAATCACTTCTAGATTGTGCTCATACCCAAAGTTTTGAGAAACTACCATTATGAATTTATCGTAAGTTGGTGTAAAGCTTTTTTTTAACTATTATAAGACCTATGTTATTGTTCTGTGAATCAAAATCGTCGTTTTCCTGGATGTGCCACAATTTAATAAAATTCTGTGTGTCATTTCTCCACATGATATTATTGCTAGAAAAATAAACAATTTTTAGAGATATTTATTGCCAATTAAAAAATATAAGCAGTGTGCTACTATTACGACTCACAGTTTTTTATAATACTACATCCAAAATTGAAATCGTATTTTTTCCACTTTCATTGTAACAACAAAGCTTGCAGCAAAAGGATAAATGTCTTCTTAGTCGATAGTTTATTCAATTATTCCCCGACCTGATTTTAAAAGATCACTGGAGATGCACGTTCTGAATGATCGTTTTATTATTGCAATTAACAAACCCATATTTACAACAACTAAAATTATTAACATAAACAATAAAACTATTAAATGAGCAGATGTCATTTTTATGTGACGTGTTTTTGAAAGTATTCTATCGTGAGTGGTTTTCATCTACACAACATGTAACTATAATTGTTACTATGGTTAATATTTATAAAACAAGTCAGATCACAAGTCGGTATAATAAAGGCAGATTAAAATTTTGTACGTTTATGGCCGCCCTAAGAATGTCCTTAAGAATTAAACAACAAACGATTTTTCAAATCATTTCGTTTATTTATTTCGCTACGTTCATTGATATAGATTTTGCATTAAATGCTTGTAAATTAAAAATTTGACGTAAATTTACCATAAGTAAGAAAAGCTCTCTTGTAACATCTAATAAGCTTTTAAGCTACCTACTGCTTCATGTAAATAGTATGTAATCCTATATAACTAATGGTTACTTCTACATAATACACATAAGTGTTGCAATACGAGCATCAAAATTATTTATTAATCTATAAGTTAATCAAGACTTAAACTTATTATTATTTAAAAATCAATTTGCATTTTTTAAAAACAGAACGGAAAAATTATTTCACTAGTCTTCGTTAAAAATTAAATTACTTGATTTTATTTATTAACACATCGACAAAGCGGCTTAAAATAAAATTTAATTTAATCCTTGTAAAAGGTAATCAGGAATAGTAGGTTGGTGATTTGTTGTAAGCCCAATTTAATCTCCGAACCGCTTAATTAAGTCAATTTGTTTTTACTGATTCAATTAAATTGATTTTTATATTAGCCAACATTATTAGATGATTTTCAGTTTAAAATACCTACTTAGGACAAATTTCAATATATTTGTTTTGTAAAAATGCAAGATTGATTATAAATACAACTCCAGATTGATTGACTTGACAAACTTTCTTTCGTAGTTTAACAAATTTTTATTTGTTGTTCCTAAGATTACCTTTAGGCAAAGAATATAAATGCAAAACGGTTATCAAATGACAGAATATTTTCTATAAAGATTTTAGTCTATCTAGTAAACACCTGTTTGGTTTAAAAGATTTAGAATTGAAAAAGTAACACAAACCATGTTAGCGACTAAACTAAGAGAAATTGTTTTGACAAAAGATATGATTTCTTTGCAAAATTTAATAAATTTTGAATAAATTTAATTAAAACAATTTTTATGTATAACAATGCTTTCCTTTTTTCAATTACCCTATTTCCTTATAAAAATTCAAGTGGTTTTTGCAAATACGGTCAAGTAGATGTACAATCACGTTTCTATTCAAAACTTAGTATAAGAAAATGCGATATTTTATTGGGGTCGTTCAAAGAAACCATCTATTTTAGTTTTAAACCTCAGACTTAATGTTAAACGTTAAGCTTTACAAAAGAAATCGTTAATGAGGGATATTTTTAACACGGTTTGATGGGAAAGTTTGTCGGTATTTCTAATTGACCAGTAATGAACACAAATGTGTTTAATTGAATGTTTCGCATAGTATTCTTTGAAAACCAAATTTTGATCCCAAATTATTTGTGACGTAGTTTAGGCTTCACATTAAACTATCTAACATAAAACAAAGAAATTAAGTTTATTAAAAGTTGAATAAGGAATTTTAATCACAGTTTAATTTATCATATTAAACTAATCTAACTAAAAAGTTAAATAAATCAACGTGGTTTATCCATTAATAAATAAATATGAAGTATTGTTAAATTTAGTCTAGATTTGAAACCAATACTGTTTATAATACTATTATAATCAAATATCTATTTGAAGGCTTATGTAGAATAGGTCAGCTTTAATTTTTCTAGTAGTATTCGCCAATAGTTTCATGCACGTGATATAGCTTTTTCTTCTTAGCTAATCAAGCACAATCTCCACAAGTTATTCGCAATTGTATATCCCTACTTATATTTAGAAAAGCACTAATCGCGACGATAAGCGTGCTAAGAGTTTTTTAAACCAGAGAATCGGTTTGTGTATACAACGGGGTAATTCTGATTCGGTGTTACGGTCGATGCTTTCGCAAACTGTTACGGACGAATTTTTCTATCTTACTTGATAGCTATTTAATACTTATTTATTTCTGTTACGGTTATTAATGTTATTGTTATTGTCGCAAAATTCTGAAATTATATTTTATAGATTTTTAATTATGAACTCTCTAAATCAAATGTATTTACCCTCGACACACGAAAGTTTAATGATCTTTTTTGTTTTGTAAAAGATTCAAGTTTGCTACAGATTTTTTAATAAGCGATAGTTGACAATAATTGACATGTGTATGAGACAACTGACACTTGCAGTCTCAATGTGCCGATAATATAAACTTCTTAAAAATCCTATTTTTAATTTTTTCAAATATAAAGAGTATGCATTATGTTTATTTTTTTAAGATTTTATATATTTGAACCACCATAATCCACCTAGCAGTTGATAGGTACCTAAAAGCTGTTTCTATACTCTCCACTGTTGTAAACCTATTAGCATTAATCTATATTCGATTGATACAACAATAATATAATATATAATATAAGAAATGTTACATCATTTGTGTGAATAAAAATTATTCAAACATATTCAATATTTACGTAAGGTTTGATTAACATTTTAATAATTGATGTCACATTTACATCAATCATAAATAAGTAAAATAATAAAAAAAGTAGAAAAGAAAGGAATCATATTAAACCATACAATAACTCAAATTGTCTTATTATGTTGATTTTAATCTATAAAGATTAAAAATAGAGAAAACCATTAATTTACAACGTATTTGTATAAATCTTAGAAACAATTCATCGTGGAGACGTCATAGAAAAACGATAAGAAGTTGGAAAATACTTGAACCGCATATAAACAAAATCTATTTTATATCAAAAAGCCAAAGAATATTATGGTACATATGTATTTTCTTAGAAGTTTGTAAATATAGACATTTGCATTCTTGTTAGATTTAAAGGAAATTGAAAAATATTCATTGAATGTGAAAGTAAGCTTTGTAGAAATTTCGACATGTTTATATGTACACAATCAGCGTCAAGATTCTATTCCTTGCCGGGAGACACAATGGATATTTCATGTTACACTTCTTGTGTACATGACGCAACCACAACTTAGGAAAACTTACGAAAAGTTGTATTTTGAAAAACAACTAAACTTCATAATCAGTGATTTAAATCAAACTTGATGAAAAACAAAACTTTGCATCATCCTGTATACTTGCTAAGGTAGGAGACTTTCGAATTACTGTTTTTGTGTTTAATCGATATACAATTAGAATAAAATGTAAGATGCAAGATAAAACGTCTAGTATAGAAATACCGAGTAATGCAATTTGAGGAAACAAGAGGAACCTTATTTGCTCCTTTTGGGATCTTTTTGTAACCAGCGAAGTATTACAATTCGTAGCTGTAACACCTTTAGATCTTTCAACGTCAAGAATAAGAAGTCAGTGCATATTTAGAGTAAGTCTTACGCGTTTACCTCACAACAAATCTTTTGTTTATTTACTACCTTCGTAGTTTATAATATAATAGTTAATAATATTTCTCTACAAGTAATGCCTTGATTAAATTACATGCAAAACATTTATACAAAAATAGAAATTTGAGATAAAATTGGAAGTAAAGTCGATTGCTTGACAAAAATCTTGTTAATTGATGTAGGTACTTCTTGTTGAATTTATATTTTTAAGTTGCTCTATTTAATTAATTAAATAGGTACTCTAAGATTAAATATCGGGAAGGTCGTCGTAGCGAGGCGTTTGGTGAAATTTAGGAAATCAATATAATTATACATGTACCTATAAAAATTATACTAGATACTCACTAATAAAATTAAATACTGATAATTCAGCACATTACACCGTAATGTACAATATTTTAAATTAATATAATACCATCGACATAACTTTTAAGTACTTTATTGAATTGTGTTGTATACAGTTGCCGTAATAAAGCAAATATTGGTTTAAGCTACACCTGCGACATTGTGATGTTTCACTTTATTGGGCATAAAATATATGATTGCTAAAGGACCTTTAAAGCAAACAATACTGAATATTAAATACTTAAGTGCATAATAAAGCGAATATTTCTGAAGTTTATTGCCACAAAATGTTTTCTTACTTACAAAAACACCTGTAATTTTATACAATTCAATTAGGCTTACAAAATTTGCACAAACCTTTAAATTTTTTACATTTTAGGTTTTATTATTGAAGTCATGACTATGCAAAAGCTTTTAAGTTAAAAATAAAGAAAAAGAACTAAAAAATTTTAGGAAAAAAATTAGGAAAGTGAAGAAATTTTCTATATCTGTTATTAGTTGGGGAGCACAGGTGTAAATTACATACCTCGTTTGTAGGGAACTACTCGAAACTACGCACAATAGTTAAAATTCTTGATTTTAAAAAATGGCTATAAAATCATGATTGTGATAAAATCCAGAAACATTTTCGAATTCTAGTTAATGACGGATATATAATTTGCAAAAAAATAAAACATGTTATATATAAAAATATATTATGATAAAAGTTGGGTTTTCGAGTTCAAAGTAAAAAGTAAACAAATCAAGCTTATTAAGCTAATACTTTTAACTTACCTTTGGATGGAAATTCCCCTATGGATTCGTCTCCAACGTTGTTAATATTGAATTTCTTAATGAAATAAATGTAACTTCTTTTACTAAATATATTTTTAATATAACTTAATATTAATTAACTTTTTGTTACCTTACTAGTCATTTCTATTTCTTACTTCTATTTTATTTATTACTTTCTTAACTGACTTGTTAATATTACTTAAATTATTTTTTAAACAGAGTAGGTATGAACTTTCCCAACAATTTAATTATTATTAATTTCACAATCAAAAACTTACGCACGAATTGCCATAACATCAGTTCAAAGAAAAGCAAATTATCGCTCTACGATATCTATAAAAAAAACAATATCAAATTATTTACATTAAACATTTTTTAAGTTTTGTTGAGCCTGGGATTGGCTGCTATTTCTTTTATATACGGTTTTACATACACATAGGTATTCATAATTTGCAGTAGTCAAAATAACATAGTTCCAAATTTTATATTTAAATTCCACTTGACTCTTGCAAGAAGTTTAAAATAACCAGCAGTGCAAATGCTTTCATCTCTATCAAATGTTAAGTTATCAGCGCATAGTATGAAGGTATATATAAGTTGTTCACGTTTAACGAACTATTTTACTGAGGTTACTAATTAATTTATAGTTTGTTGTTTGGCCACTGCTACTTTGCTAACACCAGATTGTTGTTTATATTCTATATTATAATATGTACCTACGTCGTTTACCATAAACGGATCATTTGAGATATACAATTAATTGAGTATCGTCAAAATTCATGCAATATACACAATAAAACACTAGGGACTTTAGCAATGAACTGTATTCGTTTGTTGGGTAACGATTCGTTTAGTTTGACTCTTTGAGTTCTCCCAATCAGACAATTTTGCAAATGCATTGTAGCCCAATTATTATACCTGTAATGTGATAGCTTCGAAATAATAAATTTATTATTAATCATCTCTAAAACTATGCGTTCTATTTTTGCGACTAATGATCGCAAGTGCGTTCTAACCCTTATAGGAATTTTTAGACAAAAGGTGAAACCAGATTTAAGATTTTAGAGATGCAACAATCAATGCTTACCAAATTACTTATTAAATTACAGAAATTACAGAAATTTAGCTTACAGATTTTATTATCTATCAAATCATATACCTATACATATTTATTGTGGTATTAATATGTGAAGCACACTATTTATTACACTCAATAAAGTATAAAGAAATGGGATGATTATGCGAATATTATAATAATTAGTTAATGTAAATTGAAATTAATTGTTTATGTAAAGTAACTCATTGAATAAATTTAGATTTATATCACGAAATATAAACTAAAGTTACGTACTATATTGAATTTGTATTGCGACAACGACAATACAGCTGCTGTAAAATTTTGTGTTTTAATTTATACAAATAATTAAAAAACAAATTTTATGATGTAAAAAATCTTAAGCTGTGTTGAAATTGAAAAGAAGAAAAAAAATGGTTCAATTTACTTTTAGCAGAAACTCAAGTGATTTTCTAACAACACTCACGTAATATAGAGAATAACTCAACGAAGATCATTAAGCAGACATATCTGTCTTTTCAAAACTTTATAAAGCTACAATTTTCCTGATTTTACTACAAATTTATACAAACGAGTTCAAGTTGTACACTTAGCACAACTCTTTCAATAAAACAAACGCAATTATCACAAACTTCGCTTATTCTCTAGTTGCTTCGCACACCATGAACTTAACGTAATTATCTACTGAATATTATACAATGCATTTCTCGATATAATAGAAAAATTTTTATAAATTTTGTTTTAATATTGTAAATCCTAGTAATGAATTTTTTTTAAAACACGTTCATTGAGTTGCAGACTGCAAGTAATTATTAGAAATACAAACACTCTATTTAAACAATAACCTCACTATAATCATTAAGGTTATGCCTACTTAGAAGATCGATTGAAATCGAACATTTATTATTTTTTGGGAAAATGTTTACATATTTCTGCACAACAATTAGTATAATCAAATAGCTTTATTTAGAAATCACCTCATAATTTTTTGTACAAAATATTAAACAATACTCAAGTTACGGTCGTTGTTCGACAACCCTATTTTTAATAAGTGTTTTGCGGTGATCAGTACTATACGGAGCCAAGTTATCTAAAATTAAAAATTCAAAAGATTTAGTTAATATACGAGTTTATCTAGTACTTAACGAGGCCATATTTCAAAAATTGAATTTTGACAAAATGGCAACTGTTCAAAGTTAAAATATCGATTTTCGTAAGAAAAAGCGATATCTTTTGTACATAAAATGAAAAATACGCACTAAAGAAAAATCCTCCGTTAAGTACTAGATTTGGATGTCTAAAGAAATATAAAAATTTTAAATAAATTTATTCACTAGTTTTTGAAATATCTTGATCACCGACTTTCAACATGTAGTACTGAGAAAGTGCGTTTAAAGTTGTATTGCAGTTTACACTAAAGCAGAAAGGTTATTTTTTACTTACACGAAGGCATATAACTTTGTAAAAACAACAGATTGACGCAAAACTTGTAGGGGACATTTCTAACATTATAACTTTAAGAAAATGTACTTTTGAAAAATCGATTTCTAATACATAACCTTAAGTATAGTAGTTTAAATTAACGGTTTTTGATTTGATCGTGAAACTTAAATATGTTTTTATTTATCCCTTACTTCTTGATTTTTAGACGTGCGCCTTCCCTCTTATTTCAGTCTTATGTCACCCTCAAGGCTAGCAAAACCGTTACTGTTGTCAGCTTCACATGAATATAATATGTATTAATATGTCAATCATTTCCTTTACTTACTTTTTGTCCATGTTCAGATTTAAACATATATTTTCTTGTTCCACTGATTATCAGTGGACCTCTGTTGGGTTAAGTTCCACAGTGTTTAGAAATAGTTATTTTAAAAACTGAGTTTAGTATAAAGTTATTTTTTTCATCTCTTATTTCACTATTAATTCAAAATTCAATACTCCAGAATAAATTTAAACTAAACTAAATAACGGCATGCATTTCTTGAGATTATTAAGCAACCCAAAAATTTCATTTATTCAGTTTTTAGGATGGATAACCTTTTCAAATGTTAGCAAATAACACCAGTGCAGGCAAACCCATGATAGAATATCAAGATATCATAATAATATGATTGTCTCGAGGCAGTGATTGTTAATCGCAAGGTAAGGACAAATCAATTTAACGCGAATCATTTTTATTAACTAAAGTTTAATCAAAGCTTAGAGAAAAAGTATGGATACTTACGTATTAATACTTCTAAAAACAGGGGATTAGGTGGTTAAAATCTGTTGATTTTAAATTACATTTCAATTAATCAAAAAAGTAACCAAATGTGTAGTCTTAAAAGGATAAGTTAGTGTCTAAGGTATTGAACAAAAATAATAATTAGATTAAATTAAAACCGCCTTGCACTAGGTATCGAGTTTTAATTGAAACTTTTACTACTATAACTTTCATATTAATTTTTTAGTTAATTAATTTAGATTTGGCACAGTTGGTAGAGTAAACATTCGAGTTATAAATTTATAGCTATACAACGGAACCATTAAATGAGTTTAAATCCTCGGTTTATATAATATAATATTATGCAAGCAGCTATTAGAGAAACACATCTAGAACGATATGAATAATAAAGCTGTTAAATGGCGCAGTAGACTAATTTAATCACCTGACGTGAGGTACAGTTTTGTTCCATTATCTCATTTCACATTTAACCGAATATGCATTACTAATTTATGAGAGTAAATTCGAATTTAATCAGCAAGTTACGTTTGTAGTACATACATACTACATAGCAGTAAAATGACCAACGGCTGACTTTCTTTTCAATTTCCATTAACGTGGTACTTGCCTGATTAATTCTGGTGTGAATGTTGAAAGAAAAGTTTTCTTGTTTTCAACTTGACGTGAGATTCGGTAACATTTTAAATTTTTGCACTGCCTATTATTTATATTCTTTTGTATTGAAAAATTGAAATATTGTATAAAATATAGAGATGACAAACTTCACTATCAATTTTTATTGCTTTCGATATCGAACCCTATACATGTATATTCCATTTTTCACTTACGTATTTGAAACTCAGCATCTTCCCGTACACCGTAATAGTATAGACTTGCCGTAACGGATATTGTTATGGCCTTTCAAGCTAGAAAATACAGACGACTTTTCTTTTTCATGTTATGCAAATCACTAGTTCATCTTAATACGAAATAGAATAGAAAGCCATCATAAAAATTTATTATTTTAATAATAAATTAAAGGCATCATTTCCGGAAAAAGATGTTAACTCTCGGCGTATATTGAGTGTAGTTAAAAGGTTACTATAAGTTTACTAATTTCAAGTTCTTGTATCATTTTAAACTTTTTTATGTTTTCCTCTGTTGAACAAGCACGTTAAAGATGTTAAACGATACCTCAAGTACTACTTTAGATATGGATCGTGTTTTACAATGTAACTTTCAGCTTAAACTTCATCTTTGTATAGTATATTATGCGTTATGTTAATGCAATATCGTTAAACCATATCGCTTCTCATCTTTTTTTATGATAATTAATAACCCATTAGAGTTTGTATTATAGGATATTCAAAATATACTTCTCAAATCGTATTTATATTGCTTATACGTGGTGATGCATCGAACTAATTCCTGAAAAATTGATGGGAAAAGCATGAAAGCCAAGCGGCTCGGCGTGAAGTTATTTCATTTATGAACGCTATAAATAATTATTATCACAGTTGTTTAGCGTTTAAATTATATTCATGTAAATAAACGTTTAAAAAATATGAAACTTAAACTGTGCGTTTTCCACTCATGGACACGCTGGATCTAAATTAAAAACTAAGTTTCGAGAATATGTAAGCAATCGGTGCGAGAAACTGTTTTTTATTAAAAAGATTAACAGCGATTAACAAAGTATGCACTTCTGGGTAGTAATTTTTTATTATTAGGTACCATTTATTTAATAGGTGGTTTTTTACAAAACGTCTAAAAATGTATGTACATTCTTTGTGATTTTTTTTAAATAAATAAAAATAAATTTTTTGTATTCAACTTATCGGTGTACACGATAAGGATTTCGAGTAATCATTCGAAAAATATGTATCGTACATGAATTAAAAAATTCGTGTACAATTAAATTAGTTAGACGATAAGCCTAAACCAAGTTCAAAAAGTTGAAAATTGACAAAATTATGGCATTTGAAAATAGAAATTTGTTTTTGGATTTATTTTTTTAACTTGACCAAGAAATAACGTAATTTTCAATTTGTTAACGAAATTTATTGTTCAATTGAAAGTGCTTATTTAAAAAAAAAGTTCTGGTCGATCGACTATTTGCTTCGAAAATGTAATTGAATTGTTTTTTATATAATTTTAATAATAATGTTTTTCCACTACTAGCCATAAACACTATCATTTCAACGTAAGTGATCGAACTGTGAACCACGCCTTCTGTCACCTGAGGTGAATAATATTTTATTATTCACCTGAGGTTAATAATGAACATAAATGCGTAGTCCGGAAACTTCGGGCCATTTTGAAAGAAAATTTATGTGTAAAACAAATTAGCATAACCAAGAAATGCTATCAATAGTGTTTGAATAATTAAAGTCGGTCTATAAATAAGATTAATTTGATATTTAAAATGTTGATTAAATTGGAATTTTGTGACGTTTAGCAATTAGGCGAAATGAGAAAACGAATTATGACAGCTGAAACTGGAAACTTTATAAATCGATTATTAATAATTATTACAATCAATTATCGTTACAAATAGTACATTTTTTGACAAAATAGTTTTCGTCAACATCTATATACTTGTATTCCACGTTCACTAGTTTTTATTCGATATTTAATGTAACCTTTATGTCAAAATTAATTAAACATTTTCAAGCAAGTGTCAACATCAAAACAAAAAACTATCATTTGTTTTATAATTTGAAATAAATAATTAAAACGATTTACTTTATTCATTAACAATTATTATTATAAGAGTAAACAATCCTAGTAGTGGAAAAATTGTATATAAACCACGGTAGTGAAGCGTGTTATAACCGCGCGCCTTAAATCCCGCGGTGCTACGCACCTTGGGATTTAATCTGGCGCTAGGGTTATAACACTATGCTTCACTACCTTGGTGTATAATATACTATTATAATAACAATGTTTTATAAAAAACATTGTTTTTATTTATAATTATAATATATTATGTAGAATAATATGTAATTTATAGTTTGTATAATATAGTCAATAGAGAAAATGTAAACTGGCTACATAATTCGAGACAAAAACAACAAATTAAGAAAATTTGCAATTTATGTAAACTATTGAAATTATATATTATTGACCTTTGAAATTAATATTTGATTCAAAATTTTTTTTAAATTATAAGGTTAAATGAACAATAAAACGAAACATTATTTGTGAGCTTTCAGCAATGGTTACTGCCGTCATCAGACGTTTAATAAACGTTTAATAAACAAATTTTAAAAAATTTTGAATAAAATTTATGTAAACGTAAGAAAATAAATACTTGCCCAAAACAGAGTACGAATCGGGATGTAAAAATGTTTTGGTTCCCGTAACCTCTAATTATTACTTATAAATCATGAAATATGAACAGTAAACATAATTCCTTATAATGAAAATTTAATATTTGCGTAAAATACTAAAAATGCTCTTAAAACGTTAAATTATAAAATTATATTAGGACAGCTCGAGGAGTTAATACGTCCAAAATTAAGTGTACGTGTACAGGACATCTCCTAATAAGAGAATTCAGAATTCTTGAAAATTCCTAAATAATATCTCAAAATTTTCTAAAAATTTTTCTTAAAAAACAAGAATGTTCGACTGATTAATTGATGACTGTTCTCTCGAAACGACAAAAGGATTGAGTTGTACAATCGCGAGATAAACCAAGTTCAAGAGTTAACCAAATGCTTTATCTAATATGATCGGATAAAACAGTGAGTTCACTTTTGAACTTGATTCAATTTACGATTTTACAGCTCACGTCAACTCAAAAAATCTTTCATTTTAATATGTACCATTCTAGTACATATTATGAGCGCACATAACTTAGATAAATTTTTCAATTTTATTTTGCAGGAGTATTTTAGACATTTAAGAAATCTAAACAGAACATTAAAATAAACTTAATTTTTTTAATCAGCCTAACAAGAACCTCTTCTTAAAATGTAAATAGATTATTTTTAATACAAATTTTTTGTTTTGTGGTGCCTTAGTTAGTCCCTTAAAATTTTCATGCGTGAATTTCTCAAATTGACATTGGAAAATCTTGCCTACTGAGTTAACTAAATGCAACCGTGGCAAATCATACGTGATTAGGTTGACTTTATTTATATTTGATAAAAATTTAAAAACTGTAACAATATTAATAATAGTTGGAAATATAAATAAATTTGTTAACAACAAGCAGGTAAGAGGAATTTTTGAAACGTTTCGTTCATTTCTACGAAAGCTAATTTTTAAATCTCCTATAAATTATTAATATTTTATGTTAAAATGTTAATATATTTTATGTTTAAAACCAAAAAAATACAAGTTTGTCACGTTTTCAAAGTGGCCTGTCCGTGTCTGTATAAAGTTTTCAAGTGTTTTACAATTTCTAAGACTTAGTAATGTTTTGTAAATACATTTACATAAAGAAATATATTTTAAATGAGATTTGCGTCTTATATCAACAGTAACTTTTTTATTTCGATTCCTACTGAACAAAGTTAAACGTTGACGAATTGAAATTGTTCTTTTATTGACACTTTTGAGTGACACCTGGGGGATATTATTATTTTATTAGAAAACAAAAAAAAGCGGAAAAATAAGCCGTTATTGAAAAGGAAAAATATAATAAAATATTTATCAACCACAGAAAAGTTTTGTTTTCATTTTCCATCATTTGCAAACTGAAAAATGTATGTATTGTGTAACGGAAAAATAGATTATTAAAACTGCTAACCGGGGTACTTCCATGCAGTGCCTTTTTATTTTGTTTCGTTGACATTTTTATCTTTTTCATTTTTCATACTCATTTTATTTTATGCTTTATTTTAGCACAACCATGTTAAACTTTATATAAACCTATATGTATGTAAATATACTGTCACAGTTCACGATTACAATTTTACAAAGAAGAAGTGAGATGAATTTTATTACTAAAATTTTGATCTAAGATTAATGATTCCTAAATTCAATTGTACAGATATTTGAATTTAATTAGTATGATTTATGTATTTAAAATTGGTAGTGCTTAAACATATTATTTGTATAAAAGATTAAAAGCTATTATGCTTGCTACCATAATTAAAATTCCGGTATCGGCATAAGTTCTATTGTGGTTTCAGGATTTCAACGATTATCTTCAGTCTACATTTTACATTATACCAATGAGTTTATGACTGCATTTTTATGCGATATCTATCGTTAATATATTCATACCCAATCACATCTAAATTGTTTTCATTAATCATTTTCAGTAAGCAGAATAGCATAAAATAATGTGAAAAGTTGATAAGAAAATACTTAGGATAAGACTAATAAAAAAATATAAAAAAAATTCTTCTTCTTCCACTTTTATTAGGTTATGACCTGTTTTTCTTTAGATAATTTACTTCGGTGGTGTTTCTATAGAGGAGGATATCCATATAAAAAAAATAAAAAATAAAATACCTTTGAGTAGGTTTTACTATTACAAATTCAAAGTGAAAGCAAAACTAAATTTATTTAAAAAAGATTTGTAGAGTTTCAAGTATCGCGCAATATGCAGCACGCATTGCAAATGTGTAAGGTGTATCTGGCAAAGCCCGGTTGCTGTATACAAGAGTTTTAAGAAATTAAACATTGTGTACGATGTTTTACAACCAATTTTATGCGTTTTCAACAAACAAAACAAGAATAGCTTTAAATCTTTTAAACCGTTTAAGTTCCTTTCCTTAGTTTGGTTTCTATTTTTCGGAATTTGGCTCAATTAACCAATGACCATATTAACTAGAACAGGGATTTTTAATATTTTGATTGTAAGTTTTTTTTATTTGGGGGTTCTTTGGGAGTACATCAACAACTAGGTTTATTTATGATTGGTAATATGTAAAAAGTTAAAATTTTGTATGTTCATTGTGATGTGTATTTTAACGTTTTAAATACATATTTATATATATATATATATATATATATTGTAATGAAATGCTTTCTAGTTGAATAATTTATTGCCCACGTTGGTGAAGCCAAATTGTAATGAACAGCTAGTTTTGATTTTATGAATAATTAATATTAAATAAATTATGTTTTAATAATGTTTTGATTGAATCTTTCTCACTGAATCTCGCCTTTATTATTTAATTCAATTTGATTGTGTTGAACCGTACTTACTTGATGGTTCCGAATAACTTTACTAAACTTGTATCCTCGATGGTGATCCTTCTTATTGTAAAAACTATATTTGAATCGTTAATAATCAAAAAGAAAGACATCTATTGGTAATTCTGGGTTCTATTGTAAAGTAGGTCAAACTACAACGATAATCGTCACTTAAATGTTAGGTGTAGTGTTGAATGGTGTAATTCTTTAAAACTAAATTGTCAAGTGCGTGAATAAACTAAAATTACTTAAAACTAATTATAATAAACAACGGTGCAATACATAATTGTTCAAATATTATACCAACTAACTTGTGCAATATCAGCTGTTGCATGCGTAGGTCATGACTCGACTTCGCGTACAGTGGTACCAAAAACACGTGAGCTCGTTGTAATTCTTCCTTGACATTTCACAGGTAAATACAAATTTTTTTTTAATAACTTTTTCTCCGTTGCACTTTCTTCAATACACTTTTATTTATTTAGATTATCCATAACGTCACTAGTGATTGCATGTTTATGTCGAAAAATTATTTTATAATTTAACGTTCATATTTAAATTTTTAGGAACGAAATTTTACGTCTTCACTGGGCAAGTGAAATGTCGACTGATCGTATTTTCGCATCGCGAAGCCTATTAAATTGAGGATTTCTACTTTATAACTGGGTTTTTCCAACAAAAACTCGATTCCAATTGGCTGTAAACTTATCAAACGGATCTTCTTTAAACTTTCACGAAAATTAAAGACTTCAAAGCCGTTCCCACAAAATTGTTAGAAAAATTCTAAGTTCACTGGTCGTTCCACAATCGACTGTCAAAGTACGAAATCTTTCTTTGCACCCATGTTTATTTTCACACATTTCTATCTAACCACTTGCATAACACTTAGTTTTTAATTCCTCATCCTTCACTACTAATCTCACTTAAATCCTTATCCTATTAACAAAATTATTACTAAATCTAAATTTTGACATTTTGCAGGTTACAATTTCACATTTTTCAATGTAGAAGATTCAATTTTGCATCTACCATCCTCACTTGGATAGCAAATCGTTCTACAAATTAATCCTCAACTTTTGGTATGCCTTATGATGTAATTACAATTTTTTATGTTATCTAAATCTCTCTTTTTTAGATTTTCCGAAGGATGAATTTTACTTTTGCTCATATTGGCATTATTTGAATCTTTTAGCTTTTGGATTCATGTGCAAAAATACCAAGAAATGTATACGCTACTATTCAATCTGCAAAACAATTCCAACTTTAATCTGTGATACCCGTAGAGTGAAATTTAACTTTTAGAATGCTAACTGCTTCCGACAGCTTATAAAATGAAATTTTGTATTCAAAATGGCTCTAATGGCATTCCATGAACCTATTACAACTGCTACATGACAAATATTATCAAACCGTTACATAAGACTTCCATCCGAAGATACAATTTTATTCACCGAGGTTATGGTTTTCCTTCGAAGATGCAATTTCATTCTCCGAAGTTAGCGTAATGGCCAACTCACATACCACAGTGCAAATACAGTTCAACACGCAGCATTTTACCTCTTGACTACAACATTTGGATCTTTTTATCTCTTTTTTAGGCTTTCGATGTACCCCGTTTTGTCATGAAGTGACCAAATTTGGAAGCTATGCAATCGTAACATTGCAATATATATATGTTTTGTTTTAATTTGAAAAAATAAATAGTTATTTTCAAAGTGACATTTACACTGACTTTTCTCGAATTGTCCAAAACAGTGTAGGGATCAGTTTGTTTAATCGTTTTATTGACTAAATATCTATATTTCTTCAAATAAAACATCGACCTAATTTCCGAATATTACAATTCTTTGCGATTCAAAATTAGGAGGGGGTTAGCATGTCTTCAGTCCACCTCTTCCAACTAATTTTTAAATAATTTAAAAACACTAGAGATGTAATTGAAAATAAAGTTCATACAATCATGCACAACCTATTTAATCTGTTTTTAATCCAACATTTTAAATGGCGGCTGAAAACATGCACCTTAGTGATAATAATATAAAACGTCGCTGTAAAGATAGTGCCAAAAGTGAGATAATCTAACCGATTAACGCACCTGCAGGATCATCTACAGATTTTAATGGATCTGCAGCTTTTCCTGCATTTGGAGAACATTACGATAAAGAAATTTTTAATCAGACGTCAGCAGAAGATGCTGCAAATATGTCACAAATTTCGTGTGAAAGGGTTTTCTAAATCAAAAACTGTAGAAACTAAACTGTGCAGTTCAATACCGCAAGAAAAACTCAAAGCATTTATGTTAATGTCTGCATTACAGAAGCAACTTTTCAGCACTTTTAAACATTTCAATATTTTTGAAGGCATAGCAGCAATAGTTCCGGCGTTAAAAATATCTAATTTATATTTTATTAAAATGTTAAATTTTGAAATATTTTTTCAAAAATAATTTGTTAATTTGAATTTAGTTATTGGATTTTTATTTTGCATAGTCCAGTAACAAGAATATGGGCAGTTGGTCAATGCTATGAGCCAACTAAAAAAATTCAACATATCGGATGGATCCTACGAATTTAAGAACATTTTTTGTATATTAATTTGTAGTTTGTGTTTTACTTCTTCCTCTGTCTTCTTTTCCATGAGATGTATGTCCACAACAGTTCTTCAGTTCTTAATAACTAGGTGAAACTAGAAAGAAGACAAAAGTAAAATTATTGCACCGTGATCTATCGTTACGAGCTTTTGATTAGACGACTTGTCCGCTAACAATACATACTACATCGTATAATAATAATTATGTATGTATACACCCAAATCTGTGCTATATTAGTTATTAAATACATACAGAACGTTGAACCATTTCAATTTAGCCTTATTTTTGATAAAAGTGGAACATTTGATAAAATTGACATTTTTCAAAATCTGTCTAAATATTTAAATTTACTCTTTCGTTTGGAAAGGTTCAGCGCGAAGCTTAATTTAATTATGCAAAAATAAACCTACGCAGTCGTTTAATTAACTCCATAATTTTTGTACTTCACCATAAATTATGTTATTAACTTCCCTCGTAGTAACACCACCTGAAAACTTCTTGAATGCATGAGAACATTAGAACAAGAGATAAAGTTTAATATATTTTCGAGAACAAAGTCAAACGATTTCAAGTTTTCTTGATAAAATTATTAAGCTAATATTTTTATAAAAACTCATAAGAGGCAAAAATTCCAT
Organism: Lycocerus yunnanus; assembly: GCA_036346125.1. Lineage (NCBI taxonomy): Eukaryota > Metazoa > Arthropoda > Insecta > Coleoptera > Cantharidae > Lycocerus > Lycocerus yunnanus. The sequence goes on along the minus strand of JARFIX010000010.1, from coordinate 10,218,071 downwards.
TCAAATTTATCAGCGCTATTCGCACAAACATTTCAATAGAATAAAGAGAGAAAATTTAGCATATGTAAAAAGGTGAGATAGAGAAGAAAATCGTCAAGTGGTGCGGAAAGAACCTGATAATTTACTACTAGACGGGGAACAAAGAATTGATAACAGATTCTCAAAGAAATATTAGGAAATGCGTGCTAAGAATTTATGATTACAGCTTCTGCATTTGTATAGAGATATTGAAATGCTGAAAAATGTATTTTTTAAGCTTTCAAATTTCACCTTATCGCAGAGGATAAAAAAAAACTTTAAATTTAATTTTGTAAATTTTGATTAGCAATCTCAAAAGTAAACGTGAGTTATCGGTAATTTGCATTCTTTTATTCTACCAAAAATTTTTGTTTTCCTCCCATTCGTTTCACTTTTAAGTGTTGACATGAATGACTTCTACTAGTGATTGTTTCTGGCAATAATTTGTCAGGATAATAAATTTTATTCTTAACTATAGGGTTTTATTATGTGCTTTTTAAATTAATTATTGTTCTTGAAGTAAAAAGTAATTAATTATCTTTAATTACTTGTTTATTTACATATAACATTATTATTTTCTTAAGGTTTTTAGATTGAAAACCAAAAAGTAAACGATTGCAATATTATATCAGCCAATTTTTGAACATTGTGAAAACTTTCACAAGAATAAAAATTTAATATAATCACTTACACCATATGGATCTAATAGAAAGAAAAGAATAAAAATAGATGAAGCATTCCACGTAAATCGATCAGAACCTTGTATCTATTTTGTTTATGAATTTTTCTTCAAGTATGTGAAAAGTGATATGAAAAATAAGTCAAACTAATTTTAAAATTTTTTATAAATTGGTCAAAATTAATTAAACTTTCGTTACCACTATATTAATTTATATTTAATATTTTTCGATTATATTTGAAGTACATACTACATTATTTTAATTATAGCAACTAAATCAACATTGTTATTAAATTACGAAAATATTGTGGTGAGTAAATCCACGGACATTGAAAATTTCAATTTTTATAAAGAAATTTAATAAATTTGAACATCGCTAACGGCTTCATACCAATTTTCAATTTTTTTTTTTTAATTTGTATAGTGGTAATAATTAGATGATGTGCGTAGCTTTTGGAACATTTCTTAAGCAACCTTATTATTAATCTTAGTGCCGTATCCAAATTTTTATGTCAAGGAGAAGGAAGCACCTAGGGTTTATAAAAATCTTATTTTTAGACAGAAAATAAATATATCCAATAATCCATATCAAAACAGTTGTTGATTTTGAGTGGGGAAAACCTCAGTTGTGACGTCAGAGTGTGTCCTATACCTAATGTGGTTCTGAAATTCATATTAGTTTTTGAGGTAGAGCGCACACAAAATTTGACCATACACACGTACTACATAACCACCCACACAAACATTTTTTGAAAATTGTCTTATTGCACTTATGGTACTTCAAAACATGTAAAACCATCAAAATCTCAACTTTTTACTTTATCATAATATATGTAATTTGAGAAAGTATTGTTGTCGTGCAGAAAAAAAATTTGAGATTTTGATGAATTTACACTTTTTGAGGTCCCCTGATAAAATAAGACGATTTCCAAAAAAATGTGTATGTGTGTGGTCAAATTTTGTGTGCGACCTACAGCAAAATCTACTAGGAATTTTCAAACAAAATTTTGGATTTTGTATCCTTATATTGAGACTTAGATCTGATTAGATTTTTGTTAAAATTGGTTCATGGAAACTATTTTTTTAAATTTTATTATTTAATATTAGTCTTTATTTAATATTTTAATAACTAATAAAATTTTTAAAACCAAATTTGACATTTCCTATCTTTATAGTAGAAGTTAGAATTATTTAAATTTTGGTTCAAATTTGTTCATGGAAACTATTTTTTTTAATTTTTTAAATCTGATTATTTAATATTAGTTTTTAATTAATATTTCGAAAAGTAATAAGAAATTTAAAACAAAATTTTGTATTTCGAATACTTATACCGAGATTTAGTACTGATTAAATTTTGGTTAAAATTATATTATGAAAACTATTGTTTTTCTATTATTTTAAATTTTATTATTTAATATTAGTCTTTATTTAATATTTTAAAAACTAAAAGGTCTTTCAAAACTAAAGTTGAGATTTGTTATGTTTATACCAGGAGTTAGAGCTGATAAAATTTTGGATAAAATTGGTTCATGGAAGCAATTTTTTTTTAATCTTTTTATTTAATATTAATTTTTATTAAATATTTCAAAAACTAATGAGAATTTCAAAACTAAAGTTGGTATTTTGTATCTTTATATTTAGACTTAGAACTGATTAGATTTTGGGTCACATTGGTTAACGGAAAATATTTTTTTATTTTTATTCTAAACTTTAGTTTAGAAATTCTTATTAGTTTTTGAAATATTTAATAAAAACTAATATTAAATAAAAAGATTTAAAAAAAAATTGCTTCCATGAACAAATTTTATCCAAAAGCTCTAATTCCTGCCATAATCTCAACTTTAGTTTTGAAAATTCTGTTAGTTTGAAAAATATTAAATAAAGATTAACATTAAATAATAAAATTTATATATATTTCGGGCTTCCTTATGTAAGGATACAACCAAGGTCGTTTACCGTCCCCTCAAGAGGGTACTACAGCAATTAATATCTCAAAGATGTTGCAAGCATCTTGTGAGAGGACCACCATCTTTACGTGCCTTCCGAAGCACGGAGACGGCATTACAAAGCGAACTCCACCGGATGCGAACCAGGAGTTCTACCTTAGCAGTTCATCGCGCTAACAACCATGCCAATGACCGTCTCAAATAAAATAAATAAATAAAAATTAAATAATAAAATTTAAAATAATAAAAAACAATAGTTTTTATTTTAACTAAAATTTAATCAGTTCTAAATATTGATTAAAATATGCGAAAACCTAAATTTGGTTTTGAAATTCCTATTACTTTTCGAAATATTAATTAAAAACTAATATTAAATAATAAAATTTTAAAAAATAAAAAGAAATAGTTCCCATGAACCAATTTTAACCAAAATCTAATCAGCTCTAAGTCTCAATATAAGGATACAAAATCCAAAATTTTGTTTGAAAACTCATATTAGTTTTTGCTGTAGGTCCCACATAAAATTTGACCACAGACACACATAGACACACACACACATAGTCTTTTTTTGGAAATCGTCTTATTTTACTCAGGGAACCTCAAAAAGTGTAAATCCATCAAAATCTCAATTTTTTCTTCTGCACGAAAACGTCACAATATAGAAATATAATTCAAAATCAAAATCAAAAAAATCAATATAGAAAAAATATTTATGACTATTCAATTCACTTGTCATCTGTCAAAAGTGGACCAATCAAAAAGCAACATTCGCAATTTCACAGCCAACCGAAATGAATTATAGTGACAATTGCACTAGTGGAATTATATCGACAATTCCACTAGTGGTTCAAGTGATAATTTTATATATAAGTTTTGCATAAATTTAATAGAATAATTTATTATTTTGCAACAAAATTAAAACTACAATTCGAAAAAGTTACATTGCTGCAATTATGTAAAAATCCAGGTATTTCTTTAGAAAGAGGTTCAATCACAGAAGTTTCACCTTGAATTGGATCACTAAATTCAGAACTTGTAGTGACTATATTCGTCCTCATCTTTTTAACAATTTCTTGATGATGCTCAACATCTAATTGTAAATATGATTTTACCGAATTGATGTTGCTGTGACCTGTAATTTTCATAAGCTGATGTTCGCCCACTCCAGCTTTTGCCAATGTTGATACGGCAGTGGATCTAATAGAATGATTAGTTATTTTTCTTTTTTTAACATCTAATCCCGTTTCTTCTGCTGCAATTTTTACCCACTTTGCAATTTCATTAATTCCAACGGGTGAGTTTTTATACCAGCCACTGGATTCATTTAAATTCCAGAATTTATTAGGCGTAAGAAACATTTTATCGATTTTCACATTATTGCCCCTCTTGGAAATAAGTTTATGGTACAACCTATAAATGAAAAACTATTAATGCAAATAGATATTATTGAGAAGCAAGCTTTACCTTATAGGACAGAAATCAACGTTTTTATTGGTTATAAGCCATTTGCTTTCAGTGAGCTTTCTTGCACCTCCTTGTGCAGTCTTTGAAAAAATTGGATTGTATTCAATGCGATTTGTAAACACTCCGTGATTGTCAATTTCTTCTTTGAAAAAGTAAACCATACATTTGTACCCATCGCCACCTCTCCAAGCGAGTTCATATGAAGCTATGAAAAAAAATTTCTTTTGAAGACCTTCGGGGTTAGTTTCGTCAAAGGTTTGTAGAATATTTGAAAATTCTTTTTCGGTAATAGCCGCTGCGCTACTAGTTCGCTTTTCTGGAAGCGCTTGTAATTTTTTTCTTGCAGCGTCTCTGGCATCTCTTGCGGTTTTAAATATGGCGTCACTAAACGGATTAATCTCTATATTCCAAGTTTTAAAATACATTTCTTGAACCATTTTAGCTGTGACGTTCCACATATGTTTCACCACATTTTCCTTATAGTCTGTACCATCCTGCCTCTTCATGTTGGAGGACCAACTTTTTAAAATCATATTTATCTCTATGGGTGATGTCGATTTATCTAATTTATAATGTTTTTCTGTGAGAAAATTAGAAAATTGTCGCCAAACTGATTCTCGAGATTTTTTGGTATTTTCGGGCACGTTACATTTAATATCGGAGTCAATTTCTGCGTCACTTTTATCACCAAATCTTTTTGAACAATTTGCCATTATAAATAAAAGTTACTAACAAAAATATAATGTAAGAAAATTTACAAAACTTTGCGAATGACAAAAGTTTGTTTACTGGTTGTTTTGGAAATGAAATCATGTGTAGCTCAATTTTTTAAATTATAATTTTTTGAAAAATGAAATTTGTGAATTGAATTGGCGATAGAATATAAGAGGTACGCCACCAACGTCTGCCAGCGGAACTAACGCAGACGATATGTTTGGTTCTTTAATATTTACTAGGTTATAATCGTGATCTTATGTATGAGTTTTCATGATATCTATTTTTTATATGATAATTTTGTTACTTACCAAGTGAAAGTGTTAGCTTATGAGTGAACTTGTAACGTTTATGCAAAACAAAACTTCAAAAAATTAGCGAATTTCAGAGTATTTAAGTGTGGTTATATTGTTTCTTTTCTGTTGTTTCTTTAAAATAAAAATACGTTGTAAATGAAGAAAAGTTGGGATTACAAATTTAAGAATAAGAAACCCGGTGTTTAAATATGACAGTTTGTCCTCACGATTTTTAAGCTTAATAAATATTTTGAAAAAATGCTGTACCTCTACTTTGAACTTGCCTTTGCATATTGAAGAAAATACATTCCAGGATCTAGTACATGTAGTCAGCAAGTAAATAAAAGAAATGAAATCAAAGAAAACCATGCGTTTGTATGTATAAAAGAAAATGAAAAAGAGCTTCGAGAATGTACAAGTTGAAGTTTAAGTGAAATGGAAGCAGCCTAATTGAATATTAAAATAATTGACGCATGTGAAGTTGTTAATGAGAAATATTATTTCAATAATAAAAGATTTAATATTTTATATATTTTTATTAATTCGGCATTTTGACACATAAATTATGCAACATTTCATCCATAATTTTTTTTTATTTATATACAACATTGTTTTTGCGAATTCATAATTGTAATCCACTTCAATATTCAAAAAACTTTTATCGAATGATGAATATAAAACCATGTAAGTTTTATTTAAATTAAGAACAGCCATTCCCATTTGGATCTGTCCATAATATTTGTGTTTTTCCATTTGTCGTTTTCTTTGTAGATATAATTTACTTTATTTAAACTATCGTGGATGTTCTTTTCGGCATCTAGAAAAAATACTTGTTAATAAGTTCGTTATATTTTTGTAGTCTAATAAATAAAACTTACATTCATACGTACACTTTATTCCCAATAATGCTACTGGTTCTTCATTTTCTACTATTATTCCACATACTTGAATGAGTAAATCAAAGATCAACCATGTGAAAACGTAAGTCACATAAATTGTAATTTTGGTGTGTACATAAATAATAACTCATGAATACAATAATGTTTTCATACACAGATAAGTACAACGATTATTTTAATATAAAACTAAAACGCAATTACTTCCACTAAATTACAAAAACTAAATCAAAACACACGGACATTCGCATTGAAACACTGTAAACAAATAACGCCATATCATTCGGAGTAGTTACGAATTGTACCACATGGCGCTACAATCTTATTTTCTATCGCCAATAGTCTCTCGAATACCATTCGTAGTCAGTTAAGTAGACTATTTTGAGGTGGTATCCCCTCAAACCGTGTACCACCTCAAAAATAATCGACATAACTTTGACTACTTATGGTATTATAAGTGATTGTTTCGATTACATTTTTATTGGTTTTTATGCATGTTTTAATTTGATAAAAACGGATTACTCTGTATATTATACGGTCTAGCAAATTTGTATGATCAATAGTTGGTAACCCTAGTAACAATTCCCTCCAACTTTCAATTTGTTGTTGTCTTTTGTGAGTAATCTAACCTAAAAATTTTATAGTCTAATAAATTTCTAGGAACGTCTAAACAATGACTAAAGGAGAACCTAGGGTTAATTTGCCATGGTAAATTTTAAATTAAAATTTATCAAAATAATGTACTTAACAATTTATTTTAGGGTGGAGAAGTATCGACCGAGTGCTTTAGACGAACTTGTTTCCCATGAAGACATTATCAAAACAAGTAAACAATTTAAATATTTTAGTTGCACTTTTACATTTAATTTTTTGTAGTTAGTAAATTTATTCGAGATGATCAAGTGCCTCATTTATTGTTTTATGGACCACCTGGTACCGGCAAAACTAGTACGATTTTAGCATGTGCACGTCAACTGTATACGCCCAAGCAATTTTCTTCAATGGTTTGTTGAACGTTACATGTAAAAATTTTGTTCTAATACACTAAATTAGGTTTTAGAATTGAATGCATCTGACGATCGTGGTATTGGAATCGTTCGTGGTAAAATTCTCACATTTGCAAGTACCAGGACAATTTTTAAATCTGGGTTCAAATTGATAATTTTGGATGAAGCTGATGCTATGACAATGGATGCTCAAAATGCATTACGTAGAAGTAAGTGATATAATAATAATAATTTGTTGTTATTTATTATAAACTATGAATTACTACTTGCTCACTCTTTTGCAGTGATTAGGTACTTTTGGATGGAGTAACTCAGAAATGTAATAATTTGCTTCAACTTGTTAATTTAACATTTTTAATTTAAAATTTTATAGCCTTAATAAGTACAAGCAAAATTAATCTATAAAATTCTACATAAAACTAAAAAGGCAATATTCTTCTTTTTTGCATTGCTTAATTTTCATATGACATAAAAATTAACAACGGTTGAACGAAACTATAGTTCATTCGTTTTCAGAAAAAACTTGAAGCTGGAACTAAATTATTGACCTCGAAATGTGTCAATAATTGGCAACTTACACACCTTGGTGCATAAATAACTATTGGAAAACAATAGTTGTGTGGAAAACAAACTTTCGTATAATTTTCCCGCCTTTGCATTAAATTAATTGATTACCCAACAATGACGTGTTGATCAGAACGTTTGTTTGTATTCTTCACATTTCCATAGCAATATTTTGTTGCTTACTCCTTAGTGCTTCATATTTAGGAGTAATTAATCTTGTTTGCAGTGAAACTGTGACTTTACATTGCTGCACTGTTTATGTGTTAATTGATTATCAAGTTGGAACAGGTAAATATGTATATAAACTACAATAATATTGTTAATGATAATTGCTTCTGTATTTCAAAACTTTACATAGTAATTCATTATTTATGATCATGTTGAATTAATCGGAAATGTATTCTGGCTGGTTTTGGTAATTCATTAAATTAAATAATTCTAGGGTTGGAATGTTGCTTGATCCATGTAATAATTTATCTTCTGATGTGCACATTTTATCTAATTGGCACCAATCTATAACAAAAAATGCAATTTACAAAGTAGATAAGAAAAGCAAACCATTACCTTGATTGCAACAAATGTTATCAGCGGCACACCTCCCTGTATTCTTCTTGCAGGGCTTACTTCCAGCAATACATGGTTCCAATTCATGAAAGTATCCATCTCTTTTACACACTAATGTTTCCGGGGTTCCTAACAAACATCCGAAAGGCCCACAACATGTATTAGGTCCAAAACATTGCCCACTTCTATTAGGTCCACATGATACGCACTAAAAACATTTTTATATTGTGAAACTTATTATTTTCGTTAATTGTACAGTTTTTAATTACCGATTTAATGATGGTGTCTGCAAAACTTGCTTTACCATTTCTTTTACCACCTCTTGGACAATTTGTAATCAGACAACTTTGCACTAAAAGTTCTTGTATTGTCAGCAACAATCCAATCCATAGCAATAACTTTGGATACATCTTAAGCATTACAGATTGTGTCACAATACTGAATTTTTCACTTGTAGCCTCTCTTTATATATGACCGACTAAAAATATATTAAACAAACCGCCCTTGCAGAATTATCATATCAATGCAGATTTGAATTTATATTATTTCGAATTGTATGATGAATTTTAAGATGCACTTAGGAGAGTAACTTTTATTGTAGTTAAGATTTATTGTGCTTGAAATGGAAATGTGATCAAAATGTCTGATTCTGAAGATGATGCTATTGAAAAGCAGTTAAAAATAGTATTTCTTGGGGACGCTAATGTTGGCAAGGTAAATTAATTTCTACTTTTATTTTTACAATATCAATTTGTTTATCTTACAGACTAGCATTGTGAGAAGATTTTGTCAGGATGAATTTACTAGACAGTCCAATTCGACTGCTGGTGCTGATTTTTATACCAAACATCTTGTATTTCCTGGAAGACAAGATATAACACTTATGATTTCTGATGTTGGTGGAAGTGAACTTAACGGAAGCATGCTAGATAAATATTTGTATAACACAAATGTTAGTTTTATTTTATTTTCTAAAACAGTTTCAAAAAATGTTACTTATAAATTTTTTTAGCTGATCATCTTGGTTTATGATATAACTAGTGCATCTAGTTTTGATAATTTGTCTATGTGGATTGATACAATTTCAAAATTAATAGTAACGCCAACATTAACTGCTGTTTTTGGAAACAAATGTAAGTAAATTTATTGTCTAAAATTGAGAGTTAATTTTTGTCAATTCAAGGCGATTTGGAACATCAAAGGTCAATTAGACTGGATAAAACTCAAAAGTTTTGTAAACAATTCAACCTACATCATTGTTTGGTGTCTTCAAGAACTGGAGAAAATGTAATTTTTATACAGTGGTAAATTTTTTAATTTTAATTGTACAATTTTATAGCTTAATTCGAGTTTAATGGAGATTGCTGCTAAATATTTAAACATTCCATTAACAAAAGTTGAAAAAGAACAACAGCATGCTGTCGTTAAAGCTGAACTGATACCACCATCTGCTGTGGCAGAGAAAAAAATTCATACCAGAAATAAAACAAACCATTCAACTGCCGTGTGCTCAGTACAATAAATTATATAAAAAACTATGTGCCTCGTTGAGTAAATTTCTTATTTATATAAAATTTTGTTTTATTTATGTACTTATTGTATTGTTTTATTTTTAGCATTGACACATTTGGTCTTTTAAGTAGATTAATAATCATAATCTCCCTACTTTTATTACCTTTATAATAGTAGTAATATTATACTTCAGACAAGACAAGTCGCTTGAAAAAGTTAACAATTTAAGACTGAAATTATCTTTTGATAGGTCATGCGATCAATTGCCAAGCAATTTCAAAGAGTTTTATTTCTATAACTCATAACGCGATCTATTTTTGTGTGTTAAATTTTTTGATTCAATTTAACATTACATTCAATAATTTATTGTTCAAATTTCAGTTATCGAAAAATACACAGAAAATATTCGTTTTTGCATAATTTGCAATTACTTAAGCAAAATAATTCCTGCTCTACAATCTCGTTGTACAAGATTCAGATTTGCCCCCTTGTCGCCAGAACAAATCATGCCTCGACTTAACCACGTCATTGATAAAGAGAAGTATGTTCTTGTTTTATACTTTCGTATGTTTTTCATTATTTTCTTGCAGCCTAACCGTAACTGAAGATGGTAAAGAAGCATTGCTTGCTTTGGCAAATGGAGATATGAGAAAAGTTTTAAATGTTCTTCAAAGCACTTGGTTAGCTTTCAATTTGGTAAATGAAAGTAACGTTTATACATGTGTTGCTCATCCTCTCAAAACTGACATTGAAAATATAATCAAGTGGCTTCTTAATGATGATTTTAAATCCACATATCATAGTAAAATGTTTGAAAACTTTTCATACCATCATTATTAATTATTTCATTTTAGATATTAAAAAATTGAAAACGGTTAAAGGTTTAGCGTTAACAGACATCATAACCGAAGTTCACAGATATGTACATCGCAGTAAGTTTTATTTCTGGTTCTTAAAAATGTTGTTGCATTTAGAATTTTTTACAGTTGAATTTCCTTATGAAGTTTTGATAAAACTAATGGATAAGATGTCACAAATTGAACAACGTTTGGCTAGTGGAACAAATGAAAGCATTCAACTAACTGCTCTTATTGCTGCATTTCAAAATGTGAAGGAAATCACTCCGCCACAAGATTCATAACTTTTGTAATTTTTTACGTTTTTAAAACAATAAAAGTAAAATTCTAATATATGTATATGTTTTATTTCTAACTACAATTTTAGGTAAAATGTAAAACCTACCTTAAGGTTTTTTTGTATATTACATATTGATACTAATAATTATATATTTATAATAACATTTGCAACTTGATGGCAATCTGAAAAAATATGTTTTTAAAATCAAGAATCGAATTCTTTTCATTGATAAATTCTGATAAGAAAACTGAGCTAATAAAAAGTGAAAGAAATTGAATTCAAGAATTACCTTGCCAATAATTGCATATAAATCCTATGTGGTGTCTCCTTGTTAGTAAAAGCATAAATAATTGAATATCTGATTTACTGAAAACAAAGTTATCGCATTTATATTACTTATTTCTTTTAAATTAAATAAAAATTTTGTATAAATCAAGGATAAGCGTTAATACTATTCAATTTATGCAACAAAATGTTTTAAAGCATTCATATAAATGCGATTGCTTTGTTTTCGGTTCTATCAGTTTGATTCGTTGATAGTGTGGGAAACTTGGTGGCATAGTCAAATGTTGTGTGAAAAAACGCAGACTTTCAATAGTTATTGTTCTACATTTCATAAAGACATCAGTGAGGTAAGCACAAATTGCATAATTCAAGTGTGTTAAATGTGTATATGGTACTGATGACGTCCAATACGACAGAAATACATAATTATCTATCGCTTGTCCTTGATTTATGCAAAAAATTTATTTATCCTTTAGTTATGTTTAAAAATGATGATGAATATGAAATATTTAAACCTACTAATATAATACAGTCCAATTACCCGAGTGAAAAAGTGAGTTATTAAAAAACCCATCTGTTAGAATAGATTTATCTAAAAACTTTTAAGGTAAGGTAAAATTGAGGATATGACGCACATTTTGAAATTTATCAATTTTTCAGTTATTACTCACAAGTGTCTCATGGTGATAGGATTTTTGTACCTACAACCCTAACGTATCTTAAGCAGGAAGTATAGGTGATTCTGATTGTGCTAACTGTTATTAATTACATTAATTCTGAAAATTGAATTTTGCGTCATATCCCCGATGGGGTTGGGGATATGACGCTTCGAGGGTTGGGGATATTGCTTATGGCGATTTACATGTAATTGATTAAAAAATAATAAAAAACAATTTTATTTGAAAAAGTATAATAGTCAGATAAAAAACTCAAAAAACAATGAACACTTAAACTACGGTAATGGTTTTAGGAAATATAACATTAAATGTAAAGTGGCCACGACGTACTGTTGGAGGTGGCAGAATTTTTTTGATGGTCTCCATTTGAACTATTGATTCATCTTTTGCTTGAGGAAAAATAAACTGCAATTTTCCCCTCTTCATAAAATTAACAGTGACGTCTTGACTTTCGCGTTTCATGACAATACCAACATAGTACAGTGGCTTCACCTTTCCGGCGAACTCTACGAGACCATAATCGCTTACAGCAACGATTCCGACCTTTTTGAAAAATTCGTTTTCATCGATTTCATATTCATCATGAGATGAATCTTCATCCCATTCACCTCCCGATGACGAATGCAGTTCCTGTTCGAAAGCAATTCGTTTCTTGAAAGGTTTGCGAACCAGCTTAAACACCGACTTTTTCTGCTTCTCAGTTTTTAGTTCCCTCTTGGCTTTTAAAGTAAGAAGACTTTCCTCCGACCAGGTCTCTCGCAGCCCCATCGCTTTGTAGTTTGGCATTTCTGAAAAAGTTAAAAAATAGATAGGGACTTAAGTTCCTAAGATAAGATGGGGATATGACGCGCGTCATATTACTATCTCACAATATGCGTCATATCACTAACTATCCACCATTTTATTTATAAAATAATTAAATCATAACAAAGACCATTATGACTAAATTAACTATTTATAATTAATTTTAGACGGCGTACAATGCCATAAAATTCAGAAAACGAATTAAAAATCTATGAGGAAACATAATACAGAACTTTCAAAATAATGTAATAAAACTTTTGCATGTGCTCACCTGATTCAGACGAAGAAAATGCGTGCTCTCATGAAAACGATTCGTTCAACAATTAGTTTCTTGCTGTATATCTGGTTTTAGGCAATGGAACTAAGGGATATTTAGGTAATAAGGTTCATAGATAACAACATAACAGAGATCTTGCAATTGCGTCGTATCCCCTACCGCGTCATATCCATCGGTTTTACCTTATTCTATAGGTTATAGAAGGTTTAGGCTATAAATTAATAGTTACGTTTTCTCATAAAACAGAAAATGGTTTTAAATAAAAATTCATATGAATAATGAACGTGTGATTTAAACTGAGATTCTGCTTTTTCACAATTTTAAATAACAAGATATTTTTCTTAATGAAATAGCTAACAGTAAGGGAAATATCAGAAAAGTACAAGTGCAATTAAACTAACGTAAAAAGGAAGTAGCTTTGTATTTTGTATCAATTAGTTTATATTATTATAAGACGTTATGCTGTTTATTTAAGTTTTTTAATCTCGTTCTGTAATAATTTTTATATAAAACTTGTTGAATTTTAAAGTTTTTAAAAATTCAGTTTTATGAATTATGACTTGAATCACAAATAAAAAAGTTACCCACTGTTTATTTTATCATGTTATATAATTTATAAAGACGTATTGTTTTTGTGCAGAAAAAAATTGAGGTTTTGATGGATTTGCACTTTTAGAGGTTCCGTAAGCTAAATAAGATCATTTCCATAAATTGTCTGTGTGGGTATGTGCATGTCTGTGGTCAAATTTTGTGTGCATTCTACCTCGGAAACTAACAAGAATTTCGAAACCAAGTTTAAACATACTTATAAGTGGGTGTTCGACGCATAAGATGATCGTTTGGCTTTAGTTCTTGTGTCAAAGCAATCTTTTGGCAAAATTAACCACAAAGTTCATTTTTTCGTTTAATTGGCACAGGGACATTACGGAGACTTGAAGTTGACTTAAATTTCTCCACCAATCATTCTTCGAGTTAACTGATTATAGTAACCGAAAATCGTGAAGTTGCTGCAACTGACACAAAATTCTTTTCATAATAAAACTGAACAACCTGCAATGACATCAACACTCTGATTATTGAACTTTAACATGCTTGCTTAATTAGAGGTATCTATTAGATAAATTAACAAAGTAACTAATCATATTTGTGATTTGTTGTCTGGTTGCTATCTGATTGGTTACTTCGTTAATTTATCTAATAGATATCTCTCGGTAAAGAAAACGGGTATTAGGCAACAAATTTAGTTAAATCAATTAAGTTATTTTTTTCAGACGCTAGAGTTTTTACTAAAACATAATCTGAATAATTTTCTGAAAACTACTATTAACATAAGTGAAGTTAAGAAATCTGTTTACGTTATTTCTTCTCAAATACAACAACAGGTGAAATAATTATCCAAGTGAAAAATACGTTCTAAATTTCCACCAAGCTGGAATAACAATTTTGTTTTCATAATTTTAACTAGAGCTGTAAATGTGAGGAATACTGCAATCTTGATAAAAGGGGACGACTGCAAGTTCCATTTGAAACCAGCAGCTTCAACCAGTAGCTTTACACTTTTCATTTTTTACTTCTTCAAATATTTCGTCTAAACTAAGCTAAGACGAATTCTAATATTTTAAACTATTTTTTTAACAAATTCCTAAATAATACGATTAGAATTTTTAGGTAACATTTTTCCCCACTCTTTCAAGAATACCCACCCTAGAACAATTCTAATGTTGTAACTATTTTTTCAAAATTTTTGGGTGCGATTTTTTTTCAATTTTAAAACAACAATCCCCGTCTCGAACATAATGTAGCAAGATGGTTTTGATTTCCGGAAAGTATAAAGAAATTAGAAATACATCATCTTATAAAAACGATAACTGCTTGATTTTACTTGTTTCCAAAAGATTTTCCAAAAAGGAATGCTTTGGAGTTACTTATCAATAATTTCAAAAAGTAAAGTTTTTTCATGTAGCTATGTTTTGACATTTTATAGCTAGAAACGTCTTCAAAATTGACTATGAATAACAACAACGCTTTAAGATCGTTCACATTTATTATGAAAATAGGCATTCAAATTCATTCATCAAAGATTAGTGAAAATATTTTAAGAAAACGGGTTCTGTTTTTGAAAATCTTGAAATTCTAAACAATTTGCGTTTTATTTAAAAATAAACAGTTTATAAGCTCTTCTTTTGGAAAACCCTTTAGTAACAATATTACAGTCGATTGAAATTAAAATGGCCATCGCTTATTATTTAAAGAAATAAACATTTTTAAATACTTTCTGTAGAATTACAAAGAGGATGGTTAATGATTTACTTATACTCGGGTAGCAAGGGGTCATGATTATGACTTCAATTTTTGATGATAGTAAGTTGCTGACGTACATAAAAGTGACGTCAACAATACGTAGTAGTTGTGCCCAACGTGAATTTGGCGTCCTTTTATGTGTCCTTTTTTTATCATCACATGTATACCTATTAAATGAGACTGCCTAAACTGGAATCAATCAGGAATTATTGTCCAGAGCTCTTTTAGTCCTAAAAGGTGGAAGATGGAAATCCTACAATTGAGTAAATAAGAACTGAGGAGAACGCTGTATAAACTTTTAAAGGAACCTTCACTGCATTTAGGAAACACCTCAATATATAGGTAATTGGGGTGGCAGAAACTATCCTATATGTAGAATGTGTAGGAAAGAGGATGAATCTCCACATCACATCTTCTATTAGCTTTCCGCTTTAGAGGCGACGGTTCCTCGGACTTCCTTACACGTAAACCAAAACTTTAGTGCAGTAGAATTCCACATCCTACAATCCACGGCAAAAATAGAGAAAAAAGTTTAT
Organism: Lycocerus yunnanus; assembly: GCA_036346125.1. Classification (NCBI taxonomy): domain Eukaryota; kingdom Metazoa; phylum Arthropoda; class Insecta; order Coleoptera; family Cantharidae; genus Lycocerus; species Lycocerus yunnanus. The sequence goes on along the minus strand of JARFIX010000010.1, from coordinate 10,202,394 downwards.
TTATATTTGAAATTATTTCATTTAATTCTTACTTAATTTTTTGAACTATAATACATTTTTGCTTGGCTAAATATCGAATTATGTTGCATATAGCACCAGAGATCAATAAATTCTGTTATTATACAAACATCATTCAAACTTAACAAATCTTGAATTATCATTTTATACATACAAAATAAATAACATTGGTCTACAATTTTTAAATATTCTCTTCCTAATACTAAACTTTGTCAGGTATCATAAGCATCATCTCTTAAAATGAACATTTGAATAAAAGGTGCTTGACGAAATTTAACCGAAAATTGTGTTGACGAAATTATTGAAGCCATTGGGAAATTGACGACAATATTCCATTGTTACCTTGCGTGTCTGCTACGATATGTTGTGGTTGTTGTCCATAATGGTGATAAAGTGGTAAATTTTGTGGACGGTAAGAACCACCATCTTTACGCTGAAACTATTCAATTTATATTTTAATATTTTTGTTTTTTAACTAAATATTTACAACTTATTTACAAATTTTCATGCGTTATTTATTATAAATAAATGTCAGTGACTAGAATCTATAAATATTTTTCAAGTGTATTTATTTTCAAGAAAACAGTGCTATACTACTATTGTTGTTGGTCAAAAATACTAATAAATGAACCATATTTTATGTACAAAAAAAAATGTGCGAACTAAAATAATTTATTACCTATTACTTATTGTAGAAGCAACTTGATATTTATATGTTAATCTTGTGGAAAGAATATATCACCTTGAGAAGGTGGTAGAGGTACTGGAGATATCATACTTAGTGAAGGAGAAGTCACAGGTTTTGGATAATAAGCCCCATGCTGAAAACCAACACCAATACCATAGTGCAAAAAACCTTAATTTAATAATATAATAAGTTTAGTGAAATTTTAATTGAATTATTGAATTTTTTCCACATCACTTACTTATTTAATTAGTCCATGATATAGATGCACATTTACTAATATTTCGTTATTATTAAATTTAATAAAGTTAATAAATTTATATTATATATAACAATGCAAAATATTTACAGCGTAGTAATAATCTACAAAAATAGCATACCTTTGCAGCATGCAATGTTACATTGAGTAAGGTTGGATGTTCAGAAACAACCATAAATTCAATATCTCTGGGAACATATCCATCGGCATACACCTAAACAAAAACATTTTAACCGTCTTTTTTTAAATTTTGTTTAATTTTATTAGATACTTCAAGTTTATAATATCCTGGTAATAGTATTCTCCAAAACTCCCCATATTTTGTAGTTTGAAAACCAACATCTCGTGATTTAATCTTAAGAGAAGCTTTCTCAATTGGATTACCATTTTCATCCATAACAAAACCCTGAACACCTCGGTGCGCTTCCGATAAAAATTTAATCAGCGACTAAAATCCAAAAATCAAAATTTTGATTTGGTTACTTAAACATTTTACTTACAACTTTGTTGTCTTCCCAGTATCTCGGCAATTCCTGAGCAGGTGGATACTTACAACAAGAAATTTCGAGAGTCACTTCCATGCATCCATTCCAAATGTAATTGAAATCTTGCATACCTCCAGTTAAAGGATACCAAGCGGCGCCGTTAGTTATTCCCTGTTGCAGTTGGATATTTTTGAAAAGTTGTAACGAAACGGTGCAATACTTACGTCTTGAAAACCTGGAGTTGAAGATTTGCATGCAACTCCACGACTCATTTTTTCGTGATTTTTCGAATAAGTCAGCGATAAATGTTTAAAAACGTCGTCATCTGGAGTTAGAGAAGGTGCCGATGCGTAATTCTGAAACACTTTAAAAGAATTAAATAATAAACAAAAATTAAAATTCTTTCTTGCGAAATCATCTTCGTGACTTACATGAACATAACGCGGATGATCTGCATATTCCTTGCAGCGTAAATAATTAATAATAGCAATTTTTGAAACTTTAAATTTATCAGCACTAATTTTATTACTGCGTTTCATCTCACAGGATAATTAAATTAAACACTTACGTGAATTTGGTGTATTATCAAATGGATAGCTGGCCACTAAAGCACCTCCATGTAAACTTCCCGATAAAATAAACTGAATTTTTGAAACCCACTGCTTAACCGCTTCAGTTTCGGGTTGTGTTCGTTTGTTATTTTGCTTGAAGTAGTCGGGAAAGTTTCTGTTTAGATCAAAACCGCGTGCGTTGTATCTTAAAAGAAAATAAAACTGGAAGTTTGCCTAACTTCAAACAGCAATAGCTTAAACTAACCTGCCCTGTCCTCCATCGCAGCTGCCTTCTTTTGCTACTTCAAAACCATCGGGGTTCATTGAGGGTAAGATATGAATTCTTGTGTTATCCAACAACCACTTCACATAGGTATCCGAATTATAAGTTGTTACTAAATGCTGAAAAAATGTTAAGTTGTAAATTTGTCAAAATGAAGAGTAAAACCTATATTAATTTAAAAGAAACGGAAAGTGTATTGTTATAAAAGTGTGCTTTCTGAATTAAATTATATATAATTACATCTATAGCATGTATATTCGTACGTACGTAGAAAACAAAAAAATTAATAAGATGAAAGAAATTATAGAAAGTAAATAATAACAATCATAATATTAAATACCGCTTTCGGGTGCATCTTTTACTATTGTTTTTGTAATTTTTCAATGTACCTACAGTAATAATCATATTATAATAAGTAAACATTGCATATCGACGATATCGAAATTAGTTTATTTTTATACGAAAATATGTCAAATCAGCTGCGAAAAATCAAAATCAACACTTGACATAGGAAAAACGCTAAATTCGACAGGGCCAAAATTTGGCTCGAATATCGATCGTAAAATTAATATTACAAACACTTCAAGATAAAATACAATAAAAATTATGGCAAATTTGCAAAATAATGTGTGAAATGTAGTTGATGCAATATTAACCCCTCTGGAAGTAATATGATTACATAATATGGAGCTGGGAAAACGTACATACGTGGATCTGACCAAAATGTTAAAGAAAACTCATAAAATGTAAAATACAATGTCTACATGAATACTTTCTGCGCCAATAAAATTTTTCCATCAAATGTATTAGAAGCAGTAAAAAAATGGTTGTTTTCGTGCTTTTCATTTTTGGGTCCCGAAAGTAGCAAAGGTTTTTATTCAGAAAGTTCAGAAATTCGCTGAAATGGTAAACAAACAGAATTTTGGTACTATGGACATACAAACCTCTCAAAAACTGCATCAACAATGTCTGCACTGCGAGAGTTTGTTTGTACTGGGCAACATAACTGATGTAATTTTTCGCAGTTGAATAAATTTTTCTTATGTTTCGTTATGTATTCTCAAATGGAATGTACCAGAAATGCATGAAAAAAATAAATTTAGAAATTCGTTCAAGTGTCTTTTCAAAAACATCTTAATGCCTTGCCGGACCCAATAGATTAACAATAGTTGCCTAATTTCAAAAAATTTTACAAACCATTACAGCTAACCGTTAATTTCTAAAGGTTATTAGCTTTTTAAAACTAGTACTAATGAATAAGTATTTAGTACTTGCTCTATATATTTTCAGAAGAACAGTAAAATAAGAAAAAATTGTAACGATCAATTTTAAAACTTCAGATTTATGACCAAAATTTGCATTAAAACACTTCTAACTTACTTGTATTAAATGCAACATTAATTCTCTACTGACTGCTTCATTTCCATGCATGTTTGCAACATACTTAACATCTGGTTTTCCAATCATATGCTCGTATGGAGAAGATGAAACGACCATCACCCACAAATCTCGTCCTGAAATAATGTCAGTTTATATTATTATTATAGCTTAAAATAAAGAATTTCCTTGCCTTGCACAGATTTACCAATGGAGTATAGTGCAGTTAAACTAGGAAACTTTGCATTAATTTCTCTTAGGTACTTTGTCATTTTTTCATAATCGTGATAATTAAAATCTAAATCGAAGCCTTCGCTTTGTGTGTCACCATTATAGCCGGTATCGAGACCTGTTTGATAATTACGTTGTTCCAGTGCACTACTCCCATAGTTGTTTGCATAATTTTCATTATTTACTATGTAACTCTCGACGTTTGAATTGAAATCGCTATTATGTATATTTCCAGGGTCCTGCGCTGTGCATATTGTGAGAGATAATATTATGAACCATACCGTCGACTTCATTGTGGCTTACTGCAACAAAATTTATTTACAAATTACTTAAGGATTTTTCTAAGGATTAATAATCATGATAGTTAGGGCATAATATGAGCTCACGGTAACGAGATCGTTTAAAGTGGCTCTTTTGTGGTTATTTCTGCTAAAAATAAAGGTGCATGACCTTTAAAATATAAAATGCCAAGTTTACAAAATTTGTATTAATTGTATAAATTTTTATTTAATAAAACACCGACAATATTTTAGGCCGGCTGCCTGGCAAAATCGTTTATCTAAGTAATTTTTATTAAATTTTACAGAACTGTTTTTAACTTTAGACTATTCATTATGCAGCTTGTATGGTGTTTTAGAGTCAAAATTATAAGACCAGTTAGAAAAATTTAAGTTTGCTTAAACTAAAACATTTTATCAAAATACAGTTACTATTGGAAAAATGAATAACTTCTTCGTCGACAATACAAATTTTACATCTAATTTTCTTCTTGAAAAATATCGACCTTCCTGTTTTAAATCTTTCCAATATCCATTGAAACCGACTGGGACATCTAAGTTAAACTTGTTTTGTCGAAATAAATAACCTAAGAAGACAATTAAAATCTTGTGGAATTATGGATTTCATTAATAAATTTTCTCATTTTATCGCAGTTAGTAATTATACTTTTTTTACAATTTTAATCGATTTTCGAGTAAAAAAACATCGTGTGAATCGGTTTAAATTTAGGTAGCGTTTTCATAATTTATGAGTGAATTTTGAATCTTTTAAGCCAACTTGACGTTAGATTTCATTGCAGCTCTTTGTTGAATTCAAGATTATTTTCGAAATTTGTTAGGAGATTTCTGGTGAAAATGACCTTTAGACGCCCAGCAGACTTTTTTGTACCATAATCACCCAGACCATTTACATAATTTTGGACAACACATAAACATCTACCTAATCTTCGGACGATTTCCCTCATGCTCATCCCATTAGATTTGAAAACATCTATACGACCTTTTTCATTTTCGATTAATGGTTTTCACGTGCCATGAAGTCTTAAGATAAAGTTTCATTTAAAAACTGTATTAAAAAAATTAAAGTAATTAACAATTTATCAGAATTTTTCGTCTGACCTTATACTTTTGAAATGATTGAAAAACACAATTTATAATAATTTAAATGACGTTTATTCATAAGCAGTTCACAGCAAATTACAATTACAGGTGCATTTATTTATCAAAATAAACATTTTATCTTGTAATTGCAATTTTCAACATTTGTTTCACTCAGAAATTTATTTGTGTAAGCGACCTTATCATTTTGACACAGAGTGTAGTATCAAAATATGTTTGAAAAACTCTATGCATTATTTGGAAAAAAAATTGTTATTATAAAATAAGCAATTACTAGTCCACTTTAAATAAATTTTAAACAATTTTGAAGAGAAACTGTGTAGGCAGTTTAAATGGATACTACTTGGTGACGGAGTTGTGACCTGACGAGGGGCTAGGGAATTTCGAGTTAGAAAAATTCCGGTTTTCGCTATTGAATTTCTCTGCAAAAAAAAGATCGAGGATGTGCCATCAATTTTCCATATCTAGTCTATCTAATATATATTTCTCAGTGTGTGTGTGTTCGTGTCCTTTGCGCTTCTGATTGGTTCGTTCATTTATTATACCAACCCAAAAGAAAAATTTTTCGACCAATGAAATAGTCGAATCGAGATATTCTTCCAACTTCAAACACAAGCTTGCTATTCAAAGGTATTAAGAGGGATTTTTATCAAAGAAGAAAAATTTTATAAGCATTAATTTCTTTAAAAAATGAGGTTGTTTAAGCTTTCTCAACAAGAGGCTGTATTATCACGTTATGGATTTCGTTAAACCGATAATCCCTATGTACCAACTACAATTTATTATATATATAAATAATTATATATATCATCATATCTATAAACTAAAAAAGAAAAGATGTCCGAAATTGAATATATTGTTGTTGATGACGATATTAATGGAACGGAAAATATTAACGAGTGTCATAAAAGAAAGTTATCTATAACAGATATTTCAGAAACACCTTCGCCTAAAAGAATTAAACTTGGAAAGTCTTCAAATACGGCTCTTAAGCAAGAAAAATCTGATGAGGAAGTAGCGGTCCAGAGAGAAGCAGTAAAAAGACGGAAGGCGGAGCGAGAAAAGGCCCGTCGTGAATATATCGTTATAACTGAAGGAAACGAAAATACTGCCTTGATTCGACGTGAAGCTAATAGGTTGAGAATAGCCAATGCTAGAAGTAAAGAAAACGAAGATGCTGCCTTGATTCGACGTGAAGCTAATAGGTTACGGCAAGCAACAGCACGAGTTGCGAAATATATATAAAAATGGATGTATGTGTGTGGGTGTGTGTGTTTGTTCGACCGATCCCAACCAAATTTTGCACAGTTACTCTCTAGGACCCTAAAGAGGTTTTCCGCTAAAAACCGGGACCGAAAAGCTTAATTTAAAAAAAAAGTGAAAAATTGCGGACGAGCATGAATGGATTAACGAGATTCCCATCGCCAATACCTGTAATTGATATATGGTAATTTTACGTTGGTATATTCACATTCAGTACCTACACTATTATAAGTGATTTGAAATACTGGAGAAGAAAAGCTGTAGAGAAAATTGTAGAGTACAATATAAACCGTTCTGAAACACTCGACAACGGGAACACTAAAAATCATTCTGAAACGCTCTAGCAACGGGAAGCAAGATTCCCCGTCGAGAAGAAAACCTTAAGCGAAGCAGGATACTCGGGAAAATCTAAATACTTCACACAAAGGCAAAGTATTTTAATTATAGGGAGACCCCGGGCGAAGCCGGGTATCCAGCTATTCAATCATTCAGACAAAGGCAGAGTTCCACCTTTTAATGAGACCCGGGCGAAGCCGGTATCCAGCTAGTCACTTATAATTATTGAGTTCCTCATAATCATCGAAATTAGCCCACCCTGTATACTGTGCTCGATCGGATGTGTCTAGTTAGTTTAAACTCGAGGTTTATGCTGGTAGTAAAGGAATGTACCAATCAGATGTGGTATAATATTCTTGTCTGGAATCTTCCAATTTTTAAAAAATTACTATTTTAAATAATAATTATATTATTTATTTATAGTCACCGCATGTTTATTTTATATCCATCGGTAGAATGACGTTTTGTATGCAATAGCTTAATATTGAAGCTTTCTATGTACCAAAACTTTTAAAATAGCAATAAAATATAAACAGTTCGTGTGAGAAAACGTGACATAATAAAAAATTAAAATCAATAAATTATTTTTAGTAATTTAATTAAATAAAAAAGTTCTTTAGCATAACGTTATAAAACTATGAGCATAATATACAAGGCAAATCAATAATGTGACTTCCACGATAGCTTTCTAAAATACAAAATATAGAAAGAATTAAAATTGCCTAAGTAATGTGCGTGACATGCACAACATCAAATTAATTATAGCTAACATGCGTTATGCTTTTTATGCCCGATTTCTTCACTCATAGTTTTCTTCAAGTTAGCAAACTTCAGGTTAAATTGACCAAATAACCAATCATACAACATCAAAATAAATAAATCAATCATCTAATTGGTTAATTCGTCAATTTAACCTGAAGTTCGCTAACTTGAAGATAACTATAAGTGAAAAAATCGAGCATTACAGACGCAATACAATTTTCTTTATTTTAATTAGAACACCCTGTATTTCTTTAAATTTCTTCTTTGTTTGAATACCTACCTATTAAACTATAATAATACATTAAATATACCTACATAAATGAACTTAATACAGAGTGCTATGTTGAAAAAATAAATATGTTTGTTCTTGAAATACAAAACGTTCTATATTTTTATTCTTTATGATTTTTATAAACTATCAAAGAAATTCTCATTGTTAATTTATTCTATATTATATCAGGAGTGGCAAGGAGTGACCGCAAGGCTTCTGGAAGTCGCCCGCGACGCTGACGTGAATATTTACAAATTATTATGATTGTATAGTAAACAATTCAGAGCTGATTTAAACATAAAAAAGTAAAACTCGATTTTCTATAATAAAATAACATTTTTCTTTCTTTTTTCTGTGTTTTTAATTTCTTTTTAATTCAGGAACAGTTCTAGAAAATAATTATTTACAGGTAATTTAATAGTAATTATAATAGTAAAATGTTTTTGTCAGTTCGTGCCCTATCATAGAAAAAAAGTCATTCATTTGTTTATAAGTACTTAATGTATGCTGTATCTTGTAAAATTAAATATCGCCAATATTTGTGAGGACCTGAAGTCCTATAAAAAAAATCACCAATAATTCGTAAGTGCATTCTAAAAAAAACTGATCATACTTTTACTAAATATTAAAAATAATTTCCAAGTCCCAATTTCAACCAAAATCTAATCAGCTCTAAATCTCAATATATACAGATATATACTAAATTTGGGTTTGAAATTCCTATTTGCCGACATATCCAACATAATATAGTTATTATAATTATTATTATTACATTTTGAGGTAGAGTGCACACAAAATTTGAGCACACACATCTGCACACACCATGACATTTTTTGGAAATGTTCTTGATGAGCTCATGGGACCTCAAAAAATATAAATATATCAAAATTTCACATTTTTTTCTGCACGAAAACAATACTTTTTCATATTATGTATTTATATGGTAAGTAAAAACCTCATCGCCCTCAGGCACACACACACAAGAAATTCGGCCTAAACGTGTAAAAGGTTTTTCCATCTCTGATATATAAATATGACGTAATTTATATGTGATGCTAAATTAATATAAAATGTAAAAATAAATTTTAAGTAAAAAAAACACGAAAATAAAAAATTACTTAAATGATGATTTTTAAAAAAAATTAATTTTTTATTACCTATAACGAATTGATGTATTTTGCAATTTTGTTGAACTGCTTTTGATTGTCATTTAAGTTACACAGTTATTGAAGAAGGTAATTAACTGTGTGTGATCATTAAATAAACTTTCCCACATTTTTAAGGTTTGATAAGCAGTAGGTTTAACCATTTAGAAAAGTATACTCTATTTTCGAGTATTTTCTATTATAACCACCTATATGACTAAATTAATTGCATATGTGTAACATTTATTTTGAAATGATCTGTGGGTGGGTTGTTGAGCGGTGGACTTGCGCACGCGGAGAGAGATAAAAATAGAGAAACACAAAAGGACATACAGAATAAATGTTTTGAACGAAGAGATTTATTTTGAAATACAGGTATAGACTAAGGAAATAAGTTCTTTATACTAATGGTTAAATCAGCAGTAGTTCTAATTTTTATACAAACGGCTTTCCTACTACGAGAGAGGTTAGTAACAAATTTTCTTCATAAATAAGCTACTTAGGAGACATCCATTGATTACGTGAGGTGTTTTTCTTTAAATTTAGACCACCCTCCTCCTTGGTGAGATGTGGTGGGACCCCCCCTCTCGTCCTCCTCCCGTGAGATTTACCCTACAATTTTTACCATACCGGAGACCAGTAATTTTTTACAGTGAATCTGTTATAATAATGTAATTCTCTGAATTACAAAGTTGACGTGAGAGTTTCATTGACCCCCTCCCTTTGATGAGATTTTGTCGGACCTCCCCCCCCCATTTTTTGCTCATGTAATTAATAGACGGCACATATATTTCTCCTTTGGTTAAGCTGCCATATGTACGAACTCAGAAATTAAATTGGCAGTAGTTAAAGTCAGAAAATTCTAATATTTAACGTAGGATATATCGAGTTGTCCATGGCCCATCCAAGGTTTGAGGACATAATTCTCGAACTGAATAATAACACCAACGTGCTGGAAGTAATCAAAAACTGAGAGGAAGAAAAAAATTAAAATTTAAGCGCCACCGTAAATTTACGGGGGCAATCTATTGTAAGTTGATTAATATTATTTGATGTTTATTTTATAATTGGCATGCTCAGAACATTTGTCGTGTTTTACCGTTTCTTCAATTATTTATAAAAACAGGTGGCGTCTATTCAGTTGTCGACTTTTGTTTTCGCGCATCACTCCTTACCCACGCCCAGTTAAAAGAGTTTTCGGAACCTTAGCCGAAACCAAACAAAAGAAGTTATATTATTAGAAGTACAATATTTTAGATTATTCCACTTTATTGATGTATCAACTCAATTTATTCAAAAATAAAGTTGATATTTATCTAGTAAGTCGGAAAGACCTCAAAAGTACCTATTCAGATAGGCATACGAGGTTTGATCAAAAAGAAACGACAATTACTCAATATCGCTAGCTGTATGATACCGATTTAGCTTTGCTTTCTTTATCATGTTAGTAACTCTGTGCAGGGAAGTGATGAAAATGTTGCAAATGTCTGTCTTTGCTGATGAAGAATCTATGTCAGAAATAATAGTTTAAGATTGGTAAAAACATTTAAAGAGGGCGGTGAAGACGTGGAAGTTGATGCCAGATCTATCCCTCTTTCTTCTGAACGATGAAATCCATTTTTCAAATCCAGAAATTATTGTTACAGAGCTCGCCGAAGAAGTTAATATCTCATTCGGGTCATATGAAGCAATTTTAATATTAATTATGGGCCAACATCTGTTGGATTTTGTATTATGACAATGGGCCTGCTCACGTTTCACTGCTTATTGAAACGTGTACTACAACATCCTCCGTTTGCATTTGATTTAGCTCTCTGTGATTTCTTTCTCTTTCCGAAGATTAAAAAGAACACCGTTTTGACACCATAGAAGAAATAAAACAAAAATCGCAGCTGAACACGATCTCAAAATCCGAGTTTCTGAGGTGTTTTGAACGATGGAAAAGACCTTAAAAAAGCGTATTATATCCGACAGGAACTGCTTTGAAATGGACAAAATCGAAAGTGATCAATAAGTAAATATTCTTTAAATAAAGAAGAATTTGTCGTGTCTTTTTGATCAAACCTCGTACATAGCAATTTATGACTTATCCTTAGAATTATGAACAAAAACAACCTCGTGAATAGATGGAATATATTATATACATAGGTACTAATTTATGATCCAGTGAAAACATTTACCATGAACAAATTAAAGGAATCTACCCTATAATATAAAAAGGTAAGGGTTTTATGCAACGCTAAAATGGAACGCGCAGATACAACGCGCAGATGCATTTTATCCGATTATCGATGTATTATCCGATGAGCCGATTTATTAAATGCATATCTACCTCTACCCTATAATATAAAAGGTAAGGGTTTTATGCAACGCTAAAATGGAACGCGCAGATACAACGCGCAGATGCATTTTATCCGATTATCGATGTATTATCCGATGAGCCGATTTATTAAATGCATATCTACCCTATAATATAAAAAGGTCAAGCTGTATTAAATGTCAATTAACGAAAACATGAGATCATCTGATATTGAACATGCAAATTGGTTATTGAATATTAGCAATGGTAATATAGACGTATTAAAAGTACTGGATAATTGGGAATCTACAAATATAATTCATGATATCTACGGCAAGTCCATTTCTTCTAATGCCAATCTCTTGACCGAATTATATTAGCATGCCACAATGATGATGTTCGCACATTAAATAATAAAATTCTGAATTTAGTCGAGGGCGAGGTTCATACCTATTTAAGTGTAGATACAGCCAAACATCGAGGGCTCGATCAAACAGATGAAGACATTCAGTTGGAATATCCAGTCGAATATTTAAATTCGTTGAATTACCCTCGATTTCCGGTACACAAGTTACAACTCAAAATAGGAACTGTTGTTATGCTAATTCGTAAACTAAGTATTAAGGATGGCCTCTGCAATGGTACGCGTCTACAAATTGTTAAATTACATAAACATTTAATAGCTGGTAAGATTATGACTGGTGATCATATCGGCAATGTTATATTTATCTCCCGAATTAAATTGGATACAGGCGATACATCTGCAAGCAGATTACCATTTGTACTGCATAGACGACAATTTCCGATAGTGTTGGCATTCGCTATTACTATAAATAAGTCTCAAGGGCAGAGCTTTGACAAAGTTGGTATTTATATCGATAGGCCTTTGTTTAGTCATGGACAGTTATATGTGGCGTTATCAAGATGTCGAGTAAAGAATGGCATACAAATTCAAAGTACAAGCAATATAACAAATGTCGTATGGAAAGAAGTTTTGTAACTCGAAGGTTTATTCCTTTATATGGAAAGGTTATCCACTAGACTTCTATTAAACTACAAAAGGACAGCCAATCAACGAAAAGAAGAAACAAATCACGAAAAGTAAATCTTCCCATACGCCAGAAAGACGCAATGCAAGCATGACACGTTAGAACCAATCAGGATAACCAAAACAAGATCCAACACTCAAGCGTTGCCGTTGGATCAACCTCACAAAAACCGAAATTATACCAAAGACGATCCTGTACAAGACTTAATCACAGCACTTGACACCGGCGAACAACACTTCGCTTTTTCTATATTGGTATTTTGTTTCTTTATTTTTGTTTAATTAATAAAGAAATTTCAAAAGGTGGCATGGATGGCGACATCTGCGGTGAAAGTCAGTAGTAGGTGATGTTTGCTGAATATAGTTGATTTATGATTCAACAAATGTCGTAAGGAAAGAAGTTTTATAACTTGAAGGATTTTTCATTTATATACAATTACAAGCGGGCAAAATGTGAGCGGCTCAAACGCAAATTGGCCCGAAGCCCAGGGGTTGGGCCGCGTAGCTCAGGGGCGGAGCCCCTAGTATCGATATAAAATACGAAATAAATATTAAAAAAACAAAAATATTGATATTAATGACCTTATGAGTAGAAATTAATCTGTATCACAGAAAATCTGCTAGTCAGTAGATGTACTACTGGGTATGTCTAACAGAGGAAAAGCAATTTCCATTTCATCTTATTGATTTTCATAATCGAAATTAATTTTTAGCTTATCAAAATTCTCGTTACATTTTGAAGATGTATTTTTTTATTCATTGCATCTATAAATTAAAAGTTTTTTCTGTCGTCTCAATTCAATTTTGTCTTATAGTGAAATCATTGATTTGCCATATAGAAAACCAATCTACTCTGATAAAACGTATAAGATAACTCTTTATTTTGTATCTACTTCTTATATTGAAAAAAACGTAGACCGACGTGTTTGCCCCAAATTATCGCTTATGGAAAATATTTTGATGAGGCTGTAACAGCTAAGCAGCATTAATTAATGTTTTAAAACATCGATGAAAAGCTTGTAAGAAAGAACCTAATAATTACGATAAGAAGATAATAACGTATTTTGGATTGTTCAGGTAATGGTCTGGTTAAAATTTGACCTATATTTATCGGATAACTTTGGTGTGTGTAACGGAACATTCATCCGATGACCTCGACAAAGTCGTTTTTTTTATTTATTTAATTATAAATTCGTCTAAATACTTAAGAATCATTTAAAGCACAAAAAGCTCGCTTATTCGGTCGATGAAATGAGATTTTCATGTCATCTACCAGTATCGTGGTAAAAGATGACAAGAAAGCGTAAACGCGGTTTCCGAAAGCCTCTTTCCCACAGGTGAAATTAGATTATAAATCCGGCACGTTTACCAGTTTACCTTTTGCGAGTAAGTTTGTTGGTGCGTGTAATTCAATAAATAATGTTAATTGATGGGTGTTATTTAATTGAAGCCTAACAAAGACCATTGTCAACGGTTGTTCAAAAGTAGGTCACATTTCGTTCTTGTCACTTTTAAAACTGTAAATTGAAAAAATAAAGAATCCTCCGCTCTTTTATAACGGGATTTTAATATGTAGAACAATCGCGTTTTTACTTTTAAATCTCGCCCGAACAAAAATAATTATAATACACATTATTCAATGACATTGTCATTAGATACCTTGAAACTTTTTCCCGTTTGCAACTACACATTGAAAATAATAAGTAATATAATTTTATAAATACCCACATTTTTAAAATACGAATTTTTAAAACGTAAATGGTTCTTTTTCTTAAAAATTTAAGTTCTTACATGACCAGTTAATGTGAGTAGGTAATGAAAAAATATATTGTGGTTTTTTTGATAATCACAAAATTCGATCAACTTTAAAAATCAAATTAGGCAGCTTTCATTCGAAATTAATATAAACATAACATGGTCACTTACCTTTCTTAATGTATCTCTTGAATTTTAATGTACAAAGGACAATATAACATTTCTTCCCAACTTTTATTTTGAAAATAAATGCAACTTTAATTTAGAACAAAAATTAAAACTTTAATTAAAAATGTATTATGTACTCATGAAAAATTTCGCTATGTATGATCGGTTCGATTCTTGGTTCACGGTTTACTGAAACGATTAGATGTTGATATTCTCACCTCAACCGTTTCACCTGACGACCATGAATTGGAATAATGCGCCCCCCTTACGTGAAGTCTACCGGCGCATCATCGAAGAGGCTGGAGCCTGGAGCAGCACCGATTTTTGTCACGTGTTTAATCTACAGGGGTTCTCTGTAGAGAAGAGAAGCCCCTGTCTAATTTTCAATTGAACTAAAAAATATGACAGATAGTCTAATCTCGAACAATTTTTGTTAGCAAGTAATTAACCAGGTTTACCTACTGTCTACTGATAATAAGTAGATAGTTGTTTGCATTCCAAGTATCAATTACGAATGAATGTTTATACAATAATAATGTTTTGCTAAAAATTAGCAAAACATTAGCTATTTTGTTGCTCAACTATCTTCTGTCTTTATTGGTGCATTTGGACACATGTACCTAGTTATCAAAAATATTATTTTAATCTTGGGAGATACTCATCAACGCTCAATTTAAATAAAATCTTTTCCTGCATTACGTTTTTGAAATTAGCATTTTCTAATTTTATTTGCATCGCCCATTTATATGCAGTTTATAATATTATGTAATTGAACTATAGAATAATAAATTTTAGACCATAGTTATTTGGAGTGTAAAATTATCCTTGTTAATTGCAGGAAAATACATTTTTATTAGTACCTATATTAAATAAGAAATCTTATTCCCAGTAAGTGCACACCTTCAACCTGTACTGAGTACAATAAAATGTGATTATTTACTGTAAGTTGCGTAGATGCTTAAAATTGAAGAATATAATTGCAAAATTTAAACTAATATTTTTTTATGGATAAGAAATCAAATATGCACCCCGCATTACCTCAATCAAAATAAGTAGGTTAATTTGCTAAAATAGACGCAACCTGCAACCTTGTTCAACTTTTCAGAAAGAGTTTCGATTTAATCAACAGGTAGACTTACTCCAAATAACTTTCATATAAAATAGGTCACACTCTTTTCCAAAAATGAATTTATAAAACGTGTACAATTGATCAAGTCGCTGTAATTAAAGATTACTGCTATAAACTAGATAAAAATACCGGAATACCAATCGAAATTAAAATTTTCCACATTTTCAGTTTTTAATAAATATGATTAGCTATAGCGCCGTTATTTATGCCTAAATATCGAAGTATTAACGCTTGAACGTTTTAATTAAAGTATTTTTTTTATTGGTTAAAGTAAGGATTTTTTGTTAGAAAATTTGCAAAATACTGTACTTTTAGATCCTGAATACATTACAGTCCTGTTTTTTTTTTATTGCAATATCGAAAATATTGCATTAAAAATATTATTATATTTATGTAATGTCAGTGCAAAATATATGAGTGAAAATTTAAGTAAGTACAAAAACATTATTTTAGAGCCTGGAAAAACTTAAGATCTGACGATTCAAACTTTTAAGAGTATTATTTTTTTTTATATTCAAATCGGCTCTAAATTTATCACTATAATTCTTCATGACAATGTCTATCAATCTTCATGTCAGCTTTGCTGGCAACTTCCAGAGGCCTTATATACAGTCTTGAACAGATAATTTTTATTTCAATTTTCAAAATCTCATCATCATAATATCATAGGCTAAAAAAATAAGTAAGCATGAAAAAAATGACAAACATTAAAAATTCACTAAACTTGAAATTATTAAATTCATTCTCAAAAAATACTACTACTGCCTGTAGGTCCAGTGCAGTTTTTCAAGTGCTCCGGTTTTTTGATAATGCTTGAGTGGTTTATGATTTGCATTGCCAATACAAGCATGAGAAAATGGATGCTACGAAAAATCGTAGATAGCATAGAATTGAGTAGTCTGTTCAGATCATTGATCGAATCTAAGTTTGCGTTGTGTTTCATGATGAACGGTGATTGGAGTAGTATTTATCTTTAGGTAGATCATATGACCGAATGTCTAATGATTTAAAAAATAAAAGAAATTTTAATTTGTCATTATCCGTGTGAGAATGGCCACTTTTTTTAATTCTATTGGGACTTTTTGGAAACATTTAGAAAACAGAATTTTATGAATAATATAATTGCTATTATACACATAATTTTGAATTATTGTACATATTACTAATAAAACAAAATTTTTAACAAAATGAAAATCGTTAGGACTAAATAATATGCACTCGAAACATGAAAAAGAAAATATTATTTGTAAAAGGCTGCTGTATTATAAATGCAACTTGTACTGACCTTTATTAATATTATTATGTGTCAAAATTGCGATGAAAACGATTTAATTAATTTTTGAATCAATAAGAACATGAATTTAGCATATTGGAACAGAAAGTCAATTTATTATTAATTTAGAAATATTTTTAGGTTTTATGATCTAGTACTGTACTGCTCGTTATTTAATCGTTTTGTGAATAAATAACTCTTTAGTTTATTTTTGAAAACGGATTGTTACACTAACATGAGCAAAATTTTAATTTTACTTACACATAATGAGCCAGACAAGAAAAAACCCGTTCGTTTGATCATCGAAGCGAATAACTTCATATTATATTTTTGTTACGTATGTAGGAGTAACCTTACACTTCATTTTTTATTTTTTTCTACTGTAATGAAAATTATGATATTAATTAAACTGATGGCCTAAATATCGGTAGACTAATAAATAACTTTAGTTAATTACATACTCGTTTTTTGTTTCTTTTAAATTAGTTACGTTATACTTAATTTATTTAATTTTGAGCAAACTAGAACTTGAAAAAATAATTACTAATTTTAAGGCAAATTAGGATGGGTGCACCAATCTTAATTAGAGTATGTTTAGTTATTCAAGTAAACTAATTAGTTGTTGATCATTAGATGGTTATAGGATTGGCGGTTAATTCCATAACCATAATACTGACGCAGTACACCGGGTTTGATTCCAACAGAAGCAAGAAATAAGGTTTTTACTTTTTTTTTTGACCAACCCGGGAAAATGATTACGAGTATTTAGAAAAACATTACAGCTTTTCGGTTAATGCAAATTTATATTAAGTAGTTTCGCTATATCTGATGTATCGATCGGCCTGTAACTCGACCACCGGGAAATTTTTCGACGCCCCGCTGATGCTGCCGCTAGCACAGTTCTCCAGTGCTATCAAAGTGGAATCTTCACATAGTAAGTCTTCTCAAAATGAAAGTCTATTACACTTCCGTTGATAGGTTTCCTAATGTGTGTAATATAACTTTGTACACACAGTACAAAGAAAAACGTTCAAATCAAGAAAACCTATCAGTCATGATAATAGAAAAAGGATTTGTTCTTGACTGATATTCCAGTTGCACCAATCTTCTGATCTTAATTACCTGCAACCAAGCTTAATTCGTATTAGCCAACAATGTGATGTTTATATATAAGTACAGCTAGATCAACTAGCTAGATCGACAACTTTTAACTACAGATTAAATTTCAACTACGGATTAACTAAAACGCGTGAGTTGACTTAAGTCAGTTAAAATAGGTTGTTGAGGAAACTCATTCCAAGTAAACTTTCTTTTCAAGAAGATTTCTGTATTCAGAAGACGTTGATAAAATATTAAGCATAATCAAACAATTTGCCGGGGTCGACTTTTATCTGCTGAGATTATTTTGATTTAAATATTTTTAAATATTCGTGTTGTGGTAAAATACCCTTGAAGAATGTCCAATAAATACTGTGCAGCATCTGTTAAAAATTCCCCTCTGTGTGTTACAAATTAGAGGGATTATTTTGAAAATTTAATAAAATAAATTTTGCGAAATAAATTATGTATTTTCGTACTTACCTTGCTCACTATTTTCGAGTTTTCTGTAAAATCGGTTGGTTTTCCTAAAGATTTCCTAGACTAAAGTTGTGACCCTTTAATTTTGCTATCCGACCTTTTACTTAAAAGACATAGGTAGGGTTCGACAAAAATTAAAAAAATAAAACCTGAAATTTATTAACATTTTTTTCTTCATTGGAGGAGTTAGTGGCACCCATCAAGTTAAAAAAAGCACAGTTTTGCGATCATTTTTCGTGGATTTATTGATATTTTCAATTTAAAAAATTTTAATGCATTAGAAAAATTTTCATATTAAAATATTCATTTATTTGAGCATAACAGTCGATGACGTGACGGCCTTTTAAAAAAAGTGGCTTGGATATGAGCAACATTTCTTGGAACTGTATTATCTGTTAGCAAAAATACGATAAAATTTAGAAAAATATTAATTTCGCGAGTCCTTGAACAAAGGATTTTGGAAAAAATGATTTGGAAACAAAATGGCAGGTATTGGAAGTGAAAACTCTGTTTTTACTTAAAAAAATGCGTTTATTTTGAGAATAAGACAAAAAGTGTATAAAAAATCCTTCGATCAGGGACCCCGCAAATATGTACCAAAGAAGTGTTTTACAGTTTTAGAGCTATACTCTGAACCGTTTTTTAGCAATCCCGCCCACTGATTTGAAAAATGTTGTTTCGAGAAAACATAATCTAATTTGATTGCGTTCAAAGTTTTTTTCTTAACTTACGCCTTAAAACTTTTAATAGGGAATACTTTTGAAATGTACTACTACGTTAGTTCTAGATGATAAAGGATTATAATCTAGTTTGTAGATAAGCAATTATTATGCAAGGGCGTAAGTGCTACTTTTGCGGTCGAGAATGTTTGTGAGCTGAGGCGGGCCGAAGCTCACAAAAATTCGAGATCAACTACACCGTGGTTCATACAACGTTTTCTAATAGCGGCCAAAAATTTAAAATTAAATAGTTACATTATGTATTACTATAATATCCTTATGTATTAAATGTCAAACAATTAATTAATATTTTTGCAATATTAGTAATGAGCATAATACGCCTTGTTACTATGGTGTTACGATATAAACAAACAAAAATTGTTGTTAATCGAAAAATATTTCAACATTTTTATTTAACAATATTATTTGAAAAATATGGATAAAAACTCGAATGTTAGTGCAGACATAGAAGAGGCAGCAAATATCGCTTGCTATACACTGCTCCCAGAGAAATCAAAAAAGGTATAAAATGACGTACAACGTTTTTAAGAACTGGTGCATGGAGAAAAAATTAATTGTGTTGTTGAAAACGTACTATTGGCTTATTTTCTAAAAGATCAGAGATACTGAAATCCCCAGCAAGCTTGTGGTGCGAATACTCGATGCTGAAGACAACTATATTTATCAACGAGAATATAGATATTTCGAAGTACCCAAAACTGAAAGCATTCCTGAAAAGAAAAATGATGGCTATCGGCCAAAAAATCAAAAGTATTTAGTAGGGAAGAAATTGATAAATTTTTAATTGAGGCATCTGATGATATCTACCTAATGATGAAGGTATGTAATATCTTTTAATATTTGCTGTATAATGGATACGTAACTTATTTAATTTCAGGTGGTTACAATAATGGGATTGGCTGGAGCTTGTCGAACAGACGAACTGGTCAAAATGACGATAGATGATATTGAAGATACGAATAACATTGTAATAGTTAATATACCTGACACAAAAACAACATTCCGCGTACGTTTACTATAGTCGATAAAGATGGCGACAATATTCATTTTCTTGCAATTTTTCGAAAATATGTTGAAGCCAGACCAAAAATACTGATCTTCGGCGATTCTTTATGAGGTATCAAGCAGGACAATGTATTAATCAGCCGGTTGGTAAAATACTTTTCAAGAATACCTAGTCAGATCGCGAAATTTCTAAATTTAAAAATCCAATGTCTTATACTGGACATGCTTTCCGAAGAACATCTGCGACATTGTTAGCAAATACCGGAATTGATGTCCTTGGTCTAAAACGGCATGGGGATGGAAATCTGCAACAATAGCGGAAAGTTATGTTGCAGATTCCATAGAAATAAAGTAGAGGTGGCCAATAAAATTTTGTATAATAATAACCAATCAGTCACTTTAGCGGAAATGCAGCCTTCAACTGCAAATAATAATATTATGGTTCAAGAGTCAAATTCAACTTCCACATTAACAAAAATTTGAAAAGAAGGATTCTCTAATAAATATTTCCAATTGTTCTAATTGCTCTTTCACTTTTCATGTAAATAAATAATGTTCAGTTCTTTATGTTTAAATTAATTATAAATAATGTTTTGTTCTTTATGTTTAAATTAATTACAAATAGTTTTGTTTATGTTTAAATTAATTATTTATTAAATAAATTCATAAAATTTTCAATTGCGTTAATCAATTAGTTATAGTAGACTACTTTAACCATTATTGAGCATAAATAAATGTTCTGTCTATTACATATATTTCGTTATTTACTTATTTTCCTAGGAAAAAAGTAAATAATTATTACCCGCTGTCCATGGCAACTTGTACATAAGACAAAAGTTCCACTTACGCCGCTCGCATATAGGTCATAATGATGCACTTACGATGCCGCTATTAGGAAAATGTTCTTTAAAAAATTACTGATCTATTAACACACTAAAAATTCAAAAGTTGCAGTTTGAAGGTAGAACTACCACCAAGGGTTTGAACTTGGACAAAAAATTTCTTAGAAAAGTGTTTTTATCCACCACCTTTGAGATTCTCTACAGTCGCGAGGACACCCTGTATATTATAAGATATATAAAGTAGTAGATTGGCTGCAGTCTTGATCTACTACATTTTACATATGTAAATTCACCCTTGTCTTCCAAAACCAAAAAGTTTCACGACGCCATATCAGGCAATAGTGTTTTTGAAGGAAAGACCCGTGTTAAGTAGGCACAGTTTTGAAAATATATAGTATGTAGGTATAATTATCATGAAGTCGTTTTTTTTTAAATTTTAATTTTATTTAATATTTTCAAAACTCATAATGTTTTTAATATTTAATTAAAAGTATTTATAATATTTATTGTTATGTATTCGACGTTCATAGCATGTTGATAAAAACTGTATCACACGTACTAGGTACACAATACATCATATACAGGTATGCAGAAATTATTTACAATTTTTTCTAATAAATAACTGCAAAATTTCAAACACCGATGTTTACATTACGCATTTAATAGCTTGTATGTTTCAATTGGTACAATAATTTATCGAAAGTTTATTTTATTTAGTTAAATTTAGAACGCGTTTTGAAACCGATGCGTTAATTGCACACAATTGTTCGGCTCAGTTAATTAAATTTAAAAACATTATAAATCCATTACCACCGAAAGTGTTTATCAAACTATTAAATTAAATATATCAATGGTCGCTTTTAATTGACCTAATCGTGGCGATATCAATCAATTTGAAAATAAATCTTATGTAATTTGAATATTAAACAAGATTCGAGTGTAATAGTTTAGATGGCAGCACGAGAAAACACGGGGTGCAAAATTCAAATATGTGTTAGAGGGTATCTTATTGATTTTATTCGCATCGGCGTAACACCCACCGGGTGGGTTTATTGTTAGCTGAAATCTGATGAAAGGTTTTGCTTACACAGCGAGTTTACACCACTTGATATCTTATCAAGGTTTAGTATATGCTTAGTTTTATGTATGAAGTAGAAAGGAACGTTTGTTAGTTCAACTGTGAGCGTTAATCATGTCAGGTACGTAATTGTATTGTTTATAATTTTATTCAAACATTTGTTAAATGTTGTTGTTGTCAAAATTAGGTATACACCAATATAAATATTTTTTTTAAATATATCAAATCTTAACGCACCTATCAGGTGCGTTAACTTCCTTTTCGAAACGCAAAAATGTATAAACTAAACATCAAGGTTTATTCACTTTTATTATCTACACAAGTTAATAGCTACATATATTCATAATTACATTATATACATTGTAAGCAACAATAATTTAAATCCTTGAAACTAATGTGAAATGAATGTAACAAATTATAATTTCTTATGTAACAATCATCTGGTTGTTGTTTATCAGTTTTTAAAAAATTAAAGGCAACCCAAATTACGATATTATATTAGTAATTGAAACTATAATTTATTGTAACACTTGAAATGGTTATTTTAGTCTGAAACAATTTTGTAAAAAAAATTAAAGAAAATATTTAAAAAAGTTCTGGTCCGGTTAAAGCTTATGAAATAATTGAAGATAATCTGGACCCACTCTGTTTTTGGATGAATATACATATACGTAGTACGAGTCCCTCATTTCAGATAAAAAATTTCATGAATTTAAAACGGGTTGGAATTGATGTTTACTAAAAAATGAATTTAAAAACCTCGGTTTTATTGGTTAAAAAAAGGCGATAAAAATTTTAGGCTTCAAATTAGCCCAAAAATTTCTTAAATAAATTCAAAGGGGTCAGGCAAATAACCACGTCATTTGACTCAGAACGCCCCATATAACCATATTTGATATTATTCGATGGCTCGAAAGCCCATAGTATGTAGTAGGTACATATTATTTATGTTTTCACTGCTCCGAGCCCCACGCGTGTAAATCATTTTGCTTTTCATATCTTTTATCTGTGATGTTGTTTTTCTGATATGAAATATTACAATATTAGAGGGTATGCGGAAATATCCTCTAAAATAGTGTTGGCATAATTGTAACTTGTCTGCACTATTAATAAGCCGACAACAAATTATACTATTAAATACGCGTAGGAGCTCAAAAATGAACTTGATCGTGGGTAAGGTTATAGTTGGCTTTGCAACAGGATGTAATATTTTTAATATTAATTAATTTTCTTCGAATATAATAATTTATTTTCTCGCCTTTAATTTTATTGAGTCGTTCAAGATGGTTCAGGGTACATTTTTCTTCGTCATGTTTTATGTTATTGTATATTTAAGTAGTTCCTAATCCTTCCGATCTTACATTTTTGCCTGCTTTCGCATTTTCTCTCTGTTCATGCTTTTGACCACAAAATAATTTTTGTACATTCAAAGTTTTCTATAACATCAATTTTTAATATCCCTACCTGCAATGTTTCATTGTTAAGTTAATTGCAACTTTCTCTATTTTGATTTTTGATTGCACGCATGAACCAAGTATAAATCCATACCTTTCTCGGCTATCTTTTTTCAATTTCATGCATGGCAGCTACCTAGTTGTTAATAACTATATTTTATTACAAGTATGCACCAAGTATGTATTTTCTTATATTTTTACATGTATTTTTGTCCTGTCTTCTTTTTCTTTTTTATTCTATTAAGAAGAATTAAAAAATGGATTACATACTTTAAAAGAAGTAAATTTTCTATTTAAGATAAGAGGAGACATGGGAAGAAAGATTGTGTGTATCCCCGAAAATAACGTTACAATTCACGACATATTAAGAGACCATCGAATTGGGCCGAAACGCCCTAAGGCACTAAAGATGTCAAATAAAAGCGTAGATCACATATTATATAGTTTACACTGATTTAGATAATGAAAAAAATTGCAACTAAATGGATCCCCAAATAATTGAACGTTGATCAAACATGAGAAAGAGTGGAAACTTTACCCTCAATTTGTGCCTATTTTGAAGATCCTGACTTTTTGAATCGTGTTGTTACCATACCTGAAACTTAAGTACTTTCTACAATCAGAGACAAAACATCAATTGATGGAATAAAAGCACTCTGGTTATCGAAAGCTTAAGAACTATCCAGTTTTTAAACCTGAACTAAACACTGCAGATCCTTTCTAGAAAGAATCAAAACATTATAAATAATTCTCACACTTTGGTTTCTTTTCCACTGTTTGCAGTCTTTTCTTACCTTGATTTCCATTAGTAAGTAGTCTTCTGTGATAGTCAATGTTCTAGCAAGCATCGCTGATGAGATATTAGTAAATGTTATTAGTTTAATTCCAGGTTTACAACTCAAAAGTGCCTTATAGTATATGAAATGTCCCATATAAAAACTAAGAAAATGATCCTATGAAATGAATCCTTTTTATTTATTGCAGTTTGTCTAGAATTGAATAGATATTAGATATATTGCTTCAATTTTAATTCGACCGCTACATTCAGGTTGGTTAAGATTTTATTAAACTGCTTAGTATTATTAAATATCCTAAAATGCGTATATTGTTTAAATTTAAGCTTATTATTTATCAAAGTTTACAAAAACTATCCTATAAAAAATCGGAGTATAATTTTTGCAATGACGAGTTCTAGAATTCAAATTAATAAAAACAAATCGGAATAATGATGAGTAACAACAGGTTTATTATGTAAACAAATGGAACATACTCTTTTTTAAATACATAAACAGCCAAACGAATACATACACATTTTAAACCTCTCTGATAACATTTGTATAAAATAACACGAATTCTAGATAACAATAATATCTTAGCGGACGATTTGCAATAATTTTTAATTAATAGATCAATTAATAAATTGAAATAAATTATTGCTCTACTTTTTTTAATTGCTAGCGAATAATAGTTAAGTGATCAATTTCGAAAGCCTTCAGTAAAACTGGTTTGCAAATTCAACCACATAAAATACAATTTGATTGAATTCACGAAAAATAACTCCATTAAAACAATTTTATTTCACTTTTAGGAGATAAATCTGACCGAGATTACATCGGGTTTGCAACCCTTCCTGATCAAGTTCATCGAAAATCGGTGAAAAAGGGCTTTGATTTTACATTGATGGTGGTTGGTGAATCGGGCCTCGGAAAATCGACTTTAATCAATAGTTTATTTCTTGAAGACTTGTACAAATCAAGAAATGTTCCCGAAGTCGAAGAAAAAATACAACGTACAACTTCCATTGAAAAGAAGACTATGGAAATAGAAGAAAAGGGAGTTAAACTTCGGTAGGTCAAATTGGAAATAATTAGCACCAAATTCCTTAAAATTAATTTTTGATCAAATTCCTATGTTTATTATTTATTTAAGAATTAATACAAAATTAAATATAATTTTGAGTACAAGGCAAAAATGCAGTCAGAAATAATGACTACAACAAAAGCAAATTTAATTTGGAATTATGTCATTGTGTTCAAGTCTTTTTTTGTATTAAGTGGTATTAAGGAAGTCATTATTTCATTATTATGTTATTTTTAGTTTACTTTAGGTAAAATTGTTTAAACAATGTTAAATGTTTATTAAATAAGTTAACTATCTACTGAACAAGTTTAATTACCTTCAGTTTTTTGCAGCGAAATCAAAGTTTAGAAGCGAAAATTATTTGTTTTTACCTAAACCAAAATTATAAATTTTCCTGATTATTAAATATTGTTCCTTTGTTTTGGGAAAAATTTTCAGGCTTATTTCTCGAGAGGTCAACGAACTCCATTCTCCTCTCAGATGAGCTAAAATAGAGTCTGGATGGAAAATTTCAAAATATTTTAATTCTGAAATTACATTTTAATTTTATTGTTATTACAGATTAACAATAATCGATACTCCCGGATTTGGAGATGCAGTTAATTGCGAGGATAGTTGGAAAGTGTGCACAAATTACATTGACGAGCAATTTAAGCAATATTTTACTGACGAAAGCGGTCTTAATCGAAGAAACATACAAGATAATCGTGTTCATTGTTGCTTGTACTTTGTACCACCATGGGGCCATAGGTAAACCATTTTTTTTAAACATCCTCGAGCGTCCTTTTTTTCCCTTTTTATAAAATGATAACTATTTTTTTTTTATACAGTTTAAGACAAATGGATTTAGAATTAATGAAACGTTTACATCGAAAAGTTAATCTTGTGATAGTAATAGCCAAGGCAGACACCCTAACATCAACAGAAATAGCCAAACTAAAACGAAATATTTTAAACGATATATGTGAATATGGAATACAGGTTAGATTTTTATTTTTGTTTTTAATCAAAATTTTAATGTTTCACTTTCAGATGTACGAATTTCCCGAATGTGATAGCGATGAAGACGAAGATTTCAAGCAGCAAGATAGGGAACTGAAAGCAAGTTTGCCTTTTGCAGTAGTTGGAAGTAACACCACTCTTGAAGTTTCTGGCCGAAAAATAAGAGGACGTCAATATCCTTGGGGTGTAGTTGATAGTAAGTAGTACATATACGTGTGTTTACGGTGTGAGAAAAATGATAAAAAATGCACTATTAAAACGGTTATCTGGAGCTAAATTATTCCCGTGAAACTGTTCTTCCGAGTTTGTAGACATACAAACCAATCAATTAAAAATTACTATGAAAGACCGGCGTTCTAATATTATACTGGAAAAATGTAGTTTTTACCATCACTCATCAAATTTGTAAACGATTGTTTTAGTTGAAAATCCAAAGCACAGTGATTTTATAAAACTTCGAACAATGCTGATATCCACCCACATGCAAGATTTAAAAGATGTTACAGAAGATGTTCATTACGAAAATTTCAGGGCACAGTGCATATCTCAAATTTCTCAACATGCATTAAGAGAAAGAGGGTAAGAAACTGAAACCACTCTTTTTAGTTTGAACTTAAAAATTTGTTTTTAGTAAATTGAAACGTGACTCGGCTCCATCAGATTCAGATATAACCGAAACAGACAAATTATTACTTCAAAAAGATGAAGAGGTGATTAATGACAACAAAAATGTTTCCATGTTAAATTTTTGATTTTTAGATTCGTCGAATGCAAAGCATGTTAAGTCAAATGCAGGAAAAATTAAAAGCCTCCGGACAAGATGGTAAAAAACACGACAGTATTATAGATGTTTAGAATGGTCAATTTATTGCTCACTACCAAAGAAATGTTTTAGAATTTTTTAAGTATAGATACCAATAAGTAATTTATAAAATATTTATATGTTATTAATAAATGTTTTTATAAATGTTGAGTTATTTAATTTGAATGGAGTTTTAATTAAACAGTTATTATAAAAAATATGTATGCTTATATTTCCTTTTTTAATATACAATTATAATAAAAATAAATATTACATTAAAAAATAAAAATCATAAACAAATTACTTTTTCTTAATTATTGCTAAAAGAAAAGGAACAAAGTTTATTTAATAACAAAAATGTTACTTACAATAAATAAAATAACAATTTTACTAAACACATAAAATGTGTTCCGTTCAGCAGTTGATTATTCTGGAATAGTCATGAAATTACGTCTCAAAATTTATCACATCTGCAGATCAAAACACCAAAAACGGTCTATAAATTACTTTGATGTTAAAACAACCCCTCGGTGCTTTCCTTTCACACTTCAAATACTCCATAATTAATTTCATTTAAATATTATAATAATTATAGTAAATCACAGAATATTATCATATAGATTAAGATATTAAAAGTACTGAAAATTTTTGTTTCCTATACTTCTAATGTAATAAAAATTACATTAAGCAAGATTAAATATTTTTCAGATAGAAATAAAGATTAAATAACAAATTCTCAAAATATAAAATAAGTAGGTATAATTTGTCAGCAAGGCCATAATACTGACTCGAGGTGACGTTTGCTGTTGTAAATTTGCGCTGTCAATATTTTTGGTACTTGACATCTTGCTGTACATATTTTGATATCATGAAAATTTGTGTTCAAAGTTACACAAAATAAATGTTTTTAGCTTGTGTCTATGGGCTCCATTGGATTCCGTTTTATATTACAACTTAAAATGTACGAGCAAAATGTTGCGTCTTAAATCATGATGTGCACTTATGACTCTTAGGGTATACTGCATCAGCATTATTTAAGAATTTAAGAAATTCAAATTAAATAAAACTTTAAAATTGGCATAAATTTTGTGCAAACAATTTTATATTAAATGTAAATTTTCTCGATTTATTTAATTTAAATATCAATAAAATCCTTACACATAAGATTGGTGCAATTAGTACACCTATCCCCCGATTTACACGGTACTTGTTTTACACGTTTTCGCTTTTACACGGTTTTCCAAATAAGTTTTTTTGGTTTTTATCGCACTCTACTAAATGCTACTGTGTTTGAACACGTGCGCTGTGTACACATCTCAGAATCCGAGCTTATGTGCTGACTTGCTGCACATGCACACTGTGTCTGTATTTCTTCACATAAAATTAAAGTTTTATCTACGGAAAATTGTATTTGAGTGAAAGTTTCACAGTTTCAGAAAGATTTAATTTTCCATATTCGTAAATTACAAGTGAGTGCATAATTTAGATTATTATAAATTAAAAAAAAATTATAGGCTTATGCATTTTCTGCAAGCTTTTCGATTTACACGATTTTGACTTGAAAATTTTTAATTTTCGATTTACACGTTTTTCTCAGGAACGTATCTACCGTGTAAATCAGGGGATAAGTGTACTTGATCCTAAAAATCAAAATTAATTGAAGTCAAATGTTTTGTTCATTTTGTAATTTTGGGCCACCCAGTAAAAAATAAATTATTTTTGAAGTGTTTTAGAATAATTTTAAATGAATATTGGGATAATTTTATTTTAAACAAAATGTAGAAGATTGGCATTTAATTTTTAATTAGTTTAAAAAGCAAATACTTAGGTAATACCTAATGAATTTTTGAAATCTTACTCTTCCTTACAAAATTTGCAGTTATTTAAATATTTTTTTGTTAAAAATTAAAATGTTCAAAAATCGCACAAATAATATTATGCAGAGATTATTAATATATTAAAATAACTGGGAGGCCTGCAGTTTGAGCATTACGATTTAATTGTTGTCTTTTCGGTGAATTGAAAATGGTTCAATCAACTATGCACCCTGTACGCACCTCATTTTAAATTAGTAAAATATTATATAGAATAGAATTACCCAGCACGTGGATAAATTAAAATCTTTTCCAATTGTTATCACAAGTTGGGCATTATAATATTATATCACTGCTTTATAAAATTAAATAAAAATATAAAAATTGGCTAAGTATCAACTAGCATTGCTAAATATAATGCTTGTCAGTTAATGTTCTCGAGTCTTTGTGACCTTGACCATGGTTGTTCACGAGCACTTGCAAATGCTACATAAAAGAGATTACTTCCCATGTTTATTCCTGCTGCTAAATAAAATACTAAACGCCACTGGCCCAATGTTTCCTAGAATTCAGTAAATTTATGATAAAATAGTGCAAAATAAGTTTTAAAAAACTCACCTTTCCTTCTATAATTTGACCAATAACGAGTGGTGCCAAGAATCCACATATATTAGCAGCTGCATTGGTTATTCCGTACATTGTTCCAGCATATTTTGGACTTAAAGCTATATGATTCATTTGATTACCCGCATAAACGGCACCACCAAATGCTCCGGTAATACCCAACACCACTTGAACTAACATCCTATCGCATCCAAGCCAAGCTACACCCAATAAACCAAGTGATGGAACAATCGATGCAATCGAATTAAAAAGCTTATAAGAAGTTGATAAGGAAATAAAACCCTTTTTGAGTAACCAATCTGCAAACATACTTATAAGAATTCCAGCCCACCAACTTGTTAAGTACGGAATGGAAGACAAAATTGCAATCTGTAAATTAACGTTTATTAATTGGTTTAAATTTTGAAGGCAATCTCCAACCTCTTGTATGCCAAAATGAAGAACCTGGCCCATGTAAGTTGGCAAATCTGTTAGCTGTGTATAAAATGCCCAAGATTGTCCACACTGAGTTATTAAAATAGCCCACAAAGGAACACAAGTCAACATTCCTCTCCATGGGATGGATGACTTAGAATCATCTTCCTAAAATAATGATTATACTTAGAAGTTTAAAAAGTGGAAATGATAAATTACCTGTGGTCCTATGCTAGCTAAAATAAATTCCTTTTCTTGCTCGCAAATCCTCGGATGTGATGAAGGCATATCATAAATTAAAAATATCCAAGCTACAAACCATATAATTCCTAGCACACCAAACAAATAAAAGGCCAAAGGCCAACCGTGCATAAAATCTAAACCACATAACCACCCTGATATTGGCATCGAAACGATAGTTCCAAAATTAGCACCTGAAAAAAAAAATAATAAAAAAGGCAACATTTTTCCAAAATTCTTCCATAATTATTAAAACAAGATATTTATGGTTAATCTAATTTAAAGAATTTTTAATCAATCAATTTTTTTTAAAGAAAGAGTTTCTATTTCATTTTTGAAAGTGATTGAAATCTTGCATTGAAAACATTGCAAAAACAGTTTGAAATAAAAAAGAATTATATTATGTATATAAACGATTTTATAAGTAATTGAATTTTTTACACCTATAATTATCCACATGTCAGGGAGCTCTATAGTCCATTTTGTTCAAGAATACAGTAATATATATTTTATAAATTGTACTAATTTTATAAATTCAACACAATATTTTACAATAAATGTAAAAATGTACTAGCATTCGAGCATCTATGCCGAATTTGAAAAATTGATTACAAAATTTTACGACAAACATTTAAAGCCCATTTTTAAAAATCGGGTTAAATTTTTGATTAAAATTACTCACCCGCATAAACGTACGCTGCAAATTTACTTCTTTCCAAAGGTGGAATCCACCTTGCAAGCATTGCGTGCATGGCAGGAAAAGTTACACCCTAAAAATTGTAGGTGAAATTTTGAAAGTAAATCAAATTTTTTCAATACAAACCTCTCCCATTCCTTCTAGCACTCGAACAATAATAAACAATGTGAAATTAATATTTGCTGCAATTGGGCTTAATAATGTAAAAATTGCAGTCATCAAAACTCCACATCCAAATATTAACTTTCCACCAAAAAGTTCTGCTAATCGTCCACCTGGAACTTGAGTCATAACGTATCCATAAAAAAATGATCCAAGCACTATTCCTTGCGTCTTTTCGTCCCATATAAACGGTCCATCCTGTTAACATAACAAATAGTTAAAATGCTTTATTAGTTAAAATATTTTGCTTTATTGAAACTTACAATAGGTTTTACTGTGCTATTAACGTCTGCTGCTGTGCAATAATCTAGGGTGTTGTTGGTGTTGGAAGGTTGTGGTAATGCAGTATGATTCACCATAACAACAATAGCAACAGAAAGGTTAACTCTCATAGCATATACATTCGCAAAGCCTAAAAACCCCAAAATTCCCAATATATGCCTAGACTTTAGGCAATCTTTTGTGTCTTCGACTAAAAATCAAAATTAATAGCATAAAGAATAATATACAATAACATGTTTCTAGTACCCTCTGGTGCTATAATCCTAGTCAACTCATTTTCATCTTCAAAATTACTCTCCTCACTGTCACTTTCTGCCAATGTATTTATGGAAGCAGTTTCTGTATTCAGCATTTCGAAAACTTGAAAGTTACAAAAAACAAATAATTAGGTATCAACTGTTTAGAAGGCACAATATTTCAATTATTTCCATTAACACGAAACTTCACATTGGTGATAATAATTTCCTAATAAATAATGTATAAACGACGGATAAGAAAGCGCTTGCTTTACTGTAAACTCTCTTACCAGTAAAAGTTTACAAAGTATTCTATTATTCACCCTTTTTTGATAAACACCTGATTACATGACATCACAATAATAATAAAAGATTTTCGTTCACAAGTTGCGGTTGGTTTTGAACGAAATACGTAAATTTTACGCACATGGCGCATACACGTGTAGTGGTTTATTTAGATAACACAATAATAGATATGCGCATGTTTTTAAAATAATGTTTGAGCGGAAATTACAAAAATTTCGATAATAGTAATTTATATTGCACTGATACAAAGAACAAATCATAGATAAGAGAGATAGTCTCTCTGTTATCTGTGGAACGAATGAAGAGCTGAAAATTGTAAAGACGTTTGTTAAAGTAAATATTAAAGTAAAATATTCTATAATTTCTGGTAGAACTACCAAGTTAGATCAACTAGAAAAATCGGTAGTTCATTTTCTTTCTGTAGTTCTGATAACACTGCTTACAATGCAAACCTGTCAATTCGTTGAACATTAATTTAAAAATTAGGAGGGATTTTTAAGATCATTAATTGAACAATCATTTCCTGTATTATGTTATAACATAAGGCGAACAGACTTACAATTTGTTAGTGTTCAGTGACAATGCATGCGGACTATTTAAAAATCTGTGGTGTCCCCACGAAAGTAATTTCTTTTGGCAAACGAATTGTATTTCAAAAGGAGGATGAAACGGAAGTAGAAGATGTGATCCTTGTTATCCTTGGAAATCCCGGTTCTCCCGATTTCTATACGAAATTTATGCAAACTCTGTATGACCAAACGAAGTTCACCGTTGTTGCAGTAGGACACACGGGTCACAATTTTACAAAGTTGGAAAACTTTCCGCCACTTAATGGTAACGAACAGTTGTATGGGCTTCAAGCGCAAATTTTACACAAAGTAAGTAAGTACTTGCACTAATAATTACAACACTAAAGTTGTGTTATTGTAGATTTCGTTTATTGAAAATTTTATTCCGAAAACTTCTAAAATTCATATAATAGGTCACTCTATTGGGGCTTACATAGCTGTGCAATTATTGAAAGAAGCGTCGATTAGGTCTCGTGTAAATAATGTACATTTATTATTTCCCACGATAGAAGAAATGGCTGCTACACCAAATGGAGTCTTGTTTACACGTTCAACTTCTCATTTCGTTTGGCTGTTGATACTTTTTAGTTGGATTTTTAATTTTTTTCCACACTTTTTAAAAAGTTTCTTTTTGGTATTTATAAATTTTTGTTTCTTAATTCATCTTTGTTACAAGTGGATGATGAGGTTTTCTTGGATATGCTGCATCCCGAAGTTGTCAAGAGAATAATTTTTATGGCCAATGAAGAAATGCAAGCAGTTAAAAAGCGAGACACAACAGTTTTGATAGAAAATAAACAATTAATTAAGTTATATTATGGTGCAAGTGATAATTGGACACCCAAAAGCTATTTTAATAATTTGAAATCCGAGGTTCCCGATATTGATGCTCAAATTTGTGAGCGAGGCTATGAGCATGCATTTGTGTTATATAATTCAGTTGAAATTGGAAATTTGGTAGCCAATTGGATAAAAATGTAAATTAAAGTTTTTGATGTTACTTAAATTAAAAGTTTTGTTAATTGATTTTTAAGTTAAATTTAATTGTTTTTTTTATCTGGTACTTATATAGATAATTACGATTTGAATGTTATTTTACTGTAAGTGTTATTGCACAATCCAATTATTTATTTATTACATACAATTATATTATTTGTGCAATTAAACATTACTTTTAACCACCTATCAAAGTCCGTAAATCATCAGTATCAAAGTTTATATATTGAACATTAAATATTTACAAAAACTATACTAGAAAAATAACTTCAAAATCCGAAATATTTATTAGTTTTCAAAATATATTTTTCAATTTCATTTAATATTAGCAAAACCACTTTAATATTGTTAGGGGCCTTGGGCTCTTTTAATTTTCAAGTTGTATTTAGATTTTTGATAAATGAATAAATAAGACTTTAATGCCCGGTTACACCGCATTTGACTTAAACCAACTTTAGGCATACAAGTTAAGTTTCCTATGACAGCGTCAAATTAAAAATACACACTATTTAAGACAACCTGAAGTTTCAAGCCGCACTGCTAATAAAAACGTTTGAATTATACGATATAAAAGCAAAAATTAACGGATCACCGTGATCCGAGGATTAACTTTTGTTATGCAACTTAGTTAATTTAAAGCATGGCTTACATTTGAATTTTACCTTACCTTTATATACCTATTAAATATCGACTGTTGAATAAAAATGAGAAGATCTCTCTGAATTTTATTGTTAAAAATTTAATTAATTTTAATTATTAATATAATTAATAAAGAAAATAAAGATTTACTTCTGTTATACAACTGGTTATTAAATTATTATCGAAATTATATATATTATTAATCTTTGAAATTAATATTTGATTTAAATTTTTTTAAATTCGAAGGTTAAATGAACAATGAACAAATACACCAGCAGTATAGCGCGAAGCATACACGGGTCGACTACGAAGCGTAAGGTCGTGGTTCGAACCTTGTTCGCGTTAGATACACTGCTGCGATCAAAAAGTCCAATATCGATCTGTGGACTACGGGGAAGGCAACGGGAAACCACCCCATAAATTATAATACTCCCTGGTAAATTCATCTTGGCTTTGGTCAAGTGAATCGCCAACGTCCGGGGCTGCATATGGCACATGAAGAAGAAGAAATGAACAATAAAACGAAACATTATTTGTAAGCTTATAAATTTATTATTATAATAAATATATATAAAAATAATAATAAATTTATTATTATTAAACGTCTGATAACAGCAGTAACCATTGCTGAAAGCTTACAAATAATGTTTCGTTTTATTGTTCATTTAACCTCCAGTGCACGGGTGAGGCCTGTCAGTCCATGCAACATACAAATATCGCTATAACTTTTATAGAAAATTTTTTTGTTGCGACCATTTCTATACCTCTCAGAAATGTAAAAGACATATTATGATCAAATTTTAAAACATATTTATGGCACCATTACTTCGAAAAAATCAAATGTCCTGACAGGCCTCACCCGTGCACTCGTGTAACTTTCTGTTGAAAACTCATAATTTCATTTTACGCTTATTAGTGATATTTTTAAATGTTACTTTCGAACAAAAGATAATAATTTGGATTTCCAAACTAATTAGAGTATTTCTTGCTATTGGGCACTAGAAAAGATTCTAAAATAATGTTTGTTATATTTTAATCCAGGTTATTTTACAATCTCAAGGAGCTAATAATTTGTATGTTTTATTTTATCACTAAAATTTAAAAAAAAATAAATACAAAACTGTGGCATTAAAATCACTGGTTCAAAGGTTTGTATTTTTGATAATACACAATTTCTTACTTATTAGTTTTGTGTAAAACATGTCGTAAACTTTAGATTTTTTCACTTTATTTTTCAATTTTCTTTCCTGTTCTTTACCGGTTCAAATTACCTGAAAAGGGTAGTACATTAAAACTAAATTAGTAATAGCAGCGACAAAATTTGGAGAAATTAAAAAAATTATAAATAAATTTTAGAAATTTTTAAAAATGCGAAAAAATACAAACATAGTCGACCTGAATTATAATTTGAACAAGGAAATATAGATGAGGTGATAAGTCACTGTAAATACTAACTAGTAGATATCCTTTACAACATATTAGCAACAAAAAATTTCAAAATATTTGCAGGGCCGTACTCGGCAACATCGTCTGAAAGAAAAAACGAAATTATCAACAGCAGCAATATTGGAATTTGCAAGAAACCATCAAACTTGAGGTACATGAATGATCTAAAATTATTTTTTTGACGAAAATTTAATTTAGATGAGTCGCAATGGCTTTAAATTTTATTGGCACGACATGCCTTTATGTACTTTTTTAAAAATTTTGGAGTAAATTTAGTAAAACATATGCAACAACGAGCAACCAACTAATACATTCCTAGAAAAGCACGTCAAATAGCTAGTCGACTAACTGGGGTAGCAACCCTCAACGAACAGCAAAACCAACCCCTCTAGAAAACTAGGATATTGTAAATACTGCACATGTAGAAAAACCCGAAATTTTTGTAAATTTTGCAAGGTTTGGTTGTGTATGCAACATAAGGTAAAATGGAGGATATGACGCACATTTACCTACCGCATTTGACTTAAACCAACTTTAGGCATACAAGTTAAGTTTCCTATGACAGCGTCAAAATAAAATTACACACTATTTAAGGCAACCTGAAGTTTCAAGCCGCACTGCTAATAAAAACGTTTGAATTATACGATATAAAGCAAAAATTAACGGATCACCGTGATCCGAGGATTAACTTTGTTATGAAAGCTTAGTTATTTTAAAGCATGGCTTACATTTGAATTTTACCTTGCCTTTAAATACCTATTAAATATCGACTGTTGAATAAAAATGAGAAGATCTCTCTGAATTTTATTGTTAAAAATTTAATTAATTTTAATTATTAATATAACATTAAATGTAAAGTGTAAAATTGTAAAAATGTAAAATTAATGTAAACATATTACTATCTCACAATATGCGTCATATCACTAACTATCCACCATTTTATTTATAAAATAATTAAATCATAACAAAGACCATTATGACTAAATTAACTATTTATAATTAATTTTAGACGTTGTACAATGCCATAAAATTCAGAAAACGAATTAAAATCTATGAGGAAACATAATACAGAACTTTCAAAATAATGTAATAAAACTTTTGCATGTGCTCACCTGATTCAGACGAAGAAAATGCGTGCTCTCATGAAAACGATTCGTTCAACAATTAGTTTCTTGCTGTATATCTGGTTTTAGGCAATGGAACTAAGGAATATTTAGGTAATAAGGTTCATAGATAACAACATAACAGAGATCTTGAAATTGCGTCGTATCCTACCGCGTCATATCCATCGGTTTTACCTTATACAAGCATCGCAGATGCATTGCAAAATGTAAGTTGAATTTAAATACTTGTATTTTGTGTTGTCATTTTATAAAATTTTTTAATATTTTTGTGTTAGATTAGCTTCTTTACTATAGGAAAACATGAAAATTTTTATTCTGTAACTTTTAGTTTATTTTTTAGCGAGTTGTTAATAATCAATGTAAAAAACAATGTTTTTCTTATTGATCAAAAACTATATAAATTTGTGTTTTTTTCAAATATATTTATTGATATTCATAAACACTAATCATAGTTTGTATTAATAAAAATATTTTAAATATATTAACAGAACAATTTTACACGTCTTTTAAATATGGGCCTGATAGGCCTCACCCGTGCACTCGTGTAACTTTTAGATCACCCGTGCACTGGAGGGTTAACCTTCTAATTTTAAAAAATTTGAATTAAATATTAAATTATTATCGATTAATCACACCGAACTTGAACCACAGATCAACGTGATTCAAGAATTAACTTCTATTATGCAATTGATCCTAAGACCTAACAAAATTTAAATTAAATAATTAATATCTAAAAATTAAAATGATTTACTTGAAAAATTTATTTCTACTACTCGAAGTAATTCTACTAAGTTCGAGGGGACAATAATTATTGTCCCAATTCGTGTGCGATGCCCTGTGCGTTTTGTAACACCTTGTATAAAGTTATGCGATATCCCTGCTGACGTATCCACTGAAGTTGGTAGCAAAACTTGCAGCATGGTAGTAAATTGATTTTTACAACCACTTTTTTCTAGTTTATTGTATACGTTGATTAATTTTGTGGACAGCTTTACAAAAATCACCCGAAAATGAGTACAATTTTGGAAAAAATTGCGGCCATCGAAGCCGAGGTAAGCAGAAAAAAAATTCCGGTTGTCACGTAACCTAACTTCTTTCTTGTAGATGGCAAGAACCCAAAAAAATAAAGCTACAGCTGGTCACTTGGGTTTGTTAAAAGCACGACTAGCAAAATTAAGACGCGAGTTGATCACTCCTAAAGGTGGCAGCGGTGGTCCCGGTGAAGGTTTTGATGTTGCTAAAACTGGAGATGCTCGTATAGGTTTTGTTGGTTTTCCGTCGGTTGGAAAATCGACTTTGCTTAGTAATTTGGCAGGCGTTTATTCGGAAGTTGCGGCGTACGAATTTACAACTCTTACAACTGTGCCGGGTTGTATTAAATATAAAGGAGCAAAAATTCAGGTGCAAAGTTGAATTTTGTAGGCGTAGTTAAAACTAACAATTATTTTGTAGTTATTAGATTTGCCTGGAATTATTGAGGGTGCTAAAGATGGTAAGGGTCGTTCGTCAAGTTATTGCGTCGCACGTACATGCGGCCTTATTTTTATTGTGTTAGATGTATTGAAGCCTTTACAACATAAGAAATTAATAGAACATGAATTGGAAGGATTTGGTTTGCGGCTTAATAAACAACCGCCGAATATTACTTTTAGAAAAAAGGACAAGGGCGGAATTAACTTAAATATTATGGTACCGCAATCGGAACTTGATTTAGACACAGTTCGGACAATACTTTCCGAGTATAAAATACATAATGCTGACATAACTTTGAAATATGATGCCACAAGTGATGACCTTATTGATGTCGTGGAAGGTAACCGAATATATATGCCTTGCATTTATCTTTTAAATAAAATTGGTGAGTAAAATTTTTAAAAAAAACTTTCGTAAATTGACTTAAATGTTGTCGAAAGATCAAATTAGTATAGAGGAATTGGATGTCATCTATAAAATTCCACATTGTGTACCAATTTCTGCCCATCACAGATGGAACTTTGATGATCTATT
Organism: Lycocerus yunnanus; assembly: GCA_036346125.1. NCBI lineage: Eukaryota > Metazoa > Arthropoda > Insecta > Coleoptera > Cantharidae > Lycocerus > Lycocerus yunnanus. Next base: position 10,163,742 of record JARFIX010000010.1, on the reverse strand, counting down.
GGAGAAGATGTGGGAATATTTGAAATTAATTCGAATTTACACAAAACCTAAAGGACAATTGCCCGATTATAATTCTCCTATAGTTCTACATGCCGAAAATGTTTCAGTTGAAGATTTTTGCAATAAGCTCCATCGAAGTATTGCAAAGGAATTTAAATAGTAAGTGGTTATACCTATATTTTCTATATTGAGCTCTTGAAATTGTAATATTTTAGTGCTCTCGTTTGGGGCTCATCTGTTAAACACCAGCCTCAAAAGGTCGGCAAGGACCATATTCTTGCAGATGAAGACGTTGTACAAATTGTTAAAAAAGTGTGACATGTGAATTCGAGTGAATGTGAAGAACGGACAATTTTTATCACGGAAATCCAATTTGGGTTTATATTTTTGAAGTTGCAAGTTAAATGTGTACGAAAAATTGTGAAACAATAAATACTACATTACCGAAATTGATTAAAATTTCATTATTAATAAAAAATTTTTTATATTACAAAAACCCCAATCAGTAACCGATAACTTTCATAATATTTACTTTTTACTGTACAGGGTAAATAATATAATATTAGATAGTAAAACACATTTCCTGGATGTAACAATTTTTATTTAAATGTTCGCCTTTGTTCCTAAGTTTCATCTTGATTGGTTTAGACATTTTCAGATAAAATCTAAAAAATAAGAGTGGATTACTGGACAAGCAAGTTAAAAAAAAAATGTGAATTTTGTCTTTCTTTAAACTTTCAACTGGACTATCAACGTTTTTTCATGAATAACGCCGACAATACAGAAGACACTACCAATCTTGTACATTAATCCAACTGACTTCTAACTAAAACTTAAATTCTACCGAAAGATCTACAGCAAGATGGTTACATAATAGGGTCGTGAATTGCTTTCTTTAGACTGGGTGGAGACTGAAGCACACAAATTGCAGCTGGCGGCATATTTGTTTTAAATAATTCTGATACGCCGATTATATTCTATCAATCTGGCTAGCCCATTAGCGACGAAAATGTTATGTTTTTTGAACATTATATTTTTGTGTTAGATTAGCTTCTTTACTATAGGAAAACATGAAAATTTTTATTCTGTAACTTTTAGTTTATTTTTGTAGCGAGTTTTTAATAATCAATGTAAAAAAACAATGTTTTTTCTTATTGATAAAAAACTATATAAATTTGTGTTTTTTTCAAATATATTTATTGATATTCATAAACACTAATCATAGTTTGTATTAATAAAAAAATTTTAAATATATGAACAGAACAATTTTTACACGTCTTTTAAATATGGGCCTGATAGGCCTCACCCGTGCACTCGTGTAACTTTTAGATCACCCGTGCACTGGAGGGTTAACCTTCTAATTTTAAAAATTTGAATCAAATATTAAATTATTATCGATTAATCACACCGAACTTGAACCACAGATCAACGTGATTCAAGAATTAACTTCTATTATGCAATTGATCCTAAGACCTAACAAAATTTAAATTAAATAATTAATATCTAAAAATTAAAATGATTTACTTGAAAATTTATTTCTACTACTCGAAGTAATTTTACTAAGTTCGAGGGGACAATAATTATTGTCCCAATTCGTGTGCGATGCCCTGTGCGTTTTGTAACACCTTGTATAAAGTTATGCGATATCCCTGCTGACGTATCCACTGAAGTTGGTAGCAAAACTTGCAGCATGGTAGTAAATTGATTTTTACAACCACTTTTTTCTAGTTTATTGTATACGTTGATTAATTTTGTGAACAGCTTTACAAAAATCACCCGAAAATGAGTACAATTTTGGAAAAAATTGCGGCCATCGAAGCCGAGGTAAGCAGAAAAAAAATTCCGGTTGTCACGTAACCTAACTTCTTTCTTGTAGATGGCAAGAACCCAAAAAAATAAAGCTACAGCTGGTCACTTGGGTTTGTTAAAAGCACGACTAGCAAAATTAAGACGCGAGTTGATCACTCCTAAAGGTGGCAGCGGTGGTCCCGGTGAAGGTTTTGATGTTGCTAAAACTGGAGATGCTCGTATAGGTTTTGTTGGTTTTCCGTCGGTTGGAAAATCGACTTTGCTTAGTAATTTGGCAGGCGTTTATTCGGAAGTTGCGGCGTACGAATTTACAACTCTTACAACTGTGCCGGGTTGTATTAAATATAAAGGAGCAAAAATTCAGGTGCAAAGTTGAATTTCGTAGGCGTAGTTAAGACTAACAATTATTTTGTAGTTATTAGATTTGCCTGGAATTATTGAGGGTGCTAAAGATGGTAAGGGTCGTGGTCGTCAAGTTATTGCGGTCGCACGTACATGCGGCCTTATTTTTATCGTGTTAGATGTATTGAAGCCTTTACAACATAAGAAATTAATAGAACATGAATTGGAAGGATTTGGTTTGCGGCTTAATAAACAACCGCCGAATATTACTTTTAGAAAAAAGGACAAGGGCGGAATTAACTTAAATATTATGGTACCGCAATCGGAACTTGATTTAGACACAGTTCGGACAATACTTTCCGAGTATAAAATACATAATGCTGACATAACTTTGAAATATGATGCCACAAGTGATGACCTTATTGATGTCGTGGAAGGTAACCGAATATATATGCCTTGCATTTATCTTTTAAATAAAATTGGTGAGTAGAATTTTAAAAAAAGCTTTCGTAAATTGACTTAAATGTTGTCGAAAGATCAAATTAGTATAGAGGAATTGGATGTCATCTATAAAATTCCACATTGTGTACCAATTTCTGCCCATCACAGATGGAACTTTGATGATCTATTGGAGAAGATGTGGGAATATTTGAAATTAATTCGAATTTACACAAAACCTAAAGGACAATTGCCCGATTATAATTCTCCTATAGTTCTACATGCCGAAAATGTTTCAGTTGAAGATTTTTGCAATAAGCTCCATCGAAGTATTGCAAAGGAATTTAAATAGTAAGTGGTTATACCTATATTTTCTATATTGAGCTCTTGAAATTGTAATATTTTAGTGCTCTCGTTTGGGGCTCATCTGTTAAACACCAGCCTCAAAAGGTCGGCAAGGACCATATTCTTGCAGATGAAGACGTTGTACAAATTGTTAAAAAAGTGTGACATGTGAATTCGAGTGAATGTGAAGAACGGACAATTTTTATCACGGAAATCCAATTTGGGTTTATATTTTTGAAGTTGCAAGTTAAATGTGTACGAAAAATTGTGAAACAATAAATACTACATTACCGAAATTGATTAAAAATTTCATTATTAATATAAAATTTTTATATTACAAAAAACTCCAATCAGTAACCGATAACTTTCATAATATTTACTTTTTACTGTACAGGTGCATAATATAATATTAGATAGTAAAACACATTTCCTGGATGTAACAATTTTTATTTAAAAGTTTCATCTTGATTGGTTTAGACATTTTCAGATAAGATCTAAAAAAATAAGAGTGGACCACTGGACAAGCGAAGTTAAAAACAAAACAATGTGGATTTTGTCTTTAACTTTCAACTGGACTATCAACGTTTTTTCATGAATAACGCCGACAATACAGAAGACACTACCAATCTTGTACATTAATCCAACTGACTTCTAACTAAAACTTAAATTCTACCGAAAGATCTACAGCAAGATGGTTACATAATAGGGTGGTGTATCTTTCTAGACTGGGTGGAGACTGAAGCACACAAATTGCAGCTGGCGGCATATTTGTTTTAAATAATTCTGATACGCCGATTATATTCTATCAATCTGGCTAGTCTGTTAGAACCTTAAAATTAGGTTTCAATATATAAACAACGAATAAAATTTATTTTTAAATAATAAAATAAAATTTTATAATTTCATATCATAATGAAGACATTTTGATTGTCATTTGAATATCGCAATAATGCTTATATCCGCACTGGTGCGAAAATAATGTCATATTTTCGCATTGAAAAAAATCATTTTATACAAACAGATTTATTTTTACATCTGTTTAGACATGCCGATGAAATTCTTTTAACTTCGAAATGGACAAAAATTTATTGTGCGCCACTGAAATAGAATACATTATAACAATTTACTTACCTACGAAAAATAACAACTTCTTCGTTAAGTTTTGACTTTTACATACTATACACAACATATTCAGCAGTATAAATTTATAACGAGCTATATTTTTCAAGATAAAAATAAATTTTCTGAAATGCGGACAACCTAACCCTATTAACAGGTGTAATGTACTGTAGATCATAACAAGCATTTCAAAACAAAAACACGGTTTTGGTCACATGATCATGGTTACACTAAAATATGGAAATAGCTGTGTCCATTCTTTCTAATAGTCTATGCATCAAACCCATGAATTGTTCAGCTACATTTTTGACAACAGCCCTATTACCTAGAATCTTGTAGTTCAGTGTTTTCGATTCGAGATTAATAAGTTAATAGTTTAAACCAGCTCCAAAGTTAGCATGGGGGCTTAGCCTGATAACCTTTAGTCAATCGGTCCTGACATAGCGCTATCAAATAAGCAAAATTCTGGTAGAAGTAATCTGAAGTGCTCAAACGGCCATACTAATCCCCACATTTCCCTTACTGTTGATAATTTACCTCGCGTTTGGTCCAGTACTTTTTTCGCTTTAAAGTTCTTTGAAAAGATTTTGATTGTTTGATTTGGGGGTTTTACACGGCCGTAACCGCTTTATTTTCCGACACTTCAAGCTTCACTCTTTAATTTAAAATAATATAATCTGGAAATTCGGCTAGATTATATTTTAATTATAATCAATCAACACCAATTTATTCAATAAATTTGAATTTAGTGAAATTAACCTCTAACAAGTCAGCTACAATTGACAAGTTTAAAAATATGAATTGTCGTTGCGAAAAAAAGCTTGAAATGATGCACCAATGACATTACAGTAATGGAAGGTTCAGCCAATGAAGAATTCTACTATGTCTGGAATGTTTACTATAAATTCGTGGAACAGATCTAGGCTGCGTTCCTCGAACTAAAAATTCCGATCGTTTGTAAATGGCGTTGCTTTTCTTCTCAGAATTATGTATGCCTTTATTTTTGAATGAAATCTGTATTATTTGAGATGAATTGATTCAAATTTTTGTAAAACAATTTTAAAATAAATAAAAATTAATGATTAATAACAATGATGTAAATTATTGTTAGGTAAATAATTAAAATATGAGTTTTAGTAGATAACAAATTAATACACATAATTTTAGGTGATATTAATGAAATACCACCCTAAATAATGAAAGTATTAATGTAATAAAAAAAGGCTCCTATAAAAAATAGGGCGTTTTCCTTAGCAATCAGAAGCTCTTAAGAACCAAGAACCTGAAGAAAGACAGAAAGATTAAAATATACAAAACGCTAATAACACCTGTAGTAACGTATGGCATTGAGGTGTTCTATCTAATAAAAGTGATGAAAGAAAAGCTGAAGGTATTTGAGAGAAAGGCGATGGGAGAAGAATTTTGAGCCCCATAAAACTGAAGAAGATATTATAAAAAAAGAAAAAGAACTTGAGGGGGAAAATATAGTGGCACATATAAAAGCTCTGAGATTGGGATGGATGTGTTGTAAGAGCTCAAGAAGGAAGAGCCATATGGGATTGATGAAATGGAAGCTAGATGCAACTAGGCCAAAAGGAAGATCAAAGACGAGATGAGGAGATGACGTTATTGACGATCTCGGGATGATGGGAGCGCGAGACTGGAGAATGAGGTACCGAATAGGAGAATGTGGAGAAAGGTTGTAGAGAATGCGAAAACCAACAGTAAGATATAAATGAAAAAAGGAATGGAAAGGAAAGAGAAAATCAGACTGGAAGAGGGAAACGCGAAGATAGTAAAATGGGGACTAATCCACTTCAACGAAATGGATTAAAGACGTTGCGATATTCTACAAGGAATGAAGAGCCAGAAGAAGAAAGAAGAAGAATTAAATACTAATGCTTGATTTCTTCACTCATAGTTATCTTCAAGTTAGCGAACTTCAGATTAAATTGACGAAATAACCAATCAGATGATTAATTTATTTGTTTTGCTGTCGTCTGATTGGTTATTTTGTCAATTTAACCTGGAGTTCGCTAATTTGAAGATAACTATGAGTGAAGAAATCGGGCATAAGATGGTTAAGACTTAGGTCAAGTTGCGGATCTTATTTAGGGTTCAATCGGAATGGGTAAAACTGTCAGTTAACTTTTGAACTTGGTTTAATTACGATTGTATATCTAGGCCTAAATGTTTTTAGTGTTTTTATGTAAAGCAGCGGCGAACCGCGAACTAAAATATTTAGTAGGCCAGCAGTTATAGAAAAGTATCAATTTGACTATTAAAAATGTTCTACATACCTATAAATAGATAATTATATAGAATTATTAGCCACTAGCCAATTAGATCTGCGATATATCTGGGCCTTTTGCCACGCAGTTGCCTTTCGGGGTCCGAGCGGCCCCCAGTCGTGGTTAATTTAAAGTCTACATTATTATATATGATAGTTGCATTTAAATAGATTTTCTTAATAAAAAAAAGCCGTAAACGGTAGCAACCATCAACACAACCAGCTTCCTTACTTAATTACTTGCAGCAGGTTATGGATAGGCAGAAGGATCATATTAAAAATATTACGGCATTAGGTACGATGGTACGCATTATCGAAGTTGCATTGTACAATTACAAAGTTGCACGTAAAACTTGCTCGGAGCGATTGACTAAGGAACACTATTAAAGCTCGTACAAAATGCATATTCATAAAGCTTTGTCGCCCATAGCTGCCGGATATTTAATAGGGTAGTTGTGCATGTCTAATTAAACCGTGTTTGGGAAAATTAAATTATTTAATCAATTAAGAACAAGCATGATTAAATTTGAAATATGCTCTCAAAGAGCAAATAAGTCTAGATTTTAAATATTTGCGTTTTGATATGTAAACTGCAAACTAGAATAATAAATTGCCATAATTTTTCAGGAGAACGGGGAAGGGGTTATACCTACTCTAGACAGAACAACAAGTAAATTGTTTATAAACAATTATTACTTGTAAAAGATATTTTCCTCAACTAAACCCATGAAATAAATGTCTTGAAATAAATCAGAAGTAAATTTCATACTTTTTAATGGTTAAACTTTTTCTCATTTATTAATGTTCCGATAGAAACTCATCACAAAGAACAGCAAAAACTAGACGAGACAAACCAAAAACTAAAAAATTTAAATCAAATTTACTAGTAAAGTACTACCTATTAATTTTTCTTTTTTCGATTCATTTATTTTTTAAATTGCTCCTTTTAAATATAAAAGGAGCATAATAATAATATTTAATTATTTATTATAAAATAAAGCCAAATCGTTTTAGCTGACGTCTTAAGTGGACTTGATTAAACCCTAAACATTTGATGCCTTTGGGGTCATGAAAATTGAATTAAAATTTAGTAAATAGGTGCACATACTATATAGTGTTAAATTATTCTACCCCTATTGCGATAATTTACATAAATATTTTCCTTTAATTTTTTGACTTATGCTCGAAGAAATATAATTTTAATTGCAGGGTTCTTGAAGATTCAATTATACCTACAATTTTGTATATAAATAATAATATTATGCAAATTATATACAATAATAATTGTTTTTAATGGAATATTCCAGACCGTATTCTAATTTGTTGTAAGAAGTCTTGTTATTTAATTTATTATTTAACTTTAATTTAAAGCCATTTTCTAATTTGGCAAATTGTTGATGTACAACTGACAAATGGAAAAACACGAGTAAGTGGAGCTGTTTTGCATATTTAATATATTTTTTTAATTAGCTATTTGATAATAAGAACATGAACATCCAAGTACATACTAAAAGTTTAAAAATTTAGAAAAAGTTTGTGGTTTATTAATTCCCGAAACTTGCTTGCAAGTTTTATTGATTTAAAACAAACAAGAAAGTTTGTAAAATATCAATATTTGTTTAAAATTTGTAAACTATCGATTAAATGGTCTAAAACCATTTTCATTATTTACCAAACGTACTTTAATCTCAACATGTCCTATGTGAGTTTTCGAGATACTTTTAAGATCAATGCAGAAAATTCTCAACCGCCACTGATACCTAACACGATGCCTAAAGTTTCTGCATAAAATATCAAGTGAATTATTCAGGATGTACTGCGAACATTTATTAATCTATTATAAACAAACAAGGTTTATTCTTATTTATCTTGAAAAAATAGCATTATTTGAAAAATATTCCCAAACCGAACGAAATCAAATTAAATGGTAGTACAAAGTAGTCTTTTATTTTGCATTTGGGTTGTAAAACATTTCTGATATAATAATAATCACGAGCGTAATTGCATATAAAATGGAATTGATTCAGCAAATGCACATCACATCGAGAGTTCATGCAATACGGAATGGTGCAATGGCACCAAACATAAAAACAAGAAAATCACTTCAAATAAATTAGTAATTTAATATTGTAATTTTAATTTTTCGTTTAACTTGACAAAAGACAAAATAATGCAAGCTAATTATTCAATTTATTTAGAAAAGGACCTCGAGTTAATAAAAATTTAAGTATATAAGTTGTGTACAAGGACAATTTTTCCAGTATCTCCTGCGGTAACGATAAGGTTAAAACGAGTGAAAATTTTTATTCCATTTCGAGTGTACAACATTTTAGTTTAAAAATGATAAGGCCTATAATAGCATCACTTTTTATCGTTGGTGCTGTTATTGCTGTTCCAAGACCGGAAAATAAACCAATAAGTCAGCAAAACGCTCAGACAACGGTATCATCACCCTTGGGAGTTTTGCAGGGATCAATTTTGGCCACCCGATTAGGAAAACCAATATTTGCGTTTAGAGGCATTAGATATGCAAAAGCTCCAATTGACCAATTGAGATTTCAGGTAAGAAACATTTAATTGCATTATTTTTCAAAAATATTACATTTCTCATTCTCTAGCCCCCGATACCAGCCGAGAAATGGGAGGGTGTTTATAACGCTACTATAGATGGTCCAGCCTGTCCACAACCCTCAACAACTCATACTTCTGAAGACTGTTTATTACTTAATGTTTATTCTACAAAGGTAAATTTAAAACAAATTTCAGTACTTTACTATTAAGACAATTCTATAGTTAATTACTCTGAAAGAACGAAAACATAGATGTATTAAATGTAAACCATTGACAGTAAGTAAGAAAGACAAACGGGAAAAGAAATCAACGGTGAGTTTAGTTGTTTTTCGAAATACGATTTAAATTTCCTCGAAATAAAATATACAATTAACAGATATAGTGTAATTTTAATTTTTAGTTACCAAAGCATGGAGAAGTTGAAAATCGACCGGTAATTGTATATTTTCACTCTGGAGGTTTTTACAGTGGATCTGCTAATAGTGGAAGTTTATCTCCAAAATATTTGTTAGACCATGATGTTGTCTTGGTCGTTCCAAATTATAGGCTTGGCTCTTTAGGTATGTACACAAGCATACAGGTTTTATGGAAAACTTGAAATTCTTTTTTTCAGGATTTTTAAGTACAGGAGAAAAAGAAAATCCTGGAAATATTGGATTTAAAGATCAAGTTCAAGCACTTAAATGGGTGAAAGAAAATATTGCATCTTTTGGGGGTGATCCCGAAAGTGTCACGATTGCTGGATCAGATGCTGGTGCTATTAGTGTTACTTTACATATTGTATCACCACTGTCAAAAGGTATAAGACATCTCTTCATGTTTTTCGAAATAATAACTTTATTAAACAATATTTTTTGATAGGTTTGTTTCACAAGGCCATCGCAATGAGTGGTTCAACATTTGGCACTTGGTCCATCCATCAAAACCAACTCGAATTGGCCAAAAGGCAAGCAAGATTACTCAAGTGTCCCGATGATAGTGCAACCAGTATAGTTACTTGTTTGAAAACCAAATCAGCAGATGATATAGCTCAAAATGTTCCCAAATTTAAAGTAACTGCAAGTCATTTTTATTTTTAAAATATAAAAACATTTTTTTTGCAGGATTTTGGCTCCCTCGACCCCACTCTTATATGGTTACCTGTTATCGAACAAGATCATGGCCAAGAGAGATTTTTGGTCGAGCATCCAATTGAATCAGTTTTAAACAAGAGAATTAATCAAGTTCCTTTCTTAACCGGCATAACAACCGATGAATTAGTAAAGCACGCATTTGGTAGGTACAGAAAAAATGTGCTATAATATACTTATATATAGTCGGGCTTTATTTCAGCTGTTATTAATAGTCCAAAATTGTTACTGGATTTTGACAAAAATTTCGAAACGATTGGACCGATTTCTTTGTTGTATGAAAAAAAGAGCGAGAATTCAAAACTAATAAGTAAAGAAATTAAGAAATTTTATTTCGAAGACAAATCTGTGGATAACTCGTCCATTGCAAAACTTAGTCAGGTTTGAAAAATTAGAGCATCAATTCTTTTAATTTTATGAAAATTAATTTGCAGTTGTATTCCGATGCAATCGTTGGTTTTGGAGTAAACAGAGCAGCCAAATTATTTGCAGATAACACTAACGAATCGGTTTATTACTATCGATTTAATTATAAAGGACAACATAGCAATTTCTACTTGCCCGATTCAAATAATACTGTTCCTTACGGTAACTCAACAACTTGGTGAGTTGAAGTAAAATAAATTTTTATTTAAATTTTAGGAGTTGCACATTTGGACGATCTTCTTTACGTACTACCAAGTCCCAATTCGTTCTCAGATTTTAAACAAGAAGATCTTGAAACTGATCTAATTGAGAAGATGACTCAGTTGTGGTCAAACTTTGCTAATTCTGGGTACGTCCGATTTAATGTTGCCAACGGCCAATACTTATTAAACTTTTAGCGAACCCATTTCGGAACAATCAGATGAATTGGACAACGTAAAATGGGAACCATTTACGACTAAAACTGAAAAATATTTAGATATCGGAAATAAACTGATGATGCACGAGAAATTATTTGAAAAACGGTACGCGGAATGGGAGAAACTGTTTCCATTGACAAAATATCAAGAGAAAAAGAAATTTCAAGGGTAAAAACTGCTATTTTACAACAAATGTTTTACAGTAATTATTATATTAAATATAGCAAAATGTTTTCTAATAAAATTATCAGTTTTGATTGTAAATAAAATTTGAACAACTAATTGATCAAAACAAACTAGTCATTCACGGTCTTTTGGAATTAATCGAATTTTGCATTGTAATGATTTGACCGCGAAACATTTTAATAATATTTAAAACTTTGCGGAATTCGTATGATCAAGTGGTAGGATTCCTTCAAGCTTAAAATGGCAAGTTCATTTTATTAATTTGATTATGCCCATAAACATAAAAGAGAACCACAAAATTCCCCATGTTACGCCTTCTATCTATCCTTAACCCACCTCTATTAACCTCGGTTATTTTATTGGTTGCCTACAAAATATAGCAGATCCGCGCAACATAACACGAATCACCTCGGTAGTGCAGTTGAAATTTTATTAATTATAAACTAAATAAATTAAAAAGTAATATTTACAAGAATTAGTCAAAAAGTAAAATTTTATTTTATTATTATGAAAATTATACACTTAGCCCACCAGAATATAAACTGTAAACATGGAAGTTTGAGTAATAAAAATATAAACAACTTTGATACATACATATTTGAATTATTTACACATTAATGAAAGCAACTTAGTGATGCTTTTTACTGAAAAAAATCGATTTAATTAATAAATTTGGTTTAAAAGTTTTATTTATTACTTAATAAGATACTCCTTTCGTTGTTGTTCAAGCATATTTTCGAGGTAAGTGCACTTCTCTTGCAACGAAGCATTATCACGACTTAATTCTGTTAAAGTTTCATCTTTCCTTGCAACAGCTAACTTTACTCTGTAAATTTATAAAAGTAATTACTAGTTGAGTCATAAGCAAGATGTTAGTTAAACTTTAACTAAACTTAGTTAAAACTTGCATTAGTGTAATGTCTGGGTTTACACGTTAACCCACAAGTGCCCAAAGTAATAAAAACTGACGTTTTAACAATTATTATTTTTTGGAAAGTAATCGCCTCGACAATTTCTTTTTACCTTGCATAAACTTGTTGCATTTCTTTTTTTTTCAATTCTCAACTCTTGCAATTCTTTTTGCAATGCCGTTAATTCTAACTTGGCTTCTTCTTTAACTATGTCTTTTATTTTATGCCTCTCATCGGATAATCTGTCTGCAATCTAAAAAGTAAATAAATGTAAAACTGAAAAAATCATTTCTAAATATTTGTACATTTTTGGTATCGGTTAATTGATACTCCAAATGCTTAATTGTTGCTCTAAGATTTATGACAACGTCTTCAGTTTCGAGTAACCTATTTTTGGTTTCCGCGTATTTAGTGCTGGTGTCTTTCTCTAACCTTTCTAGATCTCGAATTTCGAGATCGTATTTTTCCTTGAGTCGTCTAAAATAAAATAATGATGAAAAAATAATACATAATTATTTTGGGTTGAAACCCACTTGATCCTGTTTTCACTGCTTTGCTCAATGTGAGACTTGGTTTCTTCCGATTCCATTTCCAAACGTTCAATAACCGCTTCTATTTCTTTGTCTCGTTCCTTTTTACATTTTTCTCGAATTTGAATTTCCTTTTCGCCCAATTGTATAGTAACTTGTTTTTAGTAATTATTTCTAAAAGCTTCGATTTCCAACTCAGTTTTTTCTTTTAGAACATTTAGTTCTGTGTTATGTCGTCTCAACGAGGCCTGCAAATGTGATAATTGGAAAAAAATAAAAAGTAATATAAACAAATAAAAAAACCTGCAATTTATCTTCAAAGTCAGCTTGCGCTATTTTGATAGCTTTATCTCGTTCTTGAATGGCTAAGTTTTCTCGGTCTTCACAATCTAACATCCTGTTTGAATGTTCCGAAATGAGCTTGCGACGTTGTTCTTGAAAATTTTGTTCCTCCATTTCTACCATTTTGTCGTATCTAACGATTTGACAAGTCACTATTTTTAATATTTACAATTATTATTGTCAAATAATTACCTTTGCTTTAAAATCTCTCTCTCGCGTGCAATTGCTTTCTCTCTCTCAGTGGTCAATTGCTCACGTAAAGCTTCGCATTGCTGCTGCATCTTTCTAGCGTTTCGTAATTCCAAATCTTCAATTTCGCGTTTATGAAACTGCCTTATATCTGATATTTCCTGCTGATGTCTGGAAGCCATACTGTCCAATTCGGGTTCTAAACCTTTTATTGTAAGTTCCTAAAATTTTACGTAATCGTTGTTAAAAGATTCAATTATATCAAAATATATACGCAAACCTTAATCTTTTGAGTTTTGACGTCAACCCAACGTTCCTTACGAATTTTTTCACCAGCCATGTGCATTTCTTTAAATTTCATCATTTCAACTTTGTGCTTATGTTCGGCCGCTTTCAAATTTGAATTATATCTATCTTCTAAAACTTTCATTTCGTGTAATAGTCCTTCACATTGTTGATTTAATGTTTTTTTGTCAGCTATTAACTGATCTATAAATTTTTGATGACGTTTTACCACATTTTCGTAATCTTCTTTTTGGGTTCTCAACTTTTGCTTCATAATATCGCTAGAATCTTTATTCATTTTTGTTACTTGCTGACGTAAAGACGACAATTCTTTTTGAAGAAGCGCTATTGCGGAAGACTTTTCTTTTACACGCAAGCTTAAGTCAACTATGTAATTGGAAAGTTCTTCGTTAGTTCGTTTAAGTAATTCTTCAATTCTAAAAACGAAATTAAATTGCATTGCTTAAAATGCACAAAATTAAACTTACTTTGGAATCGTATCTAACGCCATAACATTGCTTTGCAAAACTTGGGTTGCACAATTTACACGTTCCTTTGCACAAGCTACCGTTTTAACGCAAATTTTATCAACTTCATCTAAATATGTAATTATGTCACTACAAAACGAACAGTTATAAACGTATAGGAATAGAAATACAATTGAATTATTATAAAATTTACTTCAAATTTGTAGAAGAGTTTAGAGACGCTCTTAAGACTTCCTTCGATTCTCCAGATGGTTTGTACGAACCAACATTTGGACCAAAACAATCTTCAATACCACTCTTATTCAAAGCATTTCCATTGCATTTCGAACTGTAATGTGTTGCAAATTTGTCTAAATTGAGTTGACAATCAACAACATTTTCTTTTGTACCTTCATTTGTGGTGGAACACAATTCGCTATCGAGAATTTCTTTTATGGATTCCATATTATTATCTAAAATTGTAAACCAACGATTTGGTTTTATTTACACGTAATTAAAGTATTAAGTTTGTACTCACGTGACTTTTTGTCTTCTTGTTCTAAAACTTGGAGTATAGCAGCTATATCATCATAAGTGTTTCCATCGTTTTGTTCCACAAAGCTTGAATCAATATCGTGTTCTAAAATATGTTCATTAGTGCACTTGCCGCAACCTTCTTCAAGTTCATCAATTGTATTTAAAAATTCTAAATAAGATGATTGTCTCAAAGGTTTCAATCCTAAATTATTGTCCGCTTTATTATTTTCTATTGTATTATTTTGTTTGGAAGACATCCAGGATTCCACATCAGCAACTTGTTGAATGTTTGAAAATTGATCGGAAGAATTATTAATTTTATTTGAACTGCCTGAAGCGTAATTTGTACGTGTATTGGAAGCTTTTTTATTTCCTTTAGATTGTAATTTTATATTTTCTTTGATAAAATTTTTTTTTGATGAAAATTGATTTTTATGTTTTTCATATTCTGATTTCAAGTCTTCTATGTTAAATGGCTCCCTAGAATTTTTTAAAGCTAGTTTTACGATTACTTAAAGATTTTTTTTAACCGTCGAGTCGCGAGATTCAGTTTGATTGTGGCATTTTAAATTGTGAATGGATAAGTCTGTGTCAAGTTCAGATTTTAAAACCTCGTTGTTTGCTCTGTGCTCGTCTTCCATCCAGTTCTGATATTTTAGATCGATTGTTTCGGAATTGGAATCTAAAGTGGTGGTGCTGATTCCTTCATCGGAATTATCGGTTAATATTTTACTTTCTTGTAAGTTGGTCTCTCCATCTCTGGAACTTGCGATAGACTTAAATTCGTAGGAATTATTTGGATCACTCTTTCTTGGCAACGGAGGTTTGGTTTTTAGTCCCGGAACTAAAATCATTAAATTATTTTTTGCGGAACTCAAATTATCTCCTTGTTCGTTAACAGCATTAACAAGATCATAATCTTTTCTATCCGAATCCTCTTTTACTGTTTTGACTAAATTCGAATTGGATGTTAAATTTAGATTTAGATGGGGTAAATCTTTTTCGGATAAACTACTAACATCCGAAATAGTATCGGGACTTTCACTAGTTTCTGGTAATTTTTCACTTCCACGTGTTGTTTTTTTACATTTTTTGTGCTTGTGGGACGAAGTAAACCGTCGTACACCATCTCGCCAGGAGTGTAGTGGTTCCGAGAGAAGGTTTTGATACAACTGAGTTGATGGCAAATTTGCATCTGTCTCTTTAAAAAAGAAATATTTTCTATATAAAAAGTACAGAAAGTTTAAAATTACTCAAACGTGTAAGCAATAAAACATTGAAAGAATAATATAAAGAGCAAATTAATTATTAAACGCTTGGCTAATTTATTCTTTGCTTATTAAAAGACGGGCAATTATTTATAAAGTAAATTATCCTAAATATTCTAAAATGTAAAATTTTGATACACACACCTTCTTCGCTTGATGTTGCAATATCTGGACTACGGTTGGACATTTTCGTTGGATATGGATTAACAAATTTTTCAAATGGAAAATCTGCCGAAAAAGGGCGTCTGCTTGATTTGGAATAATCAAATTCGTTCTAAAAGGCTTCAGAATAAACAGCAAATTTTTAAGTGAAATTAGCACATACATAACGCAAATTTAGTAGAGGAACCACCGAAGCACATCTGGATACTCCTCGTCCTAACAACGCACATCGGGAACTTGCTGTACTATTATTTTCAAGAGAACGAGTGGTCAATTTTATCTAAATAAAATTGTTTAAACAATCAGTTACCCTTTCTAAAATGCAATTTAATATTTACTTGATTTCCTGTCAGTCGCAGACTATCTTCGTTATTGGTCGATAGTGTTGTTTGCATATTCCGCGTAATTGTTCAATTTCATGTAATATTTTTACATAAATTATTAACATTTGATATTTTAAGTAAAACTAACACACGTTAAACTTATCAGTGGCGTAAATGTAATTGACACATAAAAATCAATGTAAATACAAACATTGTGTTGCTAAGGCGACCCAGTTTGAACAGCGAAGGACGATTTACACGCGAAAAGCTTACGTTATTCTAAATGGGTACGTACGCACCTAACCTATCTAACAAATTTATATAAAATTACTATTTCAAAATTTAAAATTCTTTTTCGAAACATCTATTAGAATATAAATTAGCTTTTTCGAGCTTTTAAAAGCACCGAGTTAAAACATAATTAAATTTTTATGTCGATATCTTAAAAGTTCAAATGTTTGCTGATTAACGAAACTCATTTAAATTTTCTGTTTACTTTTTTTATAAACGCAAAGTAAACAATAACCTACTCGACTAAAATTTAAAAATGATGGCTACGCTGTTATATTGTTTTTCCATCTACAATACATCGCTCCAGCAGCTTAATTCCGGGGAGCTTAACTATATTGACTTTAAAATTAAAACTTTTACGCTTAATTTAGAGGCAATATTAGTGAATTAAAAAATCCTGTAAGAAAATTAAATTTTAATTGGTTAAATACTCGAGACCGATTTATATTTGCCGTTTTCAATTAACCTTAATATAAAATTTAAGTGCAATTTAAAATTTTCTTGTATATCCACTAGCCTATAATACTTAATTTATTTTTGAGTAAGATTCGAGATTTTATAAGGTTAAAAAATGTTTCATTACGAAGCATTTTAATTTAATTTAATTTTCTTAAGCTTACTGTTTACCAATTAATAAGTTAAATTAATGTAACCATATTAAATTAAAAACTTATGTTTAAAACTTCAAAACGTGTTTAGTATTTTAATAACATAATTAATTTTTCTAAGTTTTAAATTACTATTAAGGTAAATTGATATGAATTAGCACGTCGCGTCGTCTCGGGGTCACTAGTTTAGATTAAACGGGCTTTAATAATTTGCAACGAAAGTATATTATATGTTCGATCGTTTTATTCCTTCAATAATAATTAAATTTTATATAAAGTACAATTTACAAAAATATTTTGACTTATGTAGAGAGAGAGAGAGAGAGGCAAAACCGGGTATCCCTTCTGTGACGAGCAACTTGCTCTTGGTTAAAATAGATTGAGTGCATATCTACCTTAATGATTAGCAGCAGTTTCTATGTGAAGTTTGAGTACATACATAGGTACTTGCAACAGCAAAGTAGAATGATAAAATGTATTTTAATAGTAGTTTAATTTTTCCTAGTTTGGTGCACTTGGGGCAAAAGTGATAGGGCAATACCGAGTCCAAAATGGTTGTGACCCATATGAAATTAATAGTTTTTAAATTTTGGAGAGCATAGTTATATGTTTTATTAACTTTATATTTTAATAGTTTCAAAACAGAAACAGACTCTGAAAATGAAGACCCGCAAGATGTAGAGAAACATTCAGGAATATTCAAAACAAAAAGTAATGATAGTTCGGATTAACTGCTCTAATTGTAATTGTAAAAATTGGCATACGAGGGATGCACAAAATGGCCGGAAGAAAACATGGAGCATTTTATGAGCGAAATTTTTGTATCTGAACGTAAGTGCTAAAATACCATAACCATAATGTAATTGCAACACAAGGTTGTAATTTTAACTCCTAACTTTTACAACAAATTTTTATGTTTTTATTTATAAAAAATAAGTATGTCTGTAGGTATATGTTTTGTGAACACAATAGTGTTTAAAAGAAGCAAATTTGTTGTATAGTAATGGGAAATATCTAAAAAAATATATACAGGGTGTCTCCGTGACCGTGGAGAACCTCTTAGGTGGTGATAGAGGACACTTTTCTAAGACATAGTTTTAAATAAAATGTTTGTCCAAGTCCAAACCCTTGGGGGGGTACCTCACTTTAAAGCAATTTTTTCAATTTATGATTTCAAGCGGCCATTGCACCGATATTTTTGATTTTTTGGGTTTAATGGATTAGAACTTTTCTATAGAGCATTTGAATATTTACAAATTATGTTATAACCCCTTATCGCCTAGAATCAACAGATTTCGAGTTATGAATTAAATTAAGGGAAAAATGTCAAAAAATTCCGAGTTTTATTTTTTTTACTTTTCTTGCCAACCCCGTATCTTTTAAACGAAACGTCTTAGAAAAAAACTAACGGCCCAAACCGAATAGGAAATTTAACGGGCTACAACGTTGGTCTAATAACTTTTTTGGGAAACCAACCGTTTTCACATAAATTACGAAAATAATGAACAAGGTGTAGGTTAAAAAAACTAAATAAATTCACAAAATTTATTTTAATAAATTTTTAAAATGGCCTCCCTCATTATCCAAATAATCCAGAAGGGTAGTTGGTTTTGATTTTGTGTTTCACAATAATTTTGCCTAATTTACTTGTTAGGTAAGCGTTTTTAACAACCGGATTAGTCATAACGCTAACCCAACAGACGCATAGAATAGAATTCGATCTCATGATTACTTTATAGTATTATTTTACAGTTTACATTTTTCAACAAGCCATTCGGTTCGACTTCAGCTTAATTAAAATTTTAGAAATTTAAATTTTATTGGTAACATCAAAATTGCAATTGATTGGTGGTCGCAACCATGACCCACTGATAAGATGAGAAGTAAAACGAAATATTATGTTATAAAGAAATGTAGCTAAATAATATAAGTTTAAAATGAAATCCTAAATTGGCAATAAAAATGTGTTTAAATTAAATAATTAATTAGTTGTAAATATTGGTATAATGTTGAAAGAATACATGCAAGAATAAAATTGATAAAATTAAGAGAATCTATGAGTGAAAATAATTAAGTACAAAAAAGGCAAAGTAAAAATTTAAGAATAAAAGTTATAAAAAGATAAGTTCAAGGATTTATTACATCATATATTATCTTTCAATAAAGGATTATTTTTATGTTATCGATAAGCATCTAAAACGAGATTTATCATTTTTTGTTTTGATGATGTCCTCGAGATTTCTTTTAATATTTTGTTTAAATTGTGATAGGCCATTAAATAGTAATTACTGTACTGTAATATAAACATGTACTGCTTAAAATTTGTCTAGTTTGAATCAGATCATACGTACAATGTCATGTAAAATGTTTTACTTCAAACTTATTATTTTCTCACATATTTTAATTTTAATTTATGCTGGGTACATACAGGATAAATTGGTAAATATTTTTTTATTTACAACATGGAATAAAATTTAAAATTTAAAATGATGATGGGTAACTGACATAAATGGGAATTTTTTGGTTGATCCTTTTGGTATGGAATTAACTTCCCATTGAGATAAAATTTTAAATATTTGTTATTTGATTTATTTGAAAATTATTAATGCAGTAAAAAAATTAACAATTAAGTGTATTGTATTTACTTTAATTACGGTTTAAAAAAATTATTCAAATTTCTATATTATACAATAAAAAATTAAAGGGACTTGGAAGTTTAATATAAATAAAGAAAAACTTCTTATAAAAATTATAGAATTAAATAAAAAGTATTCTGTTAAATTTGCAGATGAATTCTAAAAAATTTCAAGTAGTAAGAATTAATGGTGAATGTCGTGGTAGAAATGTGCTGAAGCAATCATACCATCAAGGTATTAGAAGCGGAACTTGGGAGCTTTTTGTTGCCAATACTACTCTGAAAGTTAAGGAAAATTTGGTTGATAACCTAAAGGTAATATGCAACTACTTTTAATGTTGAACCATTCAAGATCATATATAATATAATATCAGTTACATTATATAGACTGTTATAAATGAGTACATAGATTAGCGGATAAATGCTTTGACTTCTAAGCCAAAAAAACACACACCACACACATACAATGGAAGATCTCTAATATCCATCTAGGACGGGATAAAGCACAAGAAAAAAAAGATAACTAAAAGAAAAATTAAATTTAAATTTACATTTTTTATTCACTTTTAGTAGTTCTGCAAAAAGTTTTCTAATAAAAGTTGTAGAGAAAATCAACATTTTCTAATGTGGATATAAAGATCTTCTTAGATCTATCGCTTAGTAAGATTATCAAAATTTATTGAATACGCACAAGAGTAAACATCTACGTCTGCTATAATCACAGCAAAAGTAGATTTAAAGTTAGGCGCAGTTTAAAATTTTTAAAATTTTTTAAGGGTATTTTCGTACTACTTGTCAATCAATCGATTTAAGAGGCAGAAATAAAACATGAATATCCCTGTATCTTCTTCAATAAATATTCATCAATAAATAACAAATAATTAAAATATTGACATTAGTCTTTTCCCAAACACCTTTGTTCTCTGAACTATGTAGAAAATCAAAATCGATTATGCACAGAATGAATGTTTTTACATTTACACACAGAGTAAAGAATGTTATTTCTACACAATTTATTTTTGAAACTTTGCAACCTCTGTGCTTTATACTGGTGGTTACTCCTGATCATTAAATCATGAAAAATAGTCAATTTTTTTATTCATCTTAATTCCCTTTATTAATTTTTGCTATCTACTAATCAAATTTTCAATTAAGACTAAAATTTTGTTTTAGATGACTATTACAATTAACAAATGTCGGTCTCGAGAAAATTTAGATTCGTGCGAAGAAGTTTATAATTATAAAGATCTCGATTATTGCCAATCTATTGATCCAGATAATTTAGTAACAAGTCGAAGCCCTTTTGCAATACATTATCAGCCAAAGGTGAAATGTCCAATAAAACAGGTATGATTCGTTACTTTTATCCCACAGGTGCATGTGGGTACAAATCTACGACTATTTGGTTTTGTCTAGTTTTTTACGTCCTCCATTATGCCATCCTGCTGGGCAAAAAGTAATGTAATAGTTTTCAAACAGATTATAAAATACTTTTTTTAGGAATCTATAGAGCATATAACACTACATTGAGTCTTGCTCCATTTATGTTTCTCAAACTGGAGAATTACTATTACAGATTAAAGTGCGAAGTATTTCCTCCAAATAGTAATAGATTAATTTATTGCTTGGAGGCCGAAGCACAAATAATCAATAACTCACAGTAAAAATATTGGTATTTAAATTCATAGAAGAACTGCAAATACAGCTAAAAATTATAGTTGCACTTATTAAAACCACTTAATTAATGTGAAGTAAAAATTTTAAACTTCCAATGAGTTGTTATTTTATTTACTTGCATGATAGTTACTATGTGATCTTATATCATTATTATGCTAAGGTATAAGATATTACAATAATTGTTTTCGCTATTACCCAAGTTATAACATTTATTTTGAAATGCCCTGTGGGTAGGTCGTTGAACAGAGAACTTGCGCACGCGGAGGGAGATAAGAATAAAGAATACAAAAGGACGTGCGTGTAGATGTTTTGAACAAGAAGATTTTTTATAGTTTAGTTAAAATTGAAAAGTTGGTTATAACAGTGGTTAATTCGGTAATAGTTTCATTTTGTATACAAACGGCTTTCCTAATCCAGAAGAAGCTAAATTACTAATTTTATTTGTAAATAAACACTTATATTTCTCCTTTGGTTAGACCGACAGATACGGACCCATTAATTAAATAGTTCATGATGAAAGTTAGATTTCAAACATTTAACGTATCGTAACAAAATAACCTATCAAGCTGTCGCGAACCGTGACTTTAACTGCGAGAAGAAAAAGAAAAAAATCAATCAAGCGCTAGCTTAAGTTAATTGTTGCCAAAACCCAATTGTTTTTACAATTATTTTTGGTTTTTATAATAGGTGTTCACAGCACATTTGTTTTCCCGTTTTTTCAACTATTAATATTAGTAAAAACAACTAATATAGTTGTTTTTTTCGCACATTGCTCCTTACTTGCGCCCAGCTAATAGAGCTTCGATTTTCAATTAAGACTAAAATTTTGTTTTAGATGACTATTACAATTAACAAATGTCGGTCTCGAGAAAATTTAGATTCGTGCGAAGAAGTTTATAATTATAAAGATCTCGATTATTGCCAATCTATTGATCCAGATAGTTTAGTAACAAGTCAAAGCCCTTTTGCAATACATTATCAGCCAAAGGTGAAATGTCCAATAAAACAGGTATGTTCCATTACTTTTATCCGACAGGTGCATGTGGGGTACAAATCTATGACTATTTGGTTTTGTCTAGTTTTTTACGTCCTCCATTATGCCATCCTGCTGGGCAAAAAGTAATGTAATAGTTTTCAAACAGATTATAAAATCTTTTTTAGGGAATCTATAGAGCATATAACACTACATTGAGTCTTGCTCCATTTATGTTTCTCAAACTGGAGAATTACTATTACAGATTAAAGTGCGAAGTATTTCCTCCAAATAGCAATAGATTAATTTATTGCATGGAGGCCGAAGCACAAATAATCAATAACTCACAGTAAAAATATTGGTATTTAAATTCATAGAAGAACTGCAAATACAGCTAAAAATTATAGTTGCACTTATTAAAACCACTTAATTAATGTGAAGTAAAAATTTTAAACTTCCAATGAGTTGTTATTTTATTTACTTGCATGATATTTACTATATTTTTAAAAGTTCTAAATTAACAATAAAAAAAATTGTTTAAATTAAATAATAAGCTGAAGCGGATGGAGGATACGATAAGAAAAACTATTGGTAACGGATTGGAAAAAAATGCATTCAAGAAAAAGATTCGTAGAAATAAGAGGACTTACAAGTGAAAATAATTAAACATAAAAAAAGTAAAAATTGTTCTTCTTTTTTTGACTTTTAACAGATTAATGATCTGTTTAATTGTATCGAAGTTGGTCTGTTTTATTGAGAGATATATTGCTAGCTCTCTCTCCACCTCTTTGGTGGCCCTTCCGGTGGGCGACGTCCTATTGGTTTTCCTTCGAGAGCGATGCGTGGTAACACATAAAAAATATTGTTATTAATCTAAAAATTGTAAATAAAAATTTTAAATTAATGTTGAAATGGCTTTTCAGTTATGAGATTTGTTATAAATGTATTTTACATAGTAGATGAATTGTATTAGATTAAAATTTTCAAAATGAATGAGTTAAATAAACAATTTTATTGTTTAATTAATTTCAGAGGTTAATAATAATAATAATAATTTTAATAGATGTATTGTAGACAAATCTGAATCAATAAATGTCTGAAGATGGTAAGTCCTTTGAGTGATGCCGAAACCTATTACATGGTTCATGCATGTGCATGACAGACTGTTGCGCGCATTTATATCCTATGCCGCATACATGCAAAAGAATACAAGACGCGGCTTGAGCTATTGTGTCATGCCACTGTTTAGGATGCGAATTGTAAAGGATTATATTTGATTTGTCTAGATTTATCTACGACAAATTACACAACTGAAAAGTCATTTCAACATTGATTTTAAATTGTTAGATTTGTCGATAAAATGAATGAATAAGTCGATAAAATGTTAAATTTGTTTTATAAATTTTAACAGTAATTCTTCTCAATTATTGTCTAATATCTAGAAAATATTTTATCGCTTTTTTTAATTTTGGATGTCCTCGAACTTTAGTTGAATACTTTGTTTAAAATATGACAATTATTCTAGTTAAAATAGTGATGTAATTTGATTCAGTGCATACAATTTCATGTAAAATGTTTTATTTCAAATGTATTATTTTGTTTTAAACTTTAATTTAATTATGCTAGATACCCATACAAGATAAATTGATCGGTATTTTTTTAAAAATTTAAAGCGTTACACAATATTTTTACATTATACTCCTAACTGTTTTTTGGGAAACTGGAGACCACCGGATGACATAAATTTTAAATCAAAATCAAATATATCCCAATATACTGGAGTGATATTCACTAATTCCAAAACTTCTAGAAATTTATCTAATGACTCTGTTGTATTTTTTTAACTTCGTTGACGATTAGATTTCTTGAATCAGATTTTAATTGATAAATTGATTTTTGTTGTAAAATATTTTTTTTTTGCAAATTTGGAGATTTAAATATTAGAGTTAATCAGAATGTTTAATTAATTTGTCAATTACTAAAAGTTTTAAATGTTGTTAATTTATCTTGAAGTTTAAAAAAAGAAGTGCTTTTGTTTAATTTTATAAGTGCTAAATAGGGTGTTGAAAATGAATTACTGAAATCCGAAGAGGCAAATAAGTTGCAAATTTGATAAATGGAATAAATCTTTTATTTGGTTGGTAACAAGTTTGGTTCTAACGGAAAAGGGAAAAAAATTTAACTAGTCTTATACTCACCATGATGAAGTGATGTTCCAAAATTTTGAATACACATTAACTAATATCCAAAGGTGCTTGTAAT
Organism: Lycocerus yunnanus; assembly: GCA_036346125.1. Classification (NCBI taxonomy): domain Eukaryota; kingdom Metazoa; phylum Arthropoda; class Insecta; order Coleoptera; family Cantharidae; genus Lycocerus; species Lycocerus yunnanus. The sequence goes on along the minus strand of JARFIX010000010.1, from coordinate 10,139,207 downwards.
TAAATAGATCTAAAATTAAAATTCAAAATTAATCGGTTAATTAGTTGAAGCAACGATAGCAAAATTAGTATCGACGTGCAATTTAGCAAAATTTTAATGGGAAAAATAATTTATAAAATTTGGAATATGGTATATTTGGATGTGAAGAATTATTTAAAAAAATAAATTTAGATTTCAAGTACAAGAATTTTGCAACAGAAGCTTTAATTGACACACTTAAAGTTTTATTGGACGATTTATTTTAAAAGCAGGAAAATTTCACAACATCAGGACTCATACATTCACGGACGTCAGCTGCAACTTACAACTCTCATAATCAGCTTCAACAAGGTACATTTTTTGAACATTTGAGTATGGCGCAATTAAATAAAAATTTAGTGACCAGAAACATTTTGTAATTATTCATTTAATTTAGATAAAAAATTTAAGAGATGATAAATATTTAGCTCTTGAAGGTCCCTTGAGCACTTTTGAAGAAAATCAAATGTAATTTCAGGAAAGAAAACATTAGAATTATTAGGTGTTTATGGGACTTAAGCAATCTAACAAAAACTTTGTTTTACAGTACTTCAGGTACCTATAAAAATATGTATTCACTAAAATTACATATATAAAATTTCCTACAAAATTTCAAAGTCAGAATTTTAATCGGAAATTCAAAAATTCGATAAACAAATGGTTTCTCGCCAGTATGAGTTTTAATACCTGATTTAAATATGAATGAAGGAAACATAGTCACAAATTTTACAAACAAACTATCTCTCGCCGATGTAAGGTCTTAAATGTAATTCTAATTTATATTTATTAGTAATAATATACCCATATAGTACATTGAATATAATTTTGAATTAATTTGAGCTGTTAAATTTTCTTGCATGTTTTTCTGTGTTAATTCTTCACTTTTTTTTAATATCAATCAAATGATGCAAGTCTTTTAAATTAAATTTCAGGACTTCCAACATTTCTGGTTTAATTTCATAATTGTTGCTTGAATTACATAAAATCGTAGCATTTTGATATACTGATGTTGACCATAATTGACTCTTCTGGAGGTAGAACTTGAAGTATATCTGTAACAGGTTGCATTAGAAAGAAGTAATGGCGCACTATAAGATAATCAGACAATCTAATATTTACGAAGAAAATAGTGTAATTTAAAGACAATTATAAAAAATTTTAATTTTGAAATAGATAGAAGTTTATTCTTTTACCACTGAGAAACCGTCAAATCATACTCAAATTACATATTATGAAAAATTATACTTTGTTCATTAATATTTAACTTTTTACAAAAATATACGTAACATAATGCAGTTCTAAAATGCTATAATAGAGATGTATTTTCTAATTTTCTAATAATAATAATAATAACAGGTATGTACAAAAGTATTAATTTTTCAGAAATACGGACAACCTAATCTTATTAAAATTTGAAATGTACTATGTAGGTGCTGTTGATCATAACACGTATTTCAAATCAACTACACAAATTCAACCACGTAATCAAGGCATCAGTACTAAATGTAAATAGCAGGGTTCATTGTCTCTAATAGTCAAGATTCCATTCAAAAAGGCAATCACAAATACTTTACCTATTACTATAGCGTATTTCAAAAATGAACTTATATTCCTTTCTGAAAAATTGTATAAAAATCAAATAATAAACAGAATAAGACGTTAAATTGAAAAGTGTATTACGTTTGACGATGTGAACCTTGAAAGAAAATCCTAAAATAATAATAAAATTATGATTTGTGATAATGTGTTTAAATTAAATAATTAATAAGTTGAAAAGCAGATGAAAGAGAGAAAATAGAAAGAGAACACTCAAGAAAATAATTGAAAAACGTAAGTAGATATAGTACATTGTATATTATGAGTAAAATTATTTTTCAAAAACTACAAAATGTAAAAATTTAATAATAAAAATAAATTCAATGATTTATTAGACAATATTATGGTTCGATAAACAATTATTGTCATACAATCGGTAAGCATCCACAAGAGATATTTATCAATTTTCTAGTTTTTTCGGTGTCCTCGAGTTTTTTTTTAATATTCTATTTAAATTGTGATAGTCCATTAAATAGTAATTATATCGTTTGAAACGATAGTTTAGTTTCATTCAGAGCACATAAGTGTTTAAAATGTTGTATTTCAAGTTTATTGTTTTCTCTAACTTTTTAATTTTAATTTATGCTGGATACATACAGGATAAATTGGTGAATATTTTTTAAATTTATAACGTGGCGCAATATTTTAAACTTAATTTTATAACTGTGTTATGAGTAACTGGGTTCGGAAGGAAATGTCTTTCATTACTTAGCATGCCTTAATTAATATAGAAAATTTATGGCAAAATTAATAATTTACTACACCAGTAATTCTACTAGACCTAATAATTACCAAAAAGTTACGAAAACAGAAACATTTTATTATTTTTTTTCCGGGGCTACCAATTATTAGCAATAAATTTAAGTTTATTATTTAAAAGCTATTTCAAAGTTTCCAAAAAGATGCATTTGAAAGCTCTATAATTTAGCCTAAATTTTAGATTTATAAAATACTTTAATACTATCTTTATATTACAAATTTAGTAGACAAGCTTAACTCTCGATTTTTACATAATATAAATTAATATATTAGTTTATTATGAAAATAGTTTAAATTAGTAAATCATAAAATTATTTTTGGAAAAAAAAAACAAGAAACAAGTTGTTTTTTTATGATCCCAACTGCAAGTTTTTTTACTTTTAACTAAAGAAACTACAAAAATATTATTCCACATAATACACCATAACTATTATATTTCTGTTAATAATAATAACAGTAATGTTTTTATTGGACTTTCAATTTTCTACTTCAATTTGGCCAACTTAAAGTTAAATCGTTTCCACTGTGCTTCGTACCAAAATGATGATATCAAATAAAATATATTGTATTAAAATTTTCAGATAAATTCTAAAACGTTACAAGTAACAAGAATTGATGGGGAATGTCGTGGGAAAAACGTTCCGAAGCAATCATTTCATCGAGGTATTAGAAGCGGAACTTGGGGAATTTCTATTGCCAAAAGCATTCTAAAAGTTAAAGAAGATTTGGTTGATAACCTAAAGGTAAGCATTAATTATTTTCAATCTTTCTTGCACATAATTTAATTTTGAAATTTTACAAACGTATGCTCTAGATCAGAATATGGGATAATAGTTTAACATTAAAATCTTGGTTTTCAAATAATACTCTGCAAACAAGTTTCATTTTTTTTTATAAATTTTTTGTTTAGGTACACGGAATTAATAATTGTGACTTAAATTTTGTTTTAGATGACTATTACAATCAACAAATGTCAGTCTCGTGAAAATTTAGATTCTTGCGAAGAAGTTTATAAATATAAAAATCTGGATTATTGCTTATCTATTAATCCAGATAATTTAATAACAAGTCAAAGTCCTTTTGTAATGCATTATCAGCCAAAGGTGAAATGTCCCATTAAAAAGGTATTAAGATAGGATTCCATATTTAATACGCTTTTAACAACTACATAACAATATATTATGTATTATGTACTATGTGCTTATTCTTCACTATGCTACCTTGCTGTACAAAAATTGATTCAATAGTTTTTATAGGGGATTTACACAGCATATAATACTACGTTGAGTCTTGCACCTTTTATGTTCCTCAAACTGGACGATTATTATTATAGATTAATGTGCGAACTTTTTCCTCCAAACAGCAATAGATTAATTTATTGCATAGTAGCTGAAGGACAAATAATGAACAAATCTTAAAAATAATTGATATTAATATTTATAAAATTATTACAAAGTAGCAATAAAATTATTGATTATTTGTATTATGATTATTATTTCTTATCTTTAATATTTCAGAAAATAATAGAAATTTTAAAATCAATTTGATATTTTGTATCCTTATATTAAAAATTAACGCTGATTAGATTTTGGTTCAAATAGTTTCATGTAACTTTTTTTCCTTTAAATGAGTTTTTATTTAAATTTATTTTTAATATTTAGTAAAAGTATGATAAAGTGATGAACATGGTCACATTCGAATTTTTAATGAAATTACCGTTTTCCTTTTTCAAGCGTCCATTTCGTCATTTTCTTTTCTTTGGGCACAATGTTTTATATTTGTGATTTCTATTTTTTCAATTTTCTCACGGTTATCCAATCCAATAGGAACTGTGCAAAATAAATTTAAATAGAAATTACAGATAATAAATGAGAATTTAAGCCGAAAGGTTGAAAAAAAGGAAAAGCAAAGTAGAACATAATATTGAACTTGAAAGTTTCGTTAATTAAAAAAAAATTATAGTAATTCAAATATAAACTACAAACATGAGCAACCTTTAGTTTTAAAAAATTTTGAAAAATTAAAAACAAATGTCTTTCTTAAGAAAATTAAAATTCTAAAAAGAAATCGGCCAAAGGTAAAAAAATAAGTTTAAATGGCTTGTATCAAAATTTATTTATTTATTTACGGTTAAATCGTTTTCACATTAAGGGAAAAATACAAATATTATCATTACAAACATATAGTCCAAAAAGTCTAGAAATCAATGTTCTACAAGATCTTCTTGAATGTTTCTTCTTAAGTTAAAAAGTGAAGAAACTTTTGAGAGATTTCAGTAATTCTTCAATCACCCATGAAGTATAAAAACTTACATAATTAAAATAGTTAGCAACGACGACTGAGCAAGCAGAAAAGCGTGTAGTAAATTATGGACTAGATAAATAAACTTTATTGTGTCGGTTACTTCAAAATGTAAGAACTTTCCTCTAGCCGCACGGGCTAAATAGTTAAAAGTAAAATTCCTGGACGCAGATAGTGTTAAATGCGTGAATATTAGAATTCCAAATTAAATCATTATTAAATCAAAAATCAAAATATAAATAAAGTAACAAGATATCGAGCATTAGGTTAAGGGCCGTAAGAAACAGACAGCCTAATGAAATCCAAAAACCTTAAACGTGACAATAGGTCTAAAGCAGATACTACGATTTATGTTATAATAAACACTCAGGAAGAAGCTTCTTTTTTTTTAAATGCGCAGGAGATCTTTTTAGTTGGCATTAATGGAAATGGAAAAATGCCTGTACCTGGAAAACAAGATATAAATAAGTTTCATAAATGTATATAACATTGTATATTTAATTGCAATTATAAATATACCACCAATTATATAATAATGCTGTGTAGTAATAGATTATCCTTTTAGAATTGTTTATATATTAACACAACTTTTTATATGACATGAAATAAATATATCCTATAAGAATAGAATTTTAAGAATGAAAGATTTAATAATTTTTAAAAATGTTTACTAATTATGTATAATTATTGTGAATTTTAATTGTAATAAATTTTATTGTAAATAACTATGTGAATATTTGCATTTTTACTGAATACTGTTTTATGACATTAAACTAATAGATTTAAATTTTGGTTGTAATGCGGCATTACCAAATATTATGTACATTAGTTGCTATGAAAATTTAGCTTTTATTTTAAATGATTTAAATTTAAAAGTTTAAGCAAGTTGTTTATCTTTGTTTTTAAATGAAATTCTAAAATACTAAACAAAAATTGTTGCATATTATGTAGTTAAGCTGTTTAGCTTTAAAGGCGGACTTGTAAACTAAAATAATATAATATTCGCAACCAATTCATTTATTGCAAAACTTATTTGCCATTTTTACATTTTTACTTATAATGCAATATTTTTTCCAGTTTAAAATTTAATTACAATTGGAAAAACATTTATTCCCATTCCTTCCAGTTTCATTTAGTAACGGACGAAGTAATATTGGGAGATAATTAAGCGCTAAATTCTATTTGCTTGCATAATTTTTCGAGAGGACACCACTATTTTGTGCGCAACGCAAAGTTTTCATCCTCAACGGCGAGCTTTCCTCAAACATAATTTTCCACAGTTGTTCGTTAGACTTAACGCAGTCACGCGGGAAAGTTAACCACACGTTTTCCAAATAAATACGTATTTTGACAATTTGTCATTCAACTATTGAAAACTTTAATAAATATAAACTATTGCATAAGTGATATTGTAAACTTTCGTTAAACAGTTTTCAATGTTTTAATTGATTTCAAGGTGAGTTATAAAAAAAAATTTTTAAGTAATTATTTTAACTAGTTTGACATTTAAAAAGAAAATTTATTACAAAACCATTTAAAATTTTCAGAAATAAAAATAAAAAAAGAAAATTTATCTTTTGAAATCATAATACCTAATTGATTTGCTTTTCTTTTTAAAATCAATGAATTGAAAGAGATTTAGTGCAATTTTAATGATATTATTTTATATTTTCTTAAACAGTTTGCTAATTTGATTAAAAATTAAATTATTTAATTTAAAATTTCAATTATTTCTTATTTTTAATTTTACTAAAAAAGAAGTTTCAGACTTTTATAGTCAAAAAGAAATTTTTATATAAAATAAAGGAGAGTGATTTAAAAGCATATTAAACATTAACCAAGAGCAGCATTTTCCGATATTATCGACGAAATATTTGAAAATGTGATAAATAAATAAATTGAGCTTTTTTGTTATTTAAAAGCATTTTTAAACAAAACGATAGGTACTTATTATTGTTAACAATATTTGGTTTGCTATAATGTGTTACCTGTTTATTTTCAAATAAATTTTTGATTACGATTTTATCAGTAAAACTTTTAAAAGCGAGGGTTTAAATTTTTTTTTATTATTTTTTGATTTCTTGGAAATTGTTTAGCCGACGACGACGGATATGAAAAGCTTTTATATTGTCAGGGTTTTTATTTCACGATTCCTGTACAGCATGTTATGTATGTAGCAGCTGGTGTAAAGAGTCGATGTCCAAAAATTGTTCAATGTACCCACCACCGTTAGGGTTGTTATTAAACTAACTTTTGCAATACAAACAATAACTTTTCGCACGTACTTTTTTAACAATACGTAAACTCTTTTCAAGTTGAATTAAATGGATTGTTTGGAAGAAAAAGAAATATATTTGGAAGCAATTATAACGGAATATTTCTAAAATAGTTTTCTAATGAGAAAAGTCAAAAATTAACTTAAAATAAAAATTATTATTATTAAATTCTGAAGGGTTGGTAGATAATAATCTCGTACAATAAGCTTGACTTAATGTGAAATTATTTATTAATAATTAATATCGATTTTGATATTATTAAAATATTAGGCACATTTCAGTAATTTTGGCTTTCTCACGTTAATCTTGTTTGTGTAAATATTAATCAGTAAGGAAAATTGAAATAATTATTTAAAAGAGATATTTTATGTAAATTCGGTATTGCCAAAGAGGAAAAACAAAAAAATTCCTTTAAGGTAATTATTATCTATTATCGCAAAATGTTATCGCTTATTTTTCAGTTTTCGTTTAGTTAATATACAAAGCTGCTACAATATTATGATTAGTTTTGATCCAGGTCACGTGAGCAGTTTAATGATATTTTGATAAAGCAATCCAATCTTGTCAGGAGCTTAATTAAACACAATCTTTAATCCCGCATCGTTTCGCTGTTGTATTTTAACAAGTAAGAAAAAGACGCACAAAATCCCTGTAGCAATTTCGTTCTCAAGATCACGGCTAAAAGTTTCGTTCCTTTTTGGGTCTGATAATTCAATTACACACTACTGTTAGGAGGAAAATATTAGAAGGATTCACAAATCACTTTCTCAATACGTTCGTAGAATATTAACTTTTTAATAATTTTCTATCGAAATTTAGCAAATCGAAGAATGCAAAGAATTTTTATTTTAGATGGAAGAAGGCAGCATCGGTGGTGGGCGGCGGTGTACCACCTGGACAGCTTTGTTTTGCGGTCGAATAGGATTACTGGTATTGGTTTCCGGATACGCTGTTTTGGGAGCTTTCTTATTTAAGACACTGGAAGGTGGAAATAATGAAAATCCTACGGTTCATATACAAAGGAACAGGGAAGACTGTCTACGCGAATTGTGGTTAATTACAGGTAATTTTTTATATAATTAAAAATTCGCATTTTAATACCTGTGCAAATATTCTGGAATTTTTATACACCAACTTTATTTTTCGGATATATTGCATTTTTTTTAAATCAGTTTAAATTAAATTTAGTTGCCAAACTTAAAATTTCGGCAACAACAATTAAAACAGCATCTAAATTAAGCTCATAAAAATGTAAATTTTATGTAAAATGTGTACTACCTACACTTATTTATGTTTCGAAACGCGACTTTCAGAAGAACTTTTTACAGAAAGATCGAGTTATGTTTTTGTAAAATTTTCTATTATTTACCTTCGCATAAACAGATAAAACCGCAAAAAATTTAAATTTAATTCTGATGGCGTTGCGGTTGGTTATAACGAATTTTTGTATACTGCGTGTTACATAAATTAATAATAATTTTACTAATTACATTAATATTAAGCCAGTACTGTTACACACAAAAATCATTTTATTTTTACCTTTAAGCATGCCATAATATGCTCTTTAATAAATGCTCAAGTAATGTGAATAATTGGCTTTCTATAGAAACTGGCTTATGAATGCTTTTCTCGTATAACAAAATTTGCAATTTCGCTTGGTCGACGACGTTGTGGAAGACCGCAATAATAGGTTGGCGAAATACAGGAAGTTGGTGGTGTTATCGTCTGATAATTTTCGTCTGTTGCACGTGGGGGTAAACTTAGCAATCGCTGTTCTAATTGTTTGGAAGAAATTTAACTCGCAAACTAAATCACATTGAAATTCATGAAATTGTCATCTTGGCATTAAGTCGTACGTATAACACAACTTTCTTAGTTATGAGTTATAACTTTTCGAGGAGCGGCTTAACATCGCTGTTATTCGCTATGTTGCTTTCTAACTAGATGCCCAATTTTTTTTTAAATTTAAAAATATAAAAATAAATACTCCGAAAAAAATTCATACACTTTTAAATCTTATTAAATCTCAAGAGCTAGCTAAATTTAATTGACGATTTTCATCAATGAATAAAGGTTCTTATTATTATGGTACAACAAGTAGAATAAAAATTGAAAAATAAAAAACATTTGTTAACAATAGGTTACTGCGGTAATATCGAATATTTTCAATTGGTAGGTAAATAAGTAGGTACCTACATGGAAACAGATATACACTATAATAATGGATTTAAATTAGTTAGGGTTTGACAACACTGGCGAGCGATTACACGCGAGCGTGTTACAGCAACTAAAAATTATTTTATTGAAAATTAGATATAAATTGTTAATTTTGACAAATTTAAATGTTAATGTAAGTGTAAATTTGAAATATTAACTTAATTTGTGATAATATTGAAACAGCGCGCATTTAAAGCGTTTTTTAATATTGAATGTTGGCTAAACCCTTTGGGTTCGCCACTCAACTACCACTAGGTGCTTAAATACAGCATTGTAATATTTGCAGTGATTCAATAATAAATTAATATAAACATTATTTTTTGAGAACTCCCCACTAGTATTCAAAATAATACATTACGAATTGAAGTTAAAAATTGGAGAAATTTTTCAATTTTAAAATTTTTTAATTTCAATAGTTAAAGTTATCCTTCTCTTTAAATTTACGGTTTGCAGGTGTATTGTAATTTATTTTACCTTTTTTTTTAATTTACCCTTGAAGTATAGTACAAAATAATAATGTATAAGTCACGTTGATCAGAAATTAAAATTTTTAACTTTTTTTAAATTAAATTAGATTTTTTAAAAACATCAAATTTTAAAACGTACTTACTGCTATGTTTTTGAAAGGAACATAAATTCGCATTTATACGTATTGGTGAATTAAAAGAGATGTTTATTAATTATAATAAGTGCTACTGTATCCTAAAATTGTACGCAATTATTTATTTAATAATTTAAATTTGTTTTAAAATTTACTACGCAGTAAACCTTATTGTACATGAATAACTGTAAGATTTTTCTGTAATATGAATGAGGAAACTTATTAATTCAGTTGTTGAACCTGGCGATGTTTGGAAAGTGAAACCGGTAATTCAAAAATAAATATCACAAGCAAAAACAAATTTTAATGTTACGATATCTTAATTAACTATATAAAAAAATTGTTAAGAAATAGATAAATGCTCCTGATATAAGAAAAAAATATATAAAAAAAGGTTTATTTAAAAATTGTAGAAATATCTTCTGATAGCAATTGAAGGGTTTTTTGCAAGAGGTTCTTAAGTGACATTTTTGTGATTTCGAGATTTTGATGCCATCGAGTTCAGAAAAGTGTACACCATATTATGATGATGTTATCAGAATCACTATTAGAAGTTTCTTCTTATTCAACTTAGTTTAGGCCTTAAGGCCTGTTATTTCCAGCTTCTTGTGGTATGTACTAGCAGCTTTCTTTCCATCTCTTTGGTGGTATTCAAGGCAGTCATTTCTCATGGACAACTTTTCCTTCTCTGACTATTTGAGCAAGCCTATTGATGTTCATGTAGTTGAAGTGTTCGTTTCATCCTCTTCTTATTTGTCTGACTCATCTTACTAGATAGCATACAAATTAAATATGCAATATATGAAAATGAGCTTGAAATTTCTGCAAGAAATCCCTCCTTTAATTAAGTACATATGTTTGCCTATCCTAAAGTTTCTAAGTACAAAAGTTTTTTGGGCCTCCTCACTCTTCAATAATCATATTTAATATTTATTGTTATAAAATGCAACGTTATCCCCCCATCAACTACAAGTAAAAAAACTTTCCTCTTCACATAACTAGGGTTCATATAAATTGAAATATTTTGAAATCGCAAAAATATCCCTTGGGAACTTCTTGCAAGAAACACTTCAATTAAACATCGTCGTATATTGGACAATGTCACAAAATTTATTTTAAATTCAAATTTTTTCAATGGTAGTACATAATACTTAATACATATTTTGTTCGAAAAATCTTTTTCTATAATTGGATAGAAAACTAAAGTTTGCACATTAGTAACAGTGTCAAAAATTTGACATTTATTCATCGTGCGAGAAAGTATTTTGCGCCAGCCGCGAAGTGCGCATAATATTTTGGCGCACGTTCCCAAAATCAAACAAACACAATATTATAGCAAAAAATTTTTATCAAATCCTTTTTTTGGTATTAATCTACAGTTACAGAAAAAATAGTGTGTGCAACTTGTGCGCGAAATGCTTTTGGTACTCTCGAATGATATTTTGTCTCGGCTGACGCCTCGCCAAAACACTTTCATTCTCGTGCACCAAAGCATTAATTGACATTACTTGACATTATAATATAGTTTTTATATAATATAAATTTGCATAATGTATAGTTTTTATAAAACTCACATTTTCATTGAATACATTTTTCATCAGCAAAACAATTGCTTATAAAAGTTATAGTACTTAACTTATCGAAATAGCCTTGTGCATTTACATATGCTATGCGAAGGTTAATATTGGGTTTTTTGTCAACTGGTTCAATTTCATATAAAGTTTGCATTGGCCGTATCTCCAAATGAAATGCTTCTGTCTATTTATCTCCTCAAACTTTATATTTTTATTATGATATAAGTGTAAAAAATTAATTAAGAATCTATTTCACAAAAGCCACGCAAGAAAAAGTGGCATAGACACTGTTTTTTGCACTTCCGGTTATGGGTTTTGAAACATTATTTTTATGTAAATCGGCCCTTGTACTTAGTTCAAGTTACTTCATTCAGAAGTTAATTTGGTAATTTGCGCCAGAGATAAATCAACGAAATAATTTTTTAAATTAATTTTCCAAAATAATAAGTGATATTTTAAAGTTAAAAACTACAAAGGCAAGAACCTTTATCTTTTAAAATAATGACACAATTTTAGGAGAAACCCAAACGTAGTTCATGGAAAATGCTTTTGCTCGACTAACAAATTGACCAATGAATTTAAAATTTTATCTAAAGCTGTTCTCACACTAAAACAGCTTTGTCAACTTTTATCTTAAAGAAGTATAAAATATTTCTGCTTTTTGAATTTAATACTTTTGGATTATAAATGACTTTATTTAAAAAAATATTTTGAAAGCCAGCTAAAAAATAAAACAAATATCAAATGCATGTATAGGTATCATTCATTTTTTCTTGTCAAAATAACGTTCAAAGGAAACTTCTCATCCGGCTTTTGAAAATGCAAACTGCGAAGGAAAATAGTTCCAGTCAAAATCAAGAAACCAAAGAAATGTTAAAATTTATTCTACAACTTTTTCCATAAATATTTTATTACGTAAACAACTTCAGATTCAAGTTCATGTACACACAAAACAATTTCATAAATTTACATACGAAAGTTTAGATCATACATAAACGAATATCGGAAAACTTTCCTGAAATTAATTTATTATACTTTTGAAAAATTAAATTCTGCTTATATTATTAAAAACCGTTTTCTTACTTTAAAAGTACCCATCACGTTTATTTAATTTTTCAATTTTTTTATTGCTCGATTTTCGTAGCGGAAGAGCGTAATTGAAAATATTACAGCAAATATTGGAAATAAATTAGTCATAAAGCTTGTAAGCTGTGTTATTAAGAAAAAAGACAAAACTCTTTGCGAAGCTTTCAGGGACCCCTATAAAAGCGTGCTCGTAAATGGATGGAGGAGAAGAAAGATAAGCTACTTTAATAAAACAAAGCATGCAATATCTTAGAAAATTATCAAAATAGATCTTAAATTTAGTTCTCTGTGGGGTTTTACATGTTTTTAATGGAAGAACGAGGGCTTGTATCCTTCTCACTAAATTTCGGGGAGAAGACTGGATGTTATCATAATATAGGTTTCTGCAATCGACGACCCGGAGAAGGGGGGAGGGGTCAAATTATTTATTTGTGAACAATTTATTATTGAATAACAATTTAAAATTAAACTTTACAAAAAATTTAAAACTTGACTGTAATTTTATTTGAAAATTTTAATGTTTTCATAATTTAATCCGTTTTCAGTTTTTCTTCGAAATTGTTTATATCGTTTTAGTCAAACATATTTAATTAATCGTTAAAACTTCAAAAGTGACTGCAACTCTTTCAATTCAATTAACAAATATTGAAAACATTATAATTAAATTAAGTCAGGGAAACTGTTTAAATTAAAAGACAAATTAAATACATTCATTTAATGCTCATCAGCAATTTCGATTTTAAATGTTTTATTAATTACGAAAAATTGTCAGCGTTTTACAACTTTATTATAACGACGTATTTTATTGGCAAATTTAATTATATTTCAAGTTTGAAAATGATCTTAAATGCTCACTTTAAATAGACTTGAAGAAATTGACGCTTTCGTTGGGTTGTAAATTGAATTTTGATTGGAGTAAAATATATCTAGACTTTGAATATAAAATAAAATTAAGTCGAAATTTATATACGTTGATTAGTTAATTCAAATATTAGTTATCTAACAAAATATCATCTAAGCTAATAAATTTTAGTAAAGTTTCATAACTAGACAGTGCCTCCAAACATGTTAAGAATTTTAACCAAAGATTATAATGGTGATGTAAAATTTTATTATTACAGTAATTTATTACCTACACATTATCTGCACTTTAATTGTACAAAATTGATTAGGAATAGAAAATTTAATATTCAACACTTCACCACCGCCTAATAACGAGTAGGACATAAGTTTTACCTAGTAACTTCTTTAAATTTAAAAAGCATATTACTTTAAATTTGTTTTATCTTGACTGTAATTTATTATCAATCCATTGATATATAATATAATATCATACTTTGATATAGAAAAAGAATGTATTTTAGTAAATTTTTTATCCAAGTAAAAGACGCTATTTTTCTAAAAATATATAATTTTTAAAATTATAAATTGACATTAAAATATCTTTTTTCTTGTTGAAAAATCATCATCATTGGTTAAAATAAATAAAAATTGTTTTGTTTGGCCTTTTCGATTTTCTTTGTAATATTTAATTTAATTGAGAAAATTTGAAAGCATTTTTTTTGTTTTGCTTAGAAGCAATATTCTTACTTTATTAGTTCCGTTATCGAATCCTTTGTTAAGTGGAAAGAAGGGTGTAGCTTTTATTATAAAATAACTAAATAGCTATTGTTGCTTTAATATAAAATTTCTGGATTTTCTTGTCGTGAAAGAGAGAAAATTTCTAAGCTATTTTAGATTAATAATTTTTTAATTTACGTTTAAGCAGTTCACCCTAAACTGCGTCATAGACAAAATTTTATTTACTGTATAAATATAATTTTTATTTGTGGTTTGTGGGTAATCACTTAGTAGATATTTAAGTATTAGTAAATAATTCTAATAGTATGTACTTATACATTTGTTTGAACGTTTCAATACAAAACAAAGTGCCTAGTTATAAATCTAAAGAAAGTTACAAAATGTAATAATTTACTATTATTATCTAAATATATCGAATAAAAATTACTTTATATATAAATAAATAATGTGATGAATTGTAGGTTTGTATCGTGATAAAATTAGAATGGATAAATCACAGATTGTAACTCAAATGGATATACTACGTACATAGTATGTACGTACATAAATTATAGAAGTAATATAGAAATAATAATGAAAATATTGTATTCACATTCTTGTGCCGAATTAATTACGTACTGAAATTTGTTTGGTATACTCGTACTATAGAGGGCAATAATCTTCAAAGAGCAAAATAAAGTCTATTTAATTTATTTAATAATTGCACTATAAAGTGCAATTTATAAAATTTATATTAGTTTATACTTAAAACGGATAGACTATTTTATCTGATGTCTGATGACAGCAATAACCATTGCTGAAAACTGATAAATAATTTTGTTCTATTCAGTTAACTCGTTAATTTTTCAAATTTTACTTGAATATTAATTACTCAGGTTAATAATATATAACATAATTTCGAAAATCTTTCTAAGCAACTTTCTGAATACGTGACTTAACAGTTAGTTCTATTCTGCCTTTGACTGTTTGCTCAGTCAACGGGTAGCAACGACAACTGGCTTCTACGACTATTGGTCTCAAGACCAATTAATTTATTATTACTATTACTAGTTTGATGGCAAATAGCATTGATTTTTAGCATTGAACTAATTTAATAATTAGTTCAATGCATAATTTTATAATTATGCTGATTAGTTGGTTGGTAAGATGTTGTTGGACCACAAAATATGCCGAATGAAAATGCTAGTGGATCTAGTAACCTACAATTTTGTCAACATTGTGGTTCCGATATTTAAATCGAACACTATTTATTTAAATTAAATTTACTAAAAATTGATAATTATTGAAACTAGCCGGTTTTGAAATAAAAGCAGTGTAAAATATAATTAATACAAATAAATTAAATTATCTTAAATTATGTAGTTAAAGTGCAATAGCAATTAGTATAACATAACTAATTATGTAATAATTGGTTTAAATAATTATGTTTTTTTAATATCTAAACAGGCAGTTTTGCTAATTAAATTTAATTTTTACAAAGAAATTATGATTTTCTTGAAAAGAAAATCTTCTTTTACACATTTATTCCTCGATCGTCTTATACTATTATTTCTTCCTGGCAGTTTATATTTTTTGCCGCATTTTAGTGTAAGACCCCGTTGCGCAATGTGGTTTAGTATTCAACATATAATTTCACAAGTTAATAAACATTTACAATTAATAATAAGGTATGTACTACAATCAAATTTTGTTAATTTAATGTTGTGATACGTTGTAATAAACCGTTTAAAAATGGGTCAAGTAAATTCATAGTTTCGAGATTTCTTTAATTACCTTAAATTGACTTCATTAATCACTTAAAATATGTAGAATCTGAGTAAGTTGAAAATTACAACATTTGTTTTCTATCCCCTCTGAACACCCCTTGTTTTTTAAAAATAATATTTTCATAGGCACTTACCTATAGCAAAAGAATTACATGTAAAAAATTTGAAAAGTTCAAGTCGTTCCTTCAGATTTATTTGACACACTGCGTATGGGGAGATAAGGTAAAACAAACAATATTTACCATTAGAATCCTTTCTATTATTTCTAGAAAATCAAAAGGATATCGAAGTGTAATTTTTGAAAATGAAACGCGTAAATTTATATATGACATTTACTTCATGATAAGATTTTGTATTGTACAAAAGTAATTGGAATTCTGTACAATTCTAAAGCTCAATTTTGGAAAGCTTTATTTACATTTTATTTGTATTTTATAGAGTTTGTTACAGTTAAACCATTTTGTTTTACGTTTTCAAGGTATTACCCTTACATTTGACTTTTATGGAACAAAAATAGCTTTGAAGTATCGAGCGGTTGTGTATGATTTAGTAAATACGGTCAAGATAAAATTGTATTTGTTGCAACGTGTAAACGTTAAAAAATTATTGGTTGTTTTATATTTTATAAATACAAACATTAAGATAAAACTGGCGTTTTCCTCGTTGAAAGCGCAAAATGATAAAAATGAAATGTTGTGTTAGAAGGGATTAATTATTAAGGTAATTAAAACTAAAAAGCGATGAATTATTATTTTAAATATTGCGGGTTTTTAAAAGAATATAATATTTTTTGCTGCGTGCTATATAATTTTTCCTTTTTTTGATATTAAGCTTTGATGTACCTTTTAGTCATTTTAGGCGCGTTGACTGGCGTGTTGTGTATTATTTACAGATAAGAGGTTGATAAGGTTTACATTTCACACTTTGCATGTTTTATCGGGCTAGTCGTATTAATTTGCGTGTGTTGCTCAGATTTTTACCGATACAATCTACACTTAAAATTAAATTGCCGGTGGTAATCAATAAGCACTTGTAATCAATTAACCCTATTTACACCTCCTTGGTAGAAGTGTCCACAATGGGTTTGATACAATATTTTGAGGATATTCCGGATATTTTGATACAACTAAACATTTTAGAACTATAATTATGTTAATTCAATATATTCAGGTATTTAATGTGCAAATATTATTAAATCAATTCAAAAAATAATACTCCTATTAAACAACACTAAAAATTTTCGATTAAATACGAGTAGTAGTTACAATTGAAAAAAAATTTAATTAATAATGCAAATTGTCGATTTCAGGGTTTGGCTGTCAGTACTGAAAGGTTTGATGGCATGAAGCAATCGAACTGTTTTTATGTTTATTTAATTTAAAATTATTTGAAAAAGTTTTATTTTAATTAATTTCAAATAGAAATGCATTTTAGAAGTTTCGCATTTAGGCTTTTTTGTTATTTTATGTAAAGATTTTGATTTATATCTGAACTGTTTCTCCAAATTTACTCACAATTCATGGTTCATTTCAATTTTATTAGTTTTGCAATGTTTTCATTCTTATTGAGTTTACATCACATTATTGTATTTGAATTTTTTTATTGTTTTTTTTAAGTTCTATCACGTTTCAATGCCCATTGTGATCAAAATTAGGTATCACTGATAAGGATTTCATTTTCACAATAAAAGATTGAATTAAGAGTTCTTGGTTAGGGTCATTAGGTACAAATATTCTGCGTATTAATGAACACTTCTGCAAGGAAAAAATTAGAACGGAGAGCATAAATTGAAACAAAAGAGAAAAAGAAAATCGAGTAACAACAAAATTTTAAAAGAATGATTGACATTTGAACAAATAAAAATTTAAAGAGTGATTGAAATTTGAATGCATAAAATTTTTTACTATTTTTGTTTCTTATTTTATAAATTAAAATATTTATTTAAGAATTTGGAGATATGAGATGATGCAACAAGTAAAGGAAACCCCTCAATAAAATTTAAATCAAAATGTGGTCAATAGCTGGTTTTGTTATTATACAAAATTTGGGTTTAAAATAACTATTTTTAGATGAGAGATAAATGTTTTTGTTAAAATCGTCTCAAACCTCCCACACTTCTACGTACATGATGTAAGTATGCAGTAAGTGAACAATTAGTTTTATTAGTTACTATTAAAAAGAGGGAAAGAGGGACATGGGACGTCCGAGAAAACGATGGGCTGATTGAGAATCGGAACAGATTTAATGCCTATACCGTGAAGCAGACGACGACGACGACTATTAAAAAGAGATAAAAATATTAAATAATTAATGTATTGAGTAAGTGAATATATTCACAAAGTAAGTAAATATTTTTAACTTTAAAACTTCAACAATCAATATTTTTTATATTAGATGTTCCTTTACGCGTACGTTTAATAAATAAGCAACAAAATGCTAAACTTTTTCAACTGTAAATACATATATTTTATTCATATGAATGAAAAACTATTGATTTTAAAACTTTTCCAATAAACTTATTTCATACCTAAACTTATTTTAAAATTATTTGAAAGTCATTTATTGAAAAAATAATAATTTAGGTAGGTATGGAAATATATACGTGTGGCACTTGAATATTTTTCATCACTGATTGAGTATAGACAGGTGAACTTGGTTTTATAAGTGCGGTTTTCTGGAAGCTGGCGGTGAGTTTAGGAAGTTTCAAATTATTACGCTAGGTTTGACTGGTTTGTGGAAACCTGGGTTATTTAGGATGGAACTGCAGTGCCGGTAGACACTATGCAACATATTGATTGTAGATTCTACTAGTATTTCAAATAAGGTTGGCAGACAAGGTAAAAAACGGTTGTAGGGTCTCCTGACTTATTTTACTTTAGTTGTTGAATCTATGAAAATTGTCTATAAACTGGATTTTCTCATCAAGCAAAGTTCATTGTCTGTTTTCAAATGCACTATTTGATGGGGTGCACCTGGTCATCCATAAAAACTGTACAGTTTACTAACGTATCACCGTACTGCGTTGAAATTAGCTGAAAGACTTTTAAATTATAACTTAATGTAATGGGATTTTGACCAATTACTATTTGTACCTAGGTAGGTTGCCTAATCAAATAACTGCAGAGCATTCCCTGCAGTGTTTCACAGAATAAAATATTCTTTTGTTGCAATAATTTACTTTTTTAATAACTAGGCTTTAAATGTGCAACTTTTTTCTTATTAGGGGGCCAAACACTATGTCGATGCTAAAGTGACTTATTAGTAAAATAAAACTATAATTTTTCGACAAATTTGGCGGTTTATAATGAGCATTAACATAACCCCATAAAGAGAGATAAGCACTAAGATCACTAGCTCTTCTGGTTTGACTCTCGCATATTCTTGCTCACGGATGTGTGCCTGCTGGCCTCAGGTAACAATGTAAATTGACTAAATACTTACTTTCTCTTTAGAATAAGTTAAGTATCAGAAGAAGTATCTGAATGTTAAATAATATTAATATCACATAAAAGTCATATTTTCAAAACAAGGAAATTGCATTTCTACTGCCAGAGCGTCCCATTTCCACTACCACAGTGTCGCATTTCCATCAGGAGAGCGTCACAAAATGGCTTAATCTTATCATCACGGTGTCGCACAATGTCACATAAAAGTGACATTGACGTAAATTTAAAAAGTCATGCTCAGGAAATTCAAAAAAAATTTATTTATATTAATTTTATTGCACTATCTGTAAGTGTAACATTTGGAAAATATTTATTGACTCTAAGTAAATTTCAAATTAATATTTTATTTAAGAGTACACCTGTCTTAAAACTTAAAAGGCTTTATTCGTAATATACTATTTTTAATATCGAAAACTACAGCATCGGTTTGCTTAAAATTTTATCTTTTCTTACTGGTTTTTCATGATCTACAGGATTAGGAACTAATTCTTTATTTTTTAATTTCTAATATAAATTTCATGATGCATTGACGTTAACACAAAATCTCCCCGACAGCGCAGTTAGAACACACAAATCTGCATCTTTACTGACAATAGCTTACTTACCTTTAGATTTCCAAAAATAATAGATCGACTCAATAAAATACCTTTCGTTTCAAACCGCCTTTAATTTAAAATTAAATTATCATATCGTCCCACGTCAGGTTATCTCTGGCAGTTTACTAAAATTAAATAAAGAAGACAAAAATGGGTTAAACATAGTTTCTGGAAAACAAAATCAACCACCAATGTTGAAAAAAAACTGCACAAAAATTTATAATAATTGCTCGTTACAAACACTTCGTCTAACTTTGTTTTGAAGTTTCAAAAAAGAGGAACCGCTGCTATTGTGATAAATAATGGGTTCTCTAAAACACAACTGACACCTTGACCCGGAGCATGACAGCTATTTCGAAGCTTCAAGACTACCATCCTTTAATAATACGAATTATTCCTATCATCTTCAAAACACAGCAGTCCAACATCAAAAACAAGAAAATTAATTTTCCAAATATTTCCAAAAGTTAAAAAGACAAAAGTCTACTTCTCTCGATGAGCAAAATTTTCCATATATGTGTTTAGGTGCGAGCTAACTAACCGAGAAAATCTAAAAGCAAGAAAATTTATTAAATCAAGCTGTTTGTCTATGGGTCCATGGCGCTCAAAACAATGCAGCAAATTCAGTAGTATTATCATTTGAATCAACGCAATATATAGTTTCTGTAACAATTTTGCAGCAAGCTTTTGATTATCCTGACATTTCATATTTAAGTCTATTTTGGGCATTACCTTACTTTTCTGAAATAATTATTTTTGTGCGGCGCGTCTAGCTTTCTCAATATTATTGGTTTATCTGGTAAATTTTAGGATTGCCAAATTACTAATTGAAAAAATTTCTTTATACAAATAAAAAATACGTACGACCAAGGCAAGATAAAAACAAAAGACGAAAGCAAAACATCGATTATCTTATAATAAAAAAAATCCTCTTAAAAAATCACTCTTCCTTAAAAATCTCCCGCAGCTAAAATAATACGTTTGTAAAAGATGCTAAAACGGCAGATGAACACAATCTAGACTTACAACTGAAAACCTGACTGCTCAAAGGCAACAAGAAACGCAACACGAACGCTATGAAAAAGAGACTATAAAATAATTTAAGTTAAAATCCAGGCTACTTACAAGCAGCAAAAAAATTAGGAGATTATTTAATTACACCTGAGTACAAGCTCCAAGAACAAGGCGAGCTTAAGCTTAATCTGTAGCCTTACAAGCTATTGGTTAGAATTTAAGTGTTTTTAAGTTTCAATAGTAATTCATAACATTCCTATGCATATGACAATTTAGTTACTTGTCACGGTTGAAAATGGAATTTTAAATATCGAAATATTGAAGTGCGGCTCTGTTCTTTAGATAGTTGCTATCTTGAGACCAGAAAGCACATGATCCACAACTAAAATTATTAGAAGGTATTTTCGCTGGTGATTGTTGGTTGTAAGAATTTCTAGATGTGCCGTTTGTACGGAAATTTTGGTATATTTTTTGCCGCTCCATAATTGGGATTATTTTGTGCAACGTGGATTTTGGATATTTTTGACTCAGCATTAACCAAGTATTTGCCTTCGTTTAAATTATACCCTCGATTACACCATCTACGAGGTAAAGTTCTATTTTTTGCAATATATTTTCTCAAAAGAAAATCCTTTAGGGTCCTTCCATGGTCAATATTAACCAGGTTTCCTTTTTTGGGACTGTTCGATCTTGTGGATATGAGATTTGGTACCTTTCGCTTTGGAGTACCATTGTGGTTTTATTTTTTGTGGATTATTGTTGGTGCCGTATATGTTCTATCAGCTTGTTTTATTTGGAAACTTCATTTGGAGGAAAATTAATATTTAATCTGCGGACAATGAACATCGAAGTCTGTTAAATGAGATAAGTGTTTTGTGCTGTCTTTTGTTGTTTGTGATAATATTGCGTAGATATTGCGCTAAAATTTTGATTTCGAGTTAATTTATTGTTATTCAATTTTATGCTTTGTGTAGATATATAATATTTTTTACCATCATACTGTAACCCTAAATATAGCTATACGGGAAATCTTGCTTTTGCAAGAAACACAAACGAGATTAATATATTACTTATTTTTTCTCGAATCAAACTTTGTGCCGTTGTAATTTACAATAAATTCATTTGTTTACAGTTCAAGCGTATCTCTTGCAACTCTTGCAATTTTTTATTTTATATCAGGTGACTTCTTTTCTAAAAGCTACTCTTCGTGATTTGGGTAGTAGAGTATTTTGGGGAGTAATATTTTATAATCACGTGGCGCCTAGGGCAAATTGAGTTACTTTCCTTAGTTTTTTGCTTGAAAAGAAGTCGCAAATTAAGTTTTTTTCTTGCTCCAATTGAGCTAGCCATAGGAGCTTTTATGCCAATAACCCTGAGATTTGGGAAAATACCATCAATCCCTTTGATACCACCTTTTACCGTGGCATACTATTGGATCCATGTCTAAAACATGTGAAATGCTAAACAATTGAATAGAGAACCACCAGGAATGTGTTGTAGTAATGGAAAAGTTTCATTACCTGCGCTTTTGGAATCTTTAGAACCTCTGAAAACTCTACTTGTAGAAACTACATCAGAATCGAAACACTTATTACAAAACATTTAAACATAAATTTACAAATAAACAAAAATGTTTTCCATATTTTTAGATGAGCTTATCACTAAATATTCAAGGATAGAGAACAAACAACTAACAAAATAGTTTTTTGAGCAATGCCGGGCAACTCTACTTTCTGTAAAAATATAGAGGCAACAACAGCCAAATAAATCAAAAAAACAAGTATTTTAAAATGCCACTAAAAAAGAGAAAAGGTATTGAACAAATGACCACTCAAATGCATGAAACTCGCTTTGAAAAAAATCGAATGACAAATACCGCCTAGAAAAGAAAAAAGACCGAATAGGAAATTGAGGTCGTATGCTGAAAAGCATTACCCCCAATCGCTAAGATCTTAACTTCTCCTGTTCTTATTTTTTTGTTTGTTTCGATTTTATTGCAGTTTAAATTTTATATATAGTTTATAGGATACGTCCTCAACTCTCTTAACATGTAATAATAATAATTTCTATTTATACTCCCAGATTGAGCAACAATAGTATAAAATTTTGCCCCCCTCGATTTCCTATGAATGATGCCGAATGCCACAACTATTTTGCTAACGGAATAAACGAGTACAGTCGGTCGGAATAGTTTTTTTTAAAATTGTTAATAGGTATATGAGGTTAAAAATATAAATTTTAAATAAAAGTATAAATTGCCAATTAGAAAAGTTTAATCTAATATTTAATAATCAAAATTGTTTAACAATGCTCAAAAGGAAAAGATCAAATTTTAATCAAAACCGAATCGATGCAAAAGATGTAAAGCTTGTACAGATCAAGCCAATCGGAAGAAAAAAGATCAGCTGCACTTGAAGCAGACCACACTCAATCTAGACTTTGCTCTCGACGTTTAATTACAAGAACTATTGAAAAACAATGTGTTTTTAAAATATAGATCCAATTTCTTTTGTTACGTATCTGGATAAAATCCTACATAAATTTATACCTCGAGCAAAGCCGGGTATCCCGCTAGTCTAAAACAAAACAAATAAATACAATAGAAGTATTTTTAATGGGTAATATATAGCTAGTTTTACTAAAATAAACATAATTTGTTTTGCTCTCCAAAGGATGTTTATATGCGCGTAATGTATAATACATGTAATGCATCAACTGGTGTAATTACTATAATATTCTGATTATGTTTCAAATCCAAATTGGTATCGTATACGTTCTACTTGTATGTTACAATCTTATAATTATACAAATGTTCAAAAATAAATAAAAAAATTTTAGGATAAAGATCGAGAAAGATCATAATGAACCATCTTTATTTACAATAATGTGATGTAAAACATGGACCTTCGTGTACATTTACTTAACTATTACAAAAAGTATTATTTAACATGGCAAAGCTTATATAGTAAAACCGTCTACAAAGAGGCGTATTGTTGAAGTTTATTAAATTTTCGTATTGTGCAATATTTTATAGAATTTGATCAGCACCCGCAGTATTGAAATAGCTCGAAAAAGTGAAGATTAAGTTATTCCCAATTTTTTCCAGGTTAAATAATTTTTACAAAAAGTTAAAAAATAATTTTAACTTTGGCAGCAATTATAATTTGAAACGAATAAGAAAAATGTGGTAGAAAATTTTCAACTGTGCTTTATTATTTATTGCAATTATTTCAACTTGATATTCAAATCAATAATTTTATCAAAAAATAATTTCGAGATGCTATTTGTACATTATTTAAACAGTTGTAAATCAAGTCTTTTTAAAGCTTAAAGGGGATGAATTCTGATAGATGTGTAAGGGCTGTCTCTTGGGAAGTAAAAGCTGACTGAGCAGACAAATGGAGCGTGCAGTAGAAGTAGAAAGTATAATTCGATGATAGATATGTTGAAAATTGATTTTGCACATGGAAATTGTTCTAGTGGTCTTTTACTCACTTCGGGGATAATTTAATTTAATATTTATGTAAACCAACGGGTAAAATTTATTATTTAATGTTTGACATAAAATCAAAATTTTACATTAAATTATCATTATGGATAAAATACTTTTTCCAGGTTTATATCATTATGATATAAGTACATTAATCATACACTTTTCTTGTACTTATCTTGTAGGTAACCAAAAACGAAAATAGTTTATACGATAATAGCACGGCAACGAGTCTACGTATTTTAAATTCAGCAATTTCTGATAATCTAGAGGGCATTTTAAATTTGAAAAATTTTAATATTACATTAGGAAAACTAGTTAAACATTTCTTACATTTTGAAAGGGTAGCTTTTCAGTTAAGTCTAATTTTGCAATACATTAATTATTACTATGAATTTACTGCGTACATCTTCTTTTGGTGGGGATCAAGTCCTCAAATAAATTTCTCAATCCCAAAGGCGCACTTTGTATTAGTTTACTTATTATCCGATTTAAGCGATCTGAAAAATTTCGAGTGCACCCATAAGTTTGAAAAAAAATAGTTTGAAATTTATGGATCGGTCGTACATAATATGTAGGCGTAAAGTAATTTTTTATTTTAAACTCGAAATCACCGATTTCTTGATACATTTACCACAAAAAGTCTTTTGAAAATGTATTAACTTTTTCAATCGTAGCTTTGCAATGAAATGTGATGGACCTGGACTTAAGTACAGGCGTGGCCATTGAATCACATTTAATGGAGAGATAGTGAACACGATGAATTTCATCAGCTTCACTTGGTAGTTAATAAAATACTTGAAAAACTTTACAAGACATGCATATACTGTTTATTTCAAAATTTATATTATACGAGTATAATATTGTACTCCCTACATAGTGCTAATAATTTTCTTGCGTAAGCAATTTAATTAATATAAAAATAATAAAGCTCAAAGGAAAACCAAATCATGTTAAAAGCTCTTACAATACATCACAAAATCTTTGATGTATAGTATATGTGATTGTGGTTTGCGACTAACTAAGTCGCTTTGTTGAAAGGTGTCTGAATAATGCAAAATTCTTCACTAGTCACATTTTCGTTGACAGAAGTGATTCGGGAAGTCACGCAAAAAATTCGTTTTCAATTTAAAATTTTAATTATGACTTAATAACAGTAACAGACGCAAAGTACATAATAATTTAGAAAACCTGTTGATTCTGTTTTTCTTAAAGAAGCTTTTAGATATTTTTAGTCTCGGTTTGTGGATCATTATAGGTCCACAGAGAGTCTTTTAACGGATATTTTCTTTCGTTACACGTTTCATGAAACTTGGCTGTGGTAAAAATTGAATTTTAATATTTACAAATCGTCAAATAATAAAGAGAAAAACTTAAAATGCTTAATACATTTTCAAATTATTTTCAAATCTCTATACAAATTTAAATTAATATTTCAGAAGCATTTTAATAATGTATCTTTAATAAATATTGGTTCCACAACCAAACCATATTATGCAACGTAGAAAATCTATCACTGATTAAAATCATAACTTGGCAAAAAAATTTTAAATTTATAATATTAAAATAACTTTCATAACATTAAGCTATATTACAATTTTATAGGATACGTTTTTTAAAAATAGGATTTTCAAGTACGCATTTCTTAATTTTTCATCGTAAAATTTTTATTAAAATCTACTCTGAAAGCTGGAGAAAAATTTGAATTATTTTAATGTGCTCGTATTTTCTTTTTGCACAAGCAAAGACATTCCTAAATCCTGTTTAATTTAAAATTGCGGGCAAAATATAAACCTAACATAAGCGCAAGCTTATTCTTATAGCCTGTCAGATTAGGCGCTCAAAAAATTTTCCTTTAATGTTTTCAAGTCTTTTATTATTTTTGCAATCTCAGTGGTAATACCGGAGATAGTTTTTCTTTAGATTTCTAGTTTTAACTTGACGTGAAAGAAGCTAACTAGTTTTTGCAGCCTTTCAGAGTAAGTAAAATCGTTTTTAAAAACGTTCTGTGTTCTCCATTGTGTGCGAGACGCCTTAAAAAATAGAAATTAATAAATTTTTTTATCGCGATAATTAAATAATTAGCCATACTACAAAAATGTTAAAAACAAAAGAATTTAAAATATTACGTTGCCCGTATTTTTTGTAAAATAGAATTGTACTTCTCCTGAAAGTTTTCTGCTTTTGTAATATAACGCACACCGTGCAGTAAATATTTGATGTGCCTAGGGATCTCGACCACAAAGGTGCAACATCTAATTTTTTAAATAATATTTTCACGTATATTACAGTGCGATAAAAATGTTTGAGTTACCGTGTAGCTACTTCAGTGCGTCCACAACAAAACAGTTTTACAGAAGTTCCTATAATGTATGTTTTGTGACGACATAAAATTTTAATTTTCTTCGTTGCTTTGAGAAGAAAATATAATAATAATTCTGTTTTAATAGGTTAAGTTTGACCGTAATTTGTAACAGGGTTAACACTAAATTGCATTATTTCGTGCACAAGTGCAATTAAAAAATGTAAATGAATGGTACAAGTTTTTGTTTCAAAAAAAGCTTTTATTTTATTTTTCATATTGCTTAATTGCAAGAACCTCCATTAATTAAATGTTGATGGGTTCATAAAACCGGAATTTTAAAGATCTTGTGCAATACGTAAGTATATTACTGAGAAAGAGAAAAGGATGAATTTAATTTGAAAGACTATTGAAAATTTATTAACGATGTCCAAAGTATGTCCTTTATAAATTTTTTAAGGTTTTTTTAAATATATTCTAGCCAGTTAAAATATTACATTTCTAGATTATACGAACTATAATATGTACATAAGTTGTATATGTATAATTAACCTGCTAAATTAATTTTATGAATATAACATTAATTTGAATTAAGCTTATGAAATAACTTGTTTAATTGTTCAGTTAATCTTTTAAAATTTTATTTTAAAATTAAATTTCTGTTTTAGCATGGGAGAAACTATTTTTTTCAATTAAATTAAGTGTTTTATTCACAAAAGTTATATTATAGCAATCTTATTAACATCTGTTTTTACTAGCTGTTTGTTGGATTTGATAATAACTGGTAACGATTTTATTAGGTTGAATAGCTTTTTAGCCTGTTCTCATTATTAGTAAGGGTTTATTGATTAAATGAATATCCCCAGAAATTCAAAGAAATACATGCTAAGCTATTTTCTTTTATATTGCAAAAATATAATATTAATTAGTAATTGAGTAAGCTTGGTCAACATGTTTATTTTTGAGCAATTTTTAGTGAATTAAATACTATAAGATTAAATATAAGTTTTCTGGGGTTCCATGGGTAAAAGAAACTTCAGTGAAGAAACATAATTTTCAGTAAAACAAGAAACATGTTGATCAGTATCCATCTTTAAATTTTAATAAAATAAAAATTTTATTTGAAAATAGGGACTTACCTTACCGAGTTTTACATGGATTTTATTTTATAGTACCACAAATTTATAAGAGGTAGGAAATACTTAAGTTGAGTTGTTTATGTGTTACTTTTATACCTGAAAAATTAAAAAAGTTTGTTGTATGTGCATTCTTCTCATTTTTATTTTTTAAGATTGACATGATTATGTTCTTTATATGCATATACCAATCTATAAAGCTTAAAATTAAAAAATTTGGCGCTAGTAATTCTAAATTTTTGTATATACCTTTTACTTGACCGCAGAAAATATACATAAATAAAAAAACAATATCAAATTAATAAATATACGAAATATAGTATAATATATTTTTAAATAATAATTAAAGAATTATGATTGAGGTTATAGGTCTATTAAAACAATATTAAATTGCGTTTATTGACCTATTCTCAATGCTGCAAAATAGTATATTATACACAAGGTAGTGAAGCATAGTGTTATAACCCTAGCGCCAGATTAAATCCCAAGGTGCGTAGCACCGCGGATTTAAACGCGCGGTTATAACACGCTTCACTACCGTGGTTTATATACAATTTTTCCACTACTAGGATTGTTTACTCTTATAATAATAATTGTTAATGAATAAAGTAAATCGTTTTAATTATTTATTTCAAATTATAAAACAAATGATAGTTTTTGTTTTGATGTTGACACTTGCTTGAAAATGTTTAATTAATTTTGACATAAAGGTTACATTAAATATTTTGATATTTATAAGTTTTGCGAGTGTTTTTAAAAATGAGTGAAAGTTGTACACCACCCGAAATGAGAGATTGCTGAATCAGTGGCAGACAAGCTACTGCCGGAAAAATCAAGACTCTTTATATGAAAGCTTATGTAACATTTAAAAATTGGTGCACTGCGCGAAGTGTGGTTATAATATCTGAAAATGTACTGTTAGCATATTTCCAAAGTTATGCCAATGATAAAAAAGCTTCCACTTTATGGGCACATTATTCTATGTTAAAATCAACTCTTTCTTTAAAGGACAACATAGACATTTCAAAGTTTTTCAAATTAGTTGCGTTCTTAAAACGCCAAAATGTGAATTACCGTGCTAAGAAGTCTTCCGTTTTCAGTCAAGAAGAAATTACAAAATTTCTGATTAATGCACCGATGAATGTCATATTGTAAATAAGGCAATTCTTATAATTGGTTTATCTGGGGCTTGCAGATGCGATGAACTTTGCAATTTGCTTCTTTCTGATGTTATCATAAAAGATGATATGATTATTATAAACATTCGTAATAGTAAAATGGTTCATCTAGAAAATTTGTTGTTATGGAACCCCTTTGGATGAAAATTGTAAAACATATTTAAAAATTAGATCCAACTTCCGACATGCAAAAATTATTTATTAGTATACGCAATGGAAAAGCTACAAAGCAAAATATTGGTCATAATACAATAGGGCAAGTACCAAACAAAATTGCAATGTATTTAAATTTGCAAAACCCTGCGTCTTACACGGGTCATAGCTTCGAAGAACTTCAGCCACAATATTAGCTGCTAGCGGTGGAAATATCCTGCAGTTGAAACAACATGGGGGTTGGAAGTCATCTACGGTAGCCGAGGGCTATATAGCTGACTCACTCTCGGTTAAAACGAGCATAGCTCGTATGGTCCAAAGCCAATCAACATCAATTAATCAACATGTCGATGCTTCCTCGACGCCACCAATTCCTGTACAATCTGGTTCTACAATTGAAGATTCCTCGACACCACTAATTCCTGTACAATCCGGTTCTACAATTGAAGATTCCTCGACACCACCAGTTCCTGTACAATCCAGTTCTACAATTGAAGAGGGGCACATTATCAATAATTCTGTTATTAATGTACCTACCTCTTCTAGTTCCTTAAATGTTGGAGGAATGAATATATCAATGGAATGCCATAATTGTAACATCAATTAAAATTTTTTATAAATAAATTTTCTTAATATCTTGTGTTTATTATAATCATTTATGTAATACTAATCAATCAAGTTGTTAGTTATCGTCATAAAAACTTTTTTTTCAAACAACTTCCAACTAGTAAGAAATTTTGAGCCTTTTGAAGTGTTTTAAACTGTAGTTACAATAGCACGGAGATTGTAAATTTTCTAATGGAGTAAAGGTTATACAAGTTTGCGAACGACTACTTCTAAGATAGAATAAATTTGCACATCGAAGGCATAAATTTTTCATGATTCTGTTTCGACCACTAATTTCTTTAATATCTTCACAATCCAGTTATCCTACAATTGAAAATATACAGATTTTTAATAATATTAATGTAACAAAAACACTTACCAAACAAAAAAATTCTATATCGAATAAAAACTAGTGAACGTGGAATGCAAGTAAATAGATGTTGACGAAAACTATTTTGTCGAAAATGTACTATTTGTAACGATAATTGATTGTAATAATTATTAATAATCGATTTATAAAGTTTCTAGTTTCAGCTGTCATATAAGTCATAACCTGTGTTCATAATTCTCATTTCGCCTAATTGCTAAACGTCACAAAATTCCAATTTAATCAACATTTTAAATATCAAATTAATCTTATTTATAGACCGATTTTAATTATTTAAACACTATTGATAGAATTTCTTGGTTATGCTAATTCGTTTTACACATAAATTTTCTTTCAAAATGGCCCGAAGTTTCCGGACTACGCATTTATGTTCATTATTAACTACTAGTGAATAATAAAATATTATTCACCTCAGGTGATAGAAGGCGTGGTTCACAGTTCGATCACTTACGTTGAAATGATAGTGTTTATGGCTAGTAGTGGAAAAACATATAAATAAACCCTAAGGGTTTCTTATTAACTTATAATTATCTTCCCACAGGTCAGTTACCTTTAATTATTCACTTACTTGATTTCTACTTATATGTTTTTGCATCCTTGAGAATGCGTCAATAAACGGCCCGAAACGTCGGACAATTTAATATTGTTTTATTAGACCTATTACCTTAACCATAACTCTTTAATTATTACTATTTATTAAACATCAAATTATTTGCATTACATTTTTTTTCACTTTTTATCAGCCCCGAGTTGATTCATAAGGATAATATAACATGACTTTCTTTGAATTACTCAATTTAGCCAGAGATTGTACTGCAAATCTACTTAAAGCGCGATACAAGACTACATCATAACTGATTGGTAACGTAGCGACATATACCTAGCAATTTCAAATAAATGTTCTAGGATGTTATTCTAACGATTAAATTCTATAATTTTGACACTTATGAGATGGTTCTCATAAGTATATAGTATAGTAAAGTTGTTTTGACAGCTGTTAACAACGAAGCGTGAAGCTTAACTTCGACATAGCGTTACCTGCAACCAACAGGTAGACATACATAGGTTTGTTGAGTAAAACATTCTACTATAGATTGCACGCATATGAAGCAAACTCACGAATCTTAGTACATAATACTCTTTAATATACCTACGAG
The DNA here is from genome assembly GCA_036346125.1 of Lycocerus yunnanus. Taxonomy (NCBI): domain Eukaryota; kingdom Metazoa; phylum Arthropoda; class Insecta; order Coleoptera; family Cantharidae; genus Lycocerus; species Lycocerus yunnanus. Next base: position 10,107,966 of record JARFIX010000010.1, on the reverse strand, counting down.
TATGTAAGTAATGCATATTTATGTAGTATGTAACTTACTCACATTACATTTGCATAAATATTACATAATTTGCTATAAAAATTGGATGTATTGTTGCAAAAAATCGTTACAGGATTGTTGAATGGCTATATTTTAATTTTAAAATTTTATTTGCTTTGGTAAAAGCTCAGAAAGAAAATTCGATCATTAAAAAGTTATTAAAAGACGTGTTTCGTTGGCTCTTTCAATAAAATTTTTTAATTACTGTATGATATAATTTTATTATAGTTGCCTTGGAGCAAATTTAAATTTTGAACATTTATGATTGTAATTTTCCCAAAAAATTATACCTCCGGCAGATTAACTTGAATTAATTTAAAAAAATATAATTTATTACGTAAATCCTTTTACACGATGTAAATATTGTTTAAAGATAATCTTTTCTAAAAAAAATATTAGTTAAAACCGATAAAATTTATATTAAATTCTAGAATTATAACCTCTATATTTTTTAAATTATTTAATTATAATAATACTAACTTGGTAATAAATACTGGAAAATTGTCAAATCACTTAGTCTATGAATTACATTATGGTTCGGTTGCAATAGACCATAGATAACAGTAACAAAATTAAAATTCACAATGCAAGGTTTTTTATTTTTCAAAGTAAAATATTTAAGCTTTAGGCAAGTCAGAAAATTTATTATAAATTTAAAATGCAGTAAAGCACCTGAGGAATCGATGGAGATTACAATCTTTTACATGGTCACCCCAGGCGATACAATACTTAAATTGACCTTTTTGTATAAAATTTTCCAAACCTTGCATCCACTTTAGCAAGAGAGCCCATGATTTACAAACTAAACTACATGTTCGAGTTATTTTCACAGTAATATACAATATAACAAATGCATGAGTATTTACTTTTGCAATTTCTATGTAAATAGATTTTAATCAACGCTAAGTGAACATACAATTTTCACGAAAGTATATAATTTGAATTATAATAATTAGGAGAAGTAAATAAGCATTTTAATTACTTCAAATAAATAATTATTCCTGTTTCCGTTATTTCAACTAAAAGGTAAATACTGCAAGAAAATACCTTAGACATTACTCGTGTAAAATGAAAGCGTAATAATGTTAGCGTTAATATAAGAAAATAAAATTAAATAAAAGAGATGACATTTTTGAAATGTGAGGAAAGCTAGATATTAATAAAAATAAAATGACTAACTATAATAAGAATAAATTCTTTAGTGCCGATGGCTTGGTCTTCGGTTTGCAATTTAAAATATCAACTATTAAAAACATGAACAACTTGGAGTATTCAAAATTTTTAATATTTCTTTATAATGTAAATTATGGTATTTGTATAGCTTTCAAAAGGTACAAGAATAAATAGGTATTTGAATAACTAAGGAAGAAAGTATATCAATTTCTTCATTGAAGAGATTTATCGTCAAACAGGATAAATGTAAACTTTACTTCAGGATTATACATGCTCCTATTATGATGTTCTTACTATCCTGTGTTTTTCAATTAAAAATTACTGATGATTCGCAAAAGAAATCAGACATCACTTCAAAAATAATTTCAAACGATTCCTATAGGCTTTCAGCCTAAAGAAAAAATAGAAGTCACAATATGTACATTACTTTTCTATAAAAATGAAAAAGTAAAATGTGACATAATTTTTACCAGAAATAATGTTTTCAAATTAAATATTCAAATTCATAGCTATAATTACCAATTTACCATAAATGTTAAATAATTCTATGTTAAATTGCACAATACATCTAATTTCTGGAGTAGTAAAATCTACACCCTTACTTGGGCCTTTTATCATAAGTCCTTCTAAAATCAGAAGAAAAACAGTTCTTCTATAAGAATATAAAAAGACTGAATCTAACTACATCTTATCCACACAGTTCCATGTCTATGATAGAAGGCTAAATCAGTTGTTTCCAGAAACTGTCTCTGGTATGCCATTGTGATAACAGAAATTCTGTTTGTAATTTTGCTAAAATTTCAACTAATATTGAACAACGTGATCCCAGTTGGAACGATACATCTAACAGCATCACAAATTTGTAATTTGTTATTGTTGCTATGTATCTGATTCGTTACTTTGTTAATTTATCTCAAAGATGTCTTTGGGCAGAAAAAACGGGCATAACTCACATAATTGGTAACTGTTCGTTAAGAAGGTTTGCCGGTAGCTTAGAAGAGCTACACTCTTCTAACACCCAACGCAACCGCTGGGCTATATGGATTGGATCTCTTCTATAGTTTTTGAATTTTTAATAGCTATACGAATAAATAAATATTCGTTCCTTTTTTATCTAAGAAAATTAAAAAAATATTTATAACACCATTCATAAGAAAGTGATAATAACCGTAGTAACACTATACGTAACCGATAAAAATGTCTAGCGAGAAGTTACTATAATACATAAATAAAAATAAGTATGTTCAAGATATTAAACGAAATCGTTGTAAATAATATTTGAAAAATATATAACCGATTTTTTCATCGATAATTAAAGAAGTTACGTTATTAATGAAATGAACTAGCAACTTGGAAATTTATTTAACACTTGCATTAACAATGTGAACATAACAAGCGAGTGAATAACAACAACTTAACCTAAACTAACATATTTATCTAATATACACAAGACAAGTTTACAACTTAGTAAACATAACTTTTAGTAGGTAATAGCGTTGTCTATCTTAACGGTTCCATATTCCAAATAGAGGTTCCTAATAAGGATCTCTCCAGTAATTTGTTTCCTATACCAAGATGTTACAATAAAGTGTACACCAAGTTCCTCATTATTATTAATAGTATACTATGTAATATATCCAACTTACCCTTATGTACTCTTATATAAGACGAACAAGTTTTACTGAAAATTAGTCGGAAAACTGTTAGTATTAAAAGCAGATATTTTCGCTTGATGAAGAAAACTTTTTATAAAATCTTTATATGTATTTTTCGTGAATTTAAGAATTACTTTGCAATGAATCACTCTATACACTATTACTTTACTAGTTTTGCAACTAATATACTTATATAATAAATAATAATTATGCAAAGAAATAATAAATTTAATTATTTACAAGTTTATTAAACCTTTAATTGATTTTGTACATTGCTAAATTTATAATTTTACAAGTTAATAAATCAATTATAAAAGCTATGTTAAAAAAGTGTAATTTAAAAAATATTTTCGCTAAACTTGAATTTTGGATGTTTTATCATTCAACATCTTCTTTGTACAATTGTATACTGAGGTGGAAATACAGCAGATTTTTTTCTTATCGACTGAAGTGCTCGTTTGTCAACTGTCACGATGAGGAAGTGGGAAAAGTAAGTAAAGAAAAAAAGTACCTAATTGAGCAATTTGGTGAGGCTGAAAGGTCGTCATCGAATAAATAGCTTGACGGCCGACGCAAACGCTGCTGACGCAATTAGAGTACTAAAATTAGTAAAAGCTCAAGATTTTGCATGGTTACTTATATTTCGTCAAGTTTTCTTTTTAAATTATTTTTCATAATTGAAATATAATCAAGTAACTAATCTTGAAATGACATTTTTTAGCCATTCTTTTACGAGGATGTAATAAATTAGGCTTCAAATTGACACTTGAATGAAATTCAATTTTGCTGAAATTTACTTTTTGCCTTCAAGATTTCTCCCACTTTTAATTTTTTTCATCGCAGTAGACAATACATTACCAAAAATAGAGTTTTATCAATTTAAACTTACAACTGAATTGAACAATCAGGCCTTAACAGATAAAAGTTAAATTGAGAAAAGGTTGAGCCACGTATAAAAGCTTCCAGAAGTAGCTTTTTTTATTGACATTACAATTCTGTCAGTTTGCTTTTCACAAAAGAAAGCATTATTTTCAAATATTGTAGAAGCAGTAATATAATTTTTAATACCTGAACTATTCTTTTGTGTTATATAGAGGTAATCACTTGCCGATGTATGTAGTTGTACATGATTGTGTATCTTACACTTAACATTTTTAATTTATGCACTTTTCTATGTAGATAAAATCACATATTTATATTCTAATTGTAGAAATTCACTCATAAAATTTATGAAAAACTCATTTAATTTTGAAATATAAATAAAAATTAAATATTAAAACTATTTAATATATAAATAATTATGTTGAATATAAATCAAAGTACATTAGTATATGTACTCGTTCGCCACGAGATTTCCGCTTCCTCTTTTTACTGAATTTTATTTCTTAACCAACCAAATAATAGTATATAGATATTATTTGTGTTTAAATTTGAATTCATTTTAAAAAATGACTTAAAAAAATTTACAATAAGTTGAAATACCCTAAATAGATAAATCAAACAAAAATATAATCAAGCAATTGAATGGTTCCAACGCTGAAAAGTTTCACTAGCAAAGGAGCAATTGCAAATTCCGTATCTCAGTAAATTCCCTGCAAACAAAACTGCAAACTTCAACTAACCATACCAATACTGAATCCGGAGCGATTCAACACGCATTCCACTCAAGTTTCTATGTTGTCATGTTCAGCTAGACATCCTCGACTATAGTAGTTCAAATGCAAAATAAGCTAATATTCACAATAATGATTACAGAAAAATACAGAGTCAATCACTTGTAAAGCTCGCTACATCCGCAAATAGCCAGATGGATTGGTTACAATTGGGACCCTTTGAATACCATCGTAGTAAAAATTAAAAAGAGCAATTTTTGTCCATGATGAGGCTTCTGGGAATATGGAATTAATTCATGAAAATGAGACTTGAAGATAAAGATAGCTATCTTAGATTAAAAACGACCAGATGTTATGCCAATTTCATACGTGGTATTGATGACTCCACACGCTGGAAAAACAGTAAAAATCCTCTCTGACTGTAACTCGGCAAAAAAAAATTAAAACTATTTGCAACTTGACAATTTAAGGATAACTATTCCAATAATTCGGCTTTATCGACCTTGCAAGCGGTGTAAATTGTAATCTACGTTCCCATTTAATGCGCACATTTCCAAAACTTTCTTAAATGAAAAATTTAAAAGATAACGCGTAAAGGAGCTAAAAAGACCAAATTAGTATAATCAAGGTGATTAAAATAATTAATTACCTATACATATATTACAATACATTGTCATGTTATCAACTTAAAACTAAGATAAATAACCTTAATAAAGAAAATAGCATCTTCGGGTTAAAACCTGCAGCTTCGGTGGATAAAGTTGTATCCTCGGATGGAACTTTTGTGTAACGGGTTGATAATATTTGGCATGTAGCAGTTGTAATAGGTTCATGGAATGCCATTAGAGCCATTTTAAATACAAAATTTCATTTCATAAGCTGTCGAGAGCAGTTAGCATTCTAAAAGTTAAATTTCATCCTACGGGTATCACAGATCAAAGTTGGAATTGTTTTGCATATTCAATAGTAGCATACACATTTCTTGGCACTTTTGCAAATGAATCCAAAATCCAAAAGATTCAAATAAGGCTAAAATGACCAAAAGAAAATTTCATCCTTCGGAAAACCTAAAAAAGAGAGATTTAGGTAACATAAAAAATTGTAATTGGATCATAAGGCATACCAAAAGAAGCGTATTAATTTGTAGAACGATTTGCTATCCAAGTGAGGATGGTAGATGCAAAATTGAATCTTCTACATTGAAAAATGTGAAATTGTAACCTGCAAATATGTCAAAATTTTAGATTTAGTGATAAAATTGTTATTAGGCTAAGGATTTAAGTGAGATTAGTAGTGAAGGATGAGGTTTTAAAAAACTAAGTGTTATGCAAGTGGTTAGGATAGACGAGGTGTGAAAATTAAATGGGGTGCAAAGAAAGAATTCGTACTTTGACGGTCGATTATGAAGAAACCGCTGTAGTTAGAATTTTTCTAACAATTTTGTGAGGAACGGCTTTGAAGTCTTTAATTTTCGTGAAAGTTTCATAGACATCCGTTTGATAAGATCACCCAGCCAATAGGATTCGAGCATTTGTGGAAAAACCAGAATAAACAAATGAATTTTCTGAATTTATGTGCCTCTCGATGCGAAAAATACGTTTAGTCGACCCATTTCACTAGTCCAGTGAACACGTAAAAATTTTGCTCCTGCAAAATTAAAAATATGAACGTTAACCAATAAAAATAATTTTTCGACATGCAATGTACAATTATTAGTGACGCTATGGATATTTTATATAATTAAAAGTGAATTTCAAGAAAGTGCATCGGAGAAAAGAAAATAAAATAAATTTTCGTATTTACTTGCGCAAATGTTAGCAAATTATTGCAATGTGCCTACGTTTTGGTACTTCTGAATATTGAAGAGGAGTCGATGACCTACTTAAAACAGCTGTGAAATACACCGGTTAGTTTTATCTAATAATTTAAACTCGAACCATAAATATTTTTGCACCATTTAGATTTATTTAGCTTTAAGTAATTTTAATTTCAAATGATCACTTGCTTTATTAGTTTTAAGTCACAGAATACACTTCTCAAGCACTCTCACCAATAGTTTAGTAAAGAAAATGCACCAACAAAGAAAGAATTTGTAACCTGGCTATGTTGGTGACATCTATAATCATTTGTAAAAATATTCAATCTAATACAAAGTTTAGTACAAAAGGTCAAGATTTGTGGCAGTTTATTTAAAAATTTCAAAACAATTTTATTCATTAACAGGAGCAAAGTTTTATTCAAGATTCCAGTCCGAATAGTAAAAGTAAGTACATGCAAGGTAACAAATTTATCTACCATTTAGCTATTTCATCTACAATTGCGATTTTATTTACTTTACAAATTATTAATTATTATCACATCGAGGCTGTTCATTACAACATATAGTACAGCTCTTAAACCATGAATAACAAACTATCACGTTGAAATTAAAGCAAAAAATGAATAACACTTAACTTTCTCACTCCAGTCAACTGAAAAATTCCGAAGCCACCAAGTTCAAATATACAGAGAGATGCTAAATAAACCGTGAGATTCAGAATTAAATATGAAAGATAGAGGTTTGTTAATAAATAGTAACGCAGATATAAATGTACACCGCTTATTCCACGGAAACCGAATAATTGTAGTCTTTGTACATGGCCACAAACTTCTTGATATAATTGCAATTTATTTGAATGAAGATAACAAAAACGGAATAACGGGTTCTTAATGTTAGCCTTAAATTAAAGCGACACTTGACCGGCAAGTAATATGTTTACATTATTTACTACCAATTCTATGGTATCTTGATCAAATTGATCAAGAGTTATAACAACGTCAAATCACTTTACAAATTCAACTGATAGTGCAATTTCGTTTTGAGCAGAATTTTTATTATTGTATGCAAGTTAGTAGTGGTCATTCTCAAAATTTCTTACCCTAATACGTAGGTGTTATTAGTTCGAAAAGTACTGTTTCTTTGAAGCGTATTTATTTGGGAAATATCGATTGAAAGATTAATGTAAATCTAAGAACATCGGACTTTCAAATGATATATGCTTATATAATCTGCCTTATTGTAAAATAAAGAATGGAGACTAGATGAAATAAAATTCATTCAAATCGCAAAGAATTGGCAATACCTATATGACTAGCTCCAATAGGGTGAGAGGGCGGTGTAAATCGCCGAGTTTCTTAGTTGGATTAAAAAAAATAAAATTATTTCAAGTATTAGCAATATGTACTTGATTTTACAATTCATACCATAACCTCTTAAATGTCAAGAACATAAGCAATTATCTTGAAGAATATAGAAATTCAACTCGTTAAATCGCATTGCTTTTTTTATTGGATTTCCAATAAATGTTTTATTGTAAAAATAGTTTATATTAATTCTCGATAACAATTTTTTAGTTAAATTTATTGTAATTAGATAATAAAAAAAAATTTAGTAAAGTTATTTGTATTAAAATTAATAATTCATTTATCTAATTTTGTGGGAAAAATCGCTTTTTACAGATCAAAAGTCGTATGCAAACCGATTCATTTTCATGGAATTTCTGTTATTCAACGATTTCCATGAAAACCGTTATGTTTTAGTAATTTTAGTAACTAGATTATGAAAGTGTATATATTTGAATTAATTTTTTATTGACATAATAAACGTCTTTCAGTTGTACATAACTTGTGGGAGAAAGAGATAATTGAACTTTTAATTTGTCTACTGGTTCAATAATCTGTCTTTTTTCCCACACATTATGTAATCTACCATTATTTACATACCGTGATATATTATTATATTATTAATATAATAATATATATCGATTTTGTAATAATATTATGTATTTAAACTAAGCCAGTAAGATGTTAAAAAATAACTATGATATTGCGTCCTAATATAGGAAACACAATGAATTTTTTAACTCAACTAGTTCGAATGTCATTATTTTAAATTCCTTATTAATTCAAACGGTTTCCTTGATTTGGATTGAATTTTAAATTTCTTATTACAAAAAATTACCTAGTACATTAAAAAATAAATTTTTAAGTTATTTAAAACTTAAAAAATTGAAATTTTTGGTTTATCCCATAAGTCTTCGAATTAAACAAGTTTGAGTATACATACATTCAATATTTATTCCGATGCATAAAAAAATAAAAGGTATGCTATATTTTACAATAATATACAATTTTAATTTGTATATCCAAGTCCTTTCCTCTCGTTTATAACTGTAGTAAGTAACTAAAAGAACAATAAAGTTATTATTTTGCCATTTGAATTTATATTTGAATTCGTTAAACGTCAGTTTATAGTTTATATAATTTTACTGGTTGCGCTGTTCGTAATATGTTCTATTACAACGTAAAAAATTACAAAACGACATAATACTTTTGATGTCAGAAGTAGAGAAGAGTCACTTTAAACTTGTGTGTTTGCATGATAATTTAAACTTCATTTTTGAAAATTAACACACATTTACAATTATTTTGTTGTAGGTGAGCAAGTAAATAATGTTAGAATATAGATTAAGTACTGGTAAGTTTGGAATGTATTTGTTTTTTAGTTATCAAAGGAAATTGCACCTTTTTCTAAGTTAATTTTATCGTAAAATTAAATTTTCGTTCAACCGTAAAATTGGATCAATATTTACTTAATCAACGAAAGATGAAAAGGTTCAAGATTTGATTACGCGAAAAACATAAAATAAATTTACATAAATTACAAATTTAGTTTTTCACAAAATGTGTATCGAGATGCAACTTTACCTAATTTAAAATTTGTTGAAATTACTTAAAATATTGAGTGGAATTGCAAAAAGTAGTTACGTAAAACGAAAACGTTCGGACATTCACATAAAATTCCTTTTATGCTTTTTCCATTACATTTTTTGTAACTATTCTAAAATGTTCTATTTACTGACTGAAAATTTTTGACTAAATATTAAAATAACAAAGTTTTAAAGTTTGCTTAACTTGTACAATCTATCTCGAGCAATCTAATTATGAATTTATACAAAATGACTGAAAATCTTACTACCTTGTAACGTTTTACTTTCCTGGCTATATTAATTTTTGAAAACACATCGTAATTCTCCTTTAAGTTAAATTTCTGCGTATTAAAATAAAATTTAAATTTAGCACAGCAATAATTTATTGCTAAAGATACCGGCAGCCATATAAATTAGAAAGCGATTTTGATTTTTACAATAGTTGAAATACATGCAAAATTTTAGAAACGAGCTAAATTTTTAATTTAATAAAAGCCGCCGACCATCTGGTAATTACATTTTATTTGTTTAATTTTGTCTCTCTAACTTCAAACAACATTTTAAGTTTCAAATTTAACTTTAATTTCTATTTCAAATTCAACTTTAAATTTAAATTCAAATTCCAATTAAACTTTAACTTGAAGTTTTGATTTTCAAGATTTTGAGATTCAAATTCCAGCGTTTTGGTTTTGGAGGTCGCAATACTAGTTAAGCTTATATTAGATTACGTCCCTAACTTTTACCGTTTTTGGAAAAGTCTGAGGATCATTTTTGATTTTAGATGTCTAAGAAAGTTTTAAAAATTTCACTAAGCTTGTATATCTTAATAAAATTTTACTCAACACTGATGCAAATAAATTTGACTGTGAGTTTTATTCAGTTAACTTTTGCAATGTTTTAATTTGTTAAAAATAATAATCATGGATTGGTAAATAATGGTTATTTTTAAAACTACTGGCGCCCTATAATAATAACTTTTTAAAGATTTTTAAGAGTAATCCACGACCGCTCTACGTTTTATTATCTGAGCTGCCGTTCGCTGTTTGGTGTAAAAGGCTTAAAGCAAATAAAACGCTCTTGATGGTATAACCTACTTTTATTTTTGTCACAAATTAATTCTAAATAAAATTATTGTGTTCTTTAAGAAGTAGTATGTTATACAATAGCGACTAAAGTGCAATTTTTAATCCCGAGGGCGAAATTTCTTTGCTTGTCACGTAGCAGAGGACAAAAGCGACAAATTTGGCGTAAAGCAGTCACTTTACTCTCAAAAATTCAAAAACTAGTGCCCGAACAAACTTATTACGAATACAATTTTAAGTTCAAGTTTACCATGACTATACATAAATCAAACTTAAAAGTTCACTCGCTAATAAAATACAGAAAACTTTCTTACTAGGTTAGGTTCAAACTTTTAGTAATGTAAATTTCGAAGTGAAGTGTTGAAGGTGCACGGACGACCTCTTCCTGGACGGTCCGAAGTATTATCTAACTCCCGCTATCGTTGTGTCGCTTTGAAGACTTTGAATTATGCTTTTTGCTGAATTTCCAGCTTCGTACAATTCACTAATAACTAGACGATTTTTTTAAACATGATAACTCAAAAAATAAAATAAATAGAGAACTGATTTCTTTTGTAATGAAAGGATTTTATTTTAATATAATATAGTACATAAAAGAACAAAAATTTTAAAGAAGCATTCTAGACGAAAAAAATTTAAAACAGTCTCCGTATTTTATTGTCACCTGGTATAATATAATTATAATAATAATAATAATACACGCAAAACATTCCTGTCGGAAAATAAAATATTTCAAGTAAACATTTACTTATTTGAACATTTTCTCAAAAATTCATCAAAAATGATAGACGTTTATTACTTTATCATATGAAATATGAGAAAGTATTATTTTCGTGTAGAAAAAAAATTGAGATTTTGATGGATTTACACTTTTTGAGGTCCCATGAGCTAAATAATACGATTTCCAAAAAATGTCTGTGTGTATGTCTGTGGTCAAATTTTGTGTGCGACCTACAGCAAAAACTAATGGAAACTATTTTTAAATTTTTAAATCTTATTATTTAATATTAGTTATTATTTAATAATTTAAATAATAATAAGAATTTCAAAACCAAATTTGAGATTTTGTATCTTTATGGTAGGAATTAGAGCTGATTAAATTTTAGTTAAATTTGGTTCATGGAAACAATTTTTTTTTATTTATTTATTTAATATTAGTTTTTATTATAACATTTTATTATCGGAACAGGCAAATACTGCCTATATCTTGAAAGGAAGAAGAAGAAGTTTTTATTATATATGTATTTTAAAAACTAATACGAATTTCAAAACTAAATTTGGTATTTTGTAACTTTATATTGAGAGACTCAGAGCTGATTAGATTTTGGGTCAAATTGATTGATAGAAAATATTTATTTCTTTTTATTATTAAAAATAATTTTTTTAATATTTAATAAAACTATGATAAAGTAATAGGCATGGCCACATCTGATTTTTTTGTATTTAATTAACCAGTTCTCTCCGGAGCATTTTCAGAACTAACAAGTCAAATTCGTTAAAAAGCTTTTTAAATTTCTTAAAAGTACCTACTCCATATTGACTTGTTATTTTATTTTGTATTGTAACTGTTATTATGTTATTAAAAATATTATTAAAAACACTAGCAGATTAACTTATAAAGCTATGTACGTGGGGTTTCTCTTTTTAGAAACATTTTAAAATTTATTGGTAGCTTAATCTTAAGGTTTTGAATGGTCAAGAGACAGTATAGCTGCTATAATTTAAAAATATTTAGCATATGTACAATTTATAATATGTACCTAGGATTTTTTGAACTCTATATAATACTACATATATCGTACATTCTTATTTCATTCAAATATTTTTACATATTTGCCCGAGGGTGCTCAAATTTTTTACAATTTTTAAGATTTATGTTGAAATATTATTTTCATCACTGAAATAAATAAAAGATTTTAATTTTTCTGACTCGATTGGCAATACTTATTGTTTTTAAATTTATTGACGTATTGGTGATTACACATGAGGTACTGAAAATAGGCCGCCACTTTTAAATTAATATAATTATAAATAAGCGTCAAATGGCACGGTAAAGTTTGTAAAGCAAATTTGTAAATATTGACATTGCTGTTCGTCGCTGTTAAAGCTCTGATTGGTTTCATTTTATTAATTTTTTTATTTATTGTTTATCGTATTAATATAAATTTACGAGTATATAAAATGTTTATTTATGTCGTGTAAATATATTATCCTTTAATTAAATAGAATTTTCCTAGACATACTCAACATTTTCTTTGTGTAGTTTCTTGAGAAATTCCTAACAAAATAGTTATAATAATCTTCTTGGAAATTACCACCTCCACCAGTGCATCGCAACATGGTACAACCATGCAATCATACTTTTACTAGGAGTGCAACATTATGCGATGCCATTACCTTTCTCATAGCTCAAAAGCTATATTATTTAGGACATATGCGTCATGAACACTCTGTCATAAATATAAATAATTTCAAAACCGATTGCATACTACTTGTCTTATAATTTAATGAGATATTCTCTAAATTATAATATGAAGTACAGTATCGTAATCTCTTTCGTTCACGTTATCATAATCTTGTATCTGTTATAATGAGCAAAATTTCCGTGTTCGGTTATTTAAAACAAAGCACCTACTATGTATTGTGCTGTATAAATTTAATAAGTGGTATTATACTAATATAATAATGAATAAATTTTTCATATGAACAATGAACGCGAATGAAATATATTTAATAGTTGGTGCTTATGAAATTTGAATTAATTTTCTTCAAACACTGAACTTTTAATTAGCTTAATCTTATTGTGCATTCTATAAATAGCTTACCTATATACTTTAAAAAAATTGTCGTTAAATTTTTAAGGAAAAATTAGATACGCGGTTATATTTCGCGTTAAATCCTTTTAGTTGCAGTGACCCGAATATTTGACTTTGTTGTACCTTTCAACGCTTTCGCACTCAAAACATAATGCCCGATATATTTGAAAATTAAAAAGTAATCTGTTTAAGATTTTTCAGTACTATCTATAATATTAAATAGTAAAAGCCAAAATTTTAATTAAAAAGTTTCTACTATAGTAATAAATTGTTTTGAATAAGTAGGTACCGCTTTTATAAATTTAATGTAGAGTGAACAACATTTTAAAAATTAGTGATAACACATTTGCAAAACACACAATACACGTTTCTTTATAAGTAATTCGTTGGGTTGATGTTGTGTAAAGAACAAATAAATAGTCAGGTTCACTACATTTAACCTCAATTATTGGGATCGATTGCTCTAAAATCTTTTCCACCGACAATCGAAACGTGTAATATTTGTACAAATCTGTAATTAATCATACATTTTGTCATAAAAACAAAATAAAAATTATTTTTGGAGTAATTATGATAATTACATTACATTTTTACATTTTTTGAGATGGTACCACTGTGTGTACGTTTGAATTGTGAACATCGTGGTTGTTCTTTCAAAATATGAGTTATGCCTTCAATATTTTACATAAATCTCAACAATTTTTAGTACGAATGTAAATCATATGAATTTGTGCCTTCTGTTAAGTATTAATGAAAAACCACAGTCGAAAACGTAATGAAATTAAGAACTGCGTACTCGGTACGATATATTATTATGACCGTCTCCTCGTCAAAAATACGTTATATAAAAATATTTAAATAAGTAAATTTATGTAATAAAGTAAAGCATGATACCAAAAATTTTACGTGCGGTTTTGTTATTATAAGTTTAAGATTTTTATCATTAAAAATACAAATGCAAAATGTTTGAAGTGGCCGCTGCCGCTTATTACTTTAAATACAAATTTTACCTTGAACTTGCTACAAAAATTGTAACGTGCAAAAAAATTAGTTAATTAGTTCATTATGTATGTTGTTATGTATGTTATATAGAACAATAATGTAGTCTCTTAGTGACTAACAAATTCGCATTTTTTCAAAAATATTTTTATCGGAATAACCTTCCGTTTAATCAATTTAATTAAATAATATTTTAATTTTGTGGAAAAGTTCTGAAGCTACATATAACCCTATTATTTTGAGATTTTGTATATTTTCGCATGAAGTTTAATTACATTAAAAATTTTGAAATTAACTGTGAAAATTGTTAAAACTTCTCCCAAGGCTGGAAATTAAAAGGGTTTGTTTACAAACCTGATCTTTTCTCTTGCGTCAAACACGAATGATTAGCTTAAAAGCATATGATAAATTTAAATTTTAAAATATTATTATGTATACATGCATAGGTACTACCTACAAAAGGAAAGTGTTCTAAAATGACATATTCGATAAAACGACATCTTATTATTATACCTTTACATTCCATGGAATCAACTTATTGGTATCTAATTAACTTTCGGTAAAAAACTAGATGAGATATCTGGCTTTGAATAAGTGTACAACTAATAGTTTTATGATGATGGTTATATTATTTTACCGCCTCAAGTTATTATTTACTGTCCGCTTGGTAGCGCTTTCTTTATAAATCCAAAGAAGTATTAAATATTATCTTGATTAATTTTATTTTATGTTAGCTTTATATTTTTATATACTAGCGAACAAGTGGTGAGTAGGTAAGTCTTAATATTTATTGTAAAATTTTGATATGAAGCAGTGGTTCTTCACATTTTCTTTACTAGGGACCCCTTCAAAATTATACACCCGCAGCGGGCGTCCCCTGAAAGTCCGTGAATAAGGGTTAAACATGTTGGAATTACATGCTAGTGTAGTCGAGAGTTGTCCTTATTAAGAATTAGTTGCTTTTATATTATTATAATATAGTTAGTAGCTTATGTAGATTATCCAAAACAATGCAGATTATCTAATGTAATGCTATTCACTACGAACATAATAAAAATTAGTAAAATAACAGTATAATTTAAACTATGTTTAAAATTTTTTGAATCAAAAAGCCTAACCTTTCGTGAAATGGTTTATACATATAAAGATTCGAAGTGATCAAATAAACGGGCGCTTATTATAATAGTTTTTTGGTATTATAATGCTTATTAGGACTTTAATGAACGAGCGTTTTTGCGACATACATACGTACTACATATTTAAACAAATCAATAATACTAATAAGTCTTTTGTTTAGCAACAGCTATATGATAATGTTGTACAATTAAAAAATTAACTTTTCTAAAATTGAACTCTTAAAAATAATACAAATTTTATACAAAAAATCTTTAAAAGTAATTAATTTTGACATGTTGTTTTAAAAATGTTTTCATTTTGGTTAAATTTGTACAATTTTTAATAATTAAAGGTAAAGTATTATATATTTCTACCCCCTTAAAAAATAGTGACCGTTCAGTTATTTTTTTTCTTAATTTTTGGTATAACAAAGTTCCATCCATTCCTGGTAGAGTAGTCGTGAACATCATTTACATATTGCAATTTAGTGTTTAAATAATCAGGTAATCCTTTATGCTTTATTAAAAAAATGTAAACTATGGTTCTATAATAATATAAATATAAGATAATACTTTTTTTGCTTTTGGAGAAGTGGATTTAGTATACTAGTCCCGTTGGTCATAGAAGGCACCAATTTCAAATTTCGCAATAAAAAAATCTAAATCATAAGAAAAGACTGTATTGATTGTAAGTATGTAATAAAGTCATTATTAAAAGAACATTTTTTTAGAAATGCAAAGATTGCGTCGCCGTTGTTGTGTCGTTGCAACAACTCATAAAATATAATGTGTAGAGTTTTACGAAACTATTAACTACTATTTATTAATTAATTAATTAGTAAATGATATATTAACATTTTCTGTAGGTATTAGTAACACACTAGAGTTGTTAACAATAGCGATATTTCTTTAATTTTTATCCTATTGTGTGAGTTATGAAAGGAGGATTATAAAAGCTTACTGAATGTGCTTTTTGTGGCATTCGTTTTTGATTAAATTTATTTATCGGACATTGGACTTTTTACGTTGAAATCAGTGGTTCCTTCAATAACTTACCTACTTTTTTGTTGTGCATATAATACAGTCACGATAACAGTTTATTGTAAGCTTGGGAAGCTACCAAAATGGGAAATATATTTTTTCTAGTATTAAACTTTTTACTTGTTTACGGTTTTTTTGCCAAGTTTATGCTTAGGTATCATAAAATGCTTTATTAAAAAATAAGCGTCCCGACTTTTTTGTAAATATTGTAATACTGAAATTTTTATCTTAAATCTATTAAAAATGATATACCTAAAAGATGAAATAATAAACAAATACCTACGGGATGTGTTAATTTAATTTTATATTATACTGTATATGCAGTTAAATTCTTATACTATAAGTCATGCACAAATCCTCCATTTGAATAAGCTTTCTTTGTTAGTTGATTTTCTGTTTTTTTTAACTTTCACATTTATTTTCTGTTACGACGACATCGGCAGTGTCTTATTAGAAAAATTAATTTTTATTGGAAACCTTGAATTCGATAATTTTCGTTATCGAACCCATTTTCCTTACATCCAGGTTATATTAAAAAATTCGTTAATTTTTTTATTTAAAGCTTTATCAAAGCTTAGAGCTACATACATACGTATGTACATATAGTATATAGAGGGAGGAACGATATGTCTTGATTATAAAATAAATAGGCTTGACTAGTTATAAAATCATTTTGTTTCATACAAATATGCAATAATATACATACTTGACTAATAAACGACATCCATTGTGATCGTAACTGTAATTGTGTACAATATGTACTTTGTTAATCAAAATATTAAAATAAGTTGAGAACTTGTAACATCAACGAGTTTCCCTATGTAACTTCGAGATCGCAGAACATGAACTGTAATGTTTAACGAAAATGAAGTTATTTATCAATGAATAGTTAAATTGGGCTTGAGAATATTATGCGGGTTAACATAAAATTGTTTTTATAATATTTCATTGTTTAGCATTCAAATTACAGAATCTTTGTTATCTTTACTGTGTGATTATTATATCTGCTATTTACTTAATTATAAAACTAAACAATATACCCACCAATAGGGGTAGATTGCATGTAATGTGAATATTACAATACATATAAGAGACATTTGGATGTGGTTTCAAGATTAATTTCAAAGTATACTTGTCTTTTTATGATTTTGTTAGTGAAAAGCGTTGTTCTTGCAATTTAGAGATTCTAAATCGTTATTGATTTATAGCCTTCACGTAGTATACACGCTTTCAAATTTATTTGGACTTTCTTCGCGGTGGGTAATAAAACATCGATGCGTTGCTCTTTCATAAATTTACTAAATACTCATACAACTGACAGTTTTTTTATTATAGAAAATATCGTTTTTGTATTTTATACCAATTGTATTTTTGGATATATTATTACCTATTACTATTTTTTTGTTTATTGACGGATAAAAACTTTTGCAACATTTAATATGTCAAATAAATTTAGCAAGATAGGTTAATCCCTTTTGGATAACACCGAAACAGATCATGTAAAAAAACTTACATAATTATGTAATCTACTAGGTTTTGACTGTTATCACTTATCACTGTATGCACTTCCTTTGCTGTAGCTTCATGTTAAGCATTGGAAATGTAGGTATAACAAAGAACGTAATAATTAATCATTGATAGATCACACAACCAAAACCACTTTACTTTCTCGAGTGACTAAAATTTGATAAATTTTAATTGATCAGGTAAAAATAAATATTTGGTTAATAGAAAGTTAGAAAAGCAAATAAAATTTAAACAGAAGTATAGAAAATTGTTTCTGATGAAATTAAAGAACACAATCAGAGGTGGCATTGAGGAAGAGGAAATTAAAGACCTTGTTTTAAATTTAATTTTTGAAATCTGAATCTTTGAATTAGTACTAAAATTGGTAAATAACAAAGACAAATATAACAATTACAATCAATATTACATTTAAAAGTTAAAATTGAATCCAAATTAATCGAGTGCATTTTAATGGCATCTTATGATAAGTAAAATTTACCGTTTGTTTACTATTTTCATAGTTTTAACGGTGCTATAATATTACTTCCAGTTATATTCTTCCATAAGTAAACTTCTAGAGGCGATAACCAATGCTCTTCCTTTTAAGAAAAACTTTGAGTTTCTGATATTTTGAAATGTCAATATTTTCATTTAAATGCGAGTAGTATATGGTTGCTTTTAACATTAAATATTTGCACCATCATAAGCTAGAAGGAGACTGCAAATATTACCCTTTTTCACCAGTTTTTAAATATAATAGGAGTATATGTTCATTGGTATCTCTTCTACGATTTCTCTGGTAGAATTGATAAACAAGCAATACTTGCAATCTCTTCAGTTTCCACAAGAGCGTCTGAATTGTCAAAATTATTCATTTTCTTCTAATATTTTTGTAAAAACCAAACCCAAGTGTACTACTATTTTACATTTGTTTATTTTGTGAGTTTTTTGTTATTGTTATTGGCAAATGTCATTATAACACATTTATTTTACTAATTTTTGTTGATATTTTCTGATACTTTTGCAAGCGGTTGAAAAAATAGTGTACGCGCCTCAATCCGTAAGTATTTTTATGGCCTCGAATCCTTAGAAAATCTCGGCTCCGTCTCGATTTTCAAACTTCATACTTTTCGCACAAACGCTACACTTACGGTTATCGGCACGTAATCTAGTACTATTTTAGATAACATAAAACAGTAATTGACTAAATATATTAAATTAAATAAAAACAAGCGGAACTCGAAAGAGCAAAGTTCTTACATGGGCTTCTATACAACCACCCTTCTGGTTTGAAAAGTTTTTAAACTAATTATTTTTGATCGTCATGTAAAGATAATCACATACTTTGCATTAATTGTGTAGTTGGTATTTATATAATAAGGGAGTTATTAATAACGAAAGAGTAATCACGAAGAATTTGAAACATGCGGACTAACGGACACGGGACCAGATTATAAAGCTTTTTGCTATAATACTGCATAAACAAGTCTAAAAGTTGAAAAATTAAATAATGGCAGTAATATTTATGAAATAATCTTTCTAGTAAAAGGAGAATCATTTTAATATTTTATTACGAATATATTCTATTTATACACCAAAAAAATTTTCGTTTCATATCATTTACACGTTGGTTTTGATTTTCCCTCCTTGCACCCGTTGCGTGTAGCAAATGCGTAAAGCACATAGTACATAGGTGACCTACGAAATTAATGTAGACTCTGAATAAAAGTTGGATAAAAATCCTGTGACAATATGCGATCGTAAATTATGCTTCGGGTATACCTTTAAAAAGTGTAATATACCGAATCCCGGATTGTTTACAATCTAATATTTTTTTAATTTAAAAGTGCTATTAACGCGCTAAAGTGAAAAAGTTCGAAATCTTCATTGTGAAATTAAAAACTGGTTCTGGTCTGCATTTTGTTAACCTAAATTAGCCTAAACAAATAACCCTTTAAAATTTTCCTCAGCGTGATATTGTTGTTTGTAGATAAAACTTTGATAAAACCCCTAAATTCATACCATGTCACATTTAAACTAATATAAATCACTTTGAATAATTTGTAAAGAAGATATAAATTCATTATTCGTATTTTCACCACTTAAACAAAAGTGCTCCTTTTTTTGTAAAAAAAATTAACGAAACTAATAATTATAGGGACTAAAATTCAAAAATTGAAAACAAATCTCATTAGAAATCGGTTTTATTAAGCTGTCAATGATTTTCACGTTACTGCTATGTCGTGATTGTTGCGCGTTACTTTCAGTGTGTCGGGTAATAATTAAATTTTATCGTTTTCTGGTGGTCACATTATGCAAATAAAAATATATCATATGGGTAGTATTTTTATTCATATTTATGAGACTAAAGAAATTTTTTCTTTGAAAAAAAAGAATTGCGAGATTCGAACCCGCAACTTTTTGTAACCTGACCAGCCAGTGTACGTACGTCGTACATTGTACGTACCAAGCCTTCAAAACGATTAAAGTCGATGAAAAATTATACATAAGCCAAGCAGGAATTTTTATACAACAGTTTTTTAATCCTTAATATAATAATTTTTAATTACGTATGTAATAATATAATTAAACCAGACAAAACGAGCAATTGATTTTATTAGTTTTATTGAAATTGTTGTTTGATTTTCAGTTTCGCTTAACAGTCACTTCACTTATTTGACATTTACATTTTGAAATTAGACCGTTAGAATAATTTATATCACATAATGGTATTTCAAACTGTCTATACCTTACGCTTGTACAATAAATAATGACAATCCTTTTCCTTTCTAAAACCTACCCTTGTTAGGGCAATTATGTGTCGCACATTTATTAGGTAAAAGCAAACACTTAACAAATTATATCGAATCACAGTTTATAGTCAAAATATTTAGTATAGTAACGTTAAACTTTATTATTAGATGATAAATACAGTTTCACATGACATATTAAGGTAATAATTAATAAATGGATATATTGTACAAAATAATATTTCTGTAATTGGTAGGCTATCCTACTTAATTTTAATATAAATATTATAAGAAAGAAATTTTTAATCTACAATCTATTTTAAACTATACGACTTTTGATTATTAATTTCAGTTTTACGTAAGGGTTAGTTGCCAGTGCGGAAAAGGTTGCTGTTTATAAAATTAAGTTTCTATTTTTACACTTTTTCTTAATTTCGCAGATACTAAATGAGCTTGCTTCCGTATGAATTAGAGTACGAAAAGAATATTTTGAAAGCTCCTGTAAATAAATGATTAATATCAAGCCAAAAATGACCACCCAAACTTTGTGGTTGAATAAAAACAAGCCCAATTTTTCTTTAACGTTCTCTGCTCTGACAGTGATCGACAATCGCGATAATTTTCAATCATGTTTGCTCGTGTATGGGGTTAATAAAACAACTTTTCTAAACGTTTTATAAATAATTACGGTATTTTGTAGTCGTTTGAGGATATTATAGTAATTAATTTTTTTTGAAACTTCATTCGTTGTAATTATGTAGTAGCATGCTTCTGTATTTTCTCAGCTTCGAAAGCTTGGAAAGATGTTCTTGAATTTAAAGCATAATAATTTATTATTGACATACCAAAAGAGGCAACTTAATCTAAATTTTAGTTGTCTCGAATAAAGGAAAGTATTTAAAAAAATTGTTAACGCTCTCGAGAAAATTAAGGATAAGTACCAGAACCTGATGAAAATCGTTTAGTATTAAGCGAAGGTAAGTTGAAGTAGGAAGTTAACGTTAGAAGCAAAGTTTACAGTTAACTTTGTTTGTGCACTTCTTGTTAAGGTTTTACACCCTTGAGATTGTCCAGTCATTACCAACACATTGGCGAATAAAAGTAAACCAAAAGTTATTACATATTTTAACGGATTAATATAACTTTTAATTCCCCACAGAGCTTAAACAAACGAATTTTGAACAATTAATGTGTGACATATTAAAATATTAATTAAATTGGTATAGTAGAATAATAGTTCTAGTTATATCGATAATATCGTTAAGAAATAAATTTTCACAATAAAACACGCGAAAAGCACATTTAGATACACAGGTTTTCGATGATGGTTTTATATAAAAATATAATAGTATATTATACACCAAGGTAGTGAAGCATAGTGTTATAACCCTAGCGCCAGATTAAATCCCAAGGTGCGTAGCACGCGGATTTAACGCGGGTTATAACACGCTTCACTACCGTGGTTTAATACAATTTTTCCACTACTAGGATTGTTTACTCTTATAATAATAATTGTTAATGAATAAAGTAAATCGTTTTAATTATTTATTTCAAATTATAAAACAAATGATAGTTTTTTGTTTTGATGTTGACACTTGCTTGAAAATGTTTAATTAATTTTGACATAAAGGTTACATTAAATATTTTGATATTTGTAAGTTTTGCGAGTATATAGTTGACGAAAACTATTTTGTCAATAAGTGTACTATTTGTAACGATAATTGATTGTAATAATTATTAATAATCGATTTATAAAGTTTCTAGTCATAATTAGCTGTCATAATTAATTCGTTTTCTCATTTCGCCTAATTGCTAAACGTCACAAAATTCCAATTTAATCAACATTTTAAATATCAAATTAATCTTATTTATAGACCGATTTTAATTATTTAAACACTATTGATAGAATTTCTTGGTTATGCTAATTCGTTTTACACATAAATTTTCTTTCAAAATGGCCCGAAGTTTCCGGACTACGCATTTATGTTCATTATTAACTACTAGTGAATAATAAAATATTATTCACCTCAGGTGACAGAAGGCGTGGTTCACAGTTCGATAACTTACGTTGAAATGATAGTGTTTATGGCTAGTAGTGGAAAAAAATTTTATTAGCACGGTATTTTTATTAAAGTAAATAATTTTCTTAATTTAATTTTTGATAAAATTTAAGTTTAGTTAGTTTTCTTATAATAATACACTTTACGATTATAAGTGCGTGCTTATCTATCATAATTTTAACCTACCACCTCACCTTAACTTAAAACGACTCTAAACGAGTATGTTAACATTTTATTACTTACCAGCATTTTATTATTAGTAACGAATGCAAAACTTTCTTTTAAAATTTACAAAGTAATACAAAAATTCATCTAAACAACTTGATCACAAATAACCTGGCGCAAATGTTTTGCTTAGCTTAGTAGGAGGAGGCTAGAGAGGAAGGGTTACTTTTTTGTATTTCCAAGTTTAATTAATTAGTTAAAAAAATAACGTTTTAGAATTTTAAATTAAATTTTTTTATTGGTTTATTTCAGTTGGATTAATTTGACCTATATAAAAAAAATATTTTATGCGTGGTTGGTGCTTACACAAACAATTTGCAATAGAAATTAAATTAATGGAACACTTGACAGCATTATTCAAAATTTATTTAATTTCGTTTTTATTCGTGTACAAAAAATATTGGTTCGAGTACCTTCTATGTTATAATGCCAGTAGGTGATAAAAAATGCATTCTCGAACAAATAAATTATAAAATAATTTCTATTAAATTTATGCAAATTGTCTTAATTTGGTAAAGCAACATGTGAGTATTACGATTTCTCATTTATATACAGCAAAACGTTCAGCCAAATGTTCTTAGTTGTGCTAAGTTGAAATTGAAATCAAGCGGCTGTATTAATTAGAGAGGAATTTATACATGTAAACTGGGAAAATTCACACACCACCATTTGACATTTAAATAATAAGTTTGATTTTATTCGAATGTTTCCATAAAAGCTATTTAGTTAGTTTTTAAAATTTAGATTTTCTTTTCAACTTGAAATGATTTTTAAACGATTAAACCATGTTTTTTCATCTACATTCTACAACGTTTAATTACTTTGTCAAATTAAACAGCGAGATGAAATGCATTTTAATAGGTTTGTGGTTATTCCGAAACAAATTTAAAATACTCAGCTACGCAAAGCACCCCCGAATGCATCGTTCCGCTAACCGGTTTAAATCCAGCGTGACCTAGAGTGGATTCCAATCTCCAACTGTTCACAGTTGCTTTGAATGCATTTACTGTACACCATAAATATCCAAGTGGATTGAGGAAACAGCTATTTTCTATTCTGTTACCCGACCCTTTGGGTTATAGACTTAATGTGTTTTCAGGAAGTTGGTCAATATAGCGAAAAATATTTTCATTATCCTGAATACCACACCATTATTAAAAAATGTACAATATTATAATATTAATACAATAATATAACTTTATCGATTATCTGCCATGCAAAGAGAATCGCTTGATTTTAATGTCTTCTAAAGATTATTAATTCTAGATTATAATTTTTATTTATTACAATAATATATTAATTAAATTTGATGAAAACTTATATCCAGGAATTTATGTACATACATACGTTATCAGAAAACATTATCATTCTGAAAACATTTTTCCTTATTTTAAATAAAATAAACGTCATTCTTGACATGAGACAAGATTTTGGTATGAAATTCTAAATACATCAGTCTTTCGTATCATTGTAGCACTTGACGTGATCCAACAAAGATGGTCTTTTTTCTGAAGGATTTGATTTTAAATGCCTACTCAAATTTATATACTATGGTGGAAACAAATTTAAAGCGAAACAAAATAAAATAAAACTTTTCGTGTTACCTACTTCTCTTTGCTTAATTAAATTGTAGTTTAGACGTTAAGGCACGATAACAGCTTTGTGAAGTTTTAATTAAAAAATATATTTATTTATTAAAATTCAATTTATTCCTAGGTTCGTGGTGCAGTTTTCTTCCAAAATTCCAGTTGTAAAATGCATATCGTTTCAAGGTGTCAAATAACTAGGCAACAATTTTTTGCAAATGTGTTGCAAAAAAACAAACAGCACTAATCGCATACCACTTGGTGTTGCATGTGTCTATAATAGGCAATAACCTGTCTAATTAGTCATTTGGCAAATTTTACAGAATGTCAACAAGTGCGAGGTTTATCTTGAATGTTCATTTTGTAATGTTATTTATGTAATGTTTAAAACAAAATGTCAAATTCAAATTCATGTAACTAAGTACATCTTCATCGATCTTAAACGACATTGCAATTAACGTTTAAGATACTTTTGTTTTCTAGGTACTCTTAAACAACCTGTAACAATGAGCAAAAGTCATGAGTCAATTTGGGATACCGTGCAGGAATGGATAAATAGCACAAAGTAACAATATTGTGCTACATTGCCCTGCAATAGGTCGGCATGCAATTTAAATTTCAGAATGTCAGAATATGCATTAAACATATATCTATTAGAAATTAAATTGAAGGTTAAGTGGAAGATTTGCATCCAAAGTTAACAACAACGGTTCCACGTTTAAACTGTTATCGATTTCTTCGCTCCTTATAAATGGTGCGTCTGATCTTACATGGATGGACGAAAAAAAATTGAAATAGGAAAAAAGGTTTGGTAATGAAATTTATGTCAAAACAAAAATGGAGTACAGCGTTTAATTAATAAAATAAATTAATTAAATTAAATAAAATTAAATAATAAAATAAGTACATAAATTAAAACTGCAAAGTGAATGTAGGTAATTAAAGAAATACTTGACGCTTTAACATTTAAAAATTATACATATATAATATTATGTACGTACAACGTTTTTATATTTAATATGTTTTTTAAATTTATTTTTAAATTACTACAAATATTTACGATTTTAGTAAAAAAAATATAAGTTAATTCGAAAGTATAAATCCAGACAGACATATAATTTCAAATTCTCATGTTTAAAATTTGACTATAAATTAAAATCCTTAATAGCAAGCAGTCTTTGAACTTTAAAATTGCTTTCTGCAGAAATAATATTTTTTCTTAAAGTTAATGCTATGATTTATATAAAACATAATTGTATTTTATAAAATAAATATATTTTTAATACGAAATAAAACGCAGAAATTGAACTTTTTCGTAAACCGCGAAAAAGAAAATAAGAGTATGTGTAAGACAAAGATGTATTCAGCACGCTTTAATTTTCTGATAAGCTTTTTAGCAGAACCTTTATAATCTAACGAATAAATAAAAAATAATATAACTGCTCTAGAAAATGAAGTTCAAAATAACACGCCTTATATCCTTCTTTATCGCCTTACTCAAGCGGAAAATTAAAGAATAATATCCATGCGAACATAATGCGGGAATATTTCAAAGAAAACCGAGTTGAAATGAATCCAAAAATTTTGGCAAGTTAGCCTGGTATATCCGTAGATCATGTTAATAAACTCAGGCAATTTGAAATTTTTCCACATTTAATTTTCACTGAAAGTTTTATTTAAATTTTTACAGAATTCAAAGCCAAGGTTTTCAAATTATTTCCAAACGTTTCAAATTAAAGCAAGTTTTATAGTTTAACTATTTTTTTTTAATTTCCTAGACTTGCTCAAAATAAAAAACGACAAGTTTTCAATTTACTTTAGTCTTATACATAAAACGGTCACAGTAAATACGAATGTGTAACTTGTTAAGTAGTTCTTGTTATTTGAGGTATCTTGCAAAGGAATGTTGCAAATCTTTGCTTGGACGTTTCCTTTCCTCTATACAAAATACTTTTGCTCAAATATGATGTTATGGTAATTTAATTTCAAACTAAAATTATAATTATACGGTTTACGGTTTAAATTTTATCTCAAGTAGGTATACAAAGTTACCATAATTGAAAATAATATAAAATATAGGTGCTAGAAGTACAATTTAGGGTGATTCCACTCCGCATACGGTTTAAAACAGTATAACTTTTGCTTAAATAAAAAATTCTCTAATAGCAAAAACTTATAAAAATGTACACCTTCAGAATTGCTATGAATTGGGTATGCAAAGCGCGTAATATTTACATAAATAACAAACAATGTTGTCTAAAAGTACAAAACTGAAAATGTCAGAAAATATATTTTGTGTATTTCTAGATAACCAAACGAGAAGAATTTAAATTTAAAACCATTTGCTTAATGCGTCAAGTATAGTAGAACTTTAAGGAAACAGTTTGAGATTAAGTTTATTAGTTTTTAACAAAACTTTTCCAAATAAATATTACGTTAGTTGACTTTAACGTCTCTTTTATGTATTAAAAAATTTAACCCCTAGTGTCATTATGTGAAATTACATCGTAGCTATTCAAAAGGTTTTTTTTATAAATATAGCATTTATACAATTATCTGTGTTGCGCAGCAATGAGCAAGGGCTAAGTTTAATAATTTAAAAGGATTTCTATTTAACTGATCGGCTTTACATAGTACTTTACAAAGGTAATAAATTCGCAAATAATCAATATTATTTTATTGATATTTATTAAACGATAAAGGTTGAAGCAATAAATCATGTACTTTACTATAAACTGATACAGAGAATTGTCGAAACGCTGCAACGACCATAAGAAATATGAAAAAAATATGTTTTAGGTAATGAAAGTTCTTACAAAAAAGTTTGTGACAAATAGTCTTTATGTAATGCAATCATTTGCACAACCCCACCACCGTTATTCCAGCGCAATACAGATATAAACACAAGGTTTTGGTATGATGATTTATCAAAAGATACATATACTATGTATGTACATACTAGATACATAATAATATGTATATTCATCACAGCAGTATATCTTTGCACTACGAGTTTATTAATAACACAAGGTAGATAGGCATTCTTAAAACGGAATAAAAAAATATAAAAATATTCGTTCTGATTATGCTTGGTGGGTCATTCTGTTTATAGATGATTTACTTGACGAAGCTCTAATTTTCAAGTGTCAGTCACTCCTACATTTACCATTTTAATTTTTAATTCGTTTTCCTGTAAAACCTCCAAAAATAAAAGTTTATATTTTTTATTAATTGCTCCTTTGCATAAATTATGATAGTTGACTATTTCACGATTTAACTCAGGTTATTAGTATCGGATTTTTTAATGGAGTGGTAATTACATTGTACTTGGAACATTCTTATACGAGAGTTAATGGTTGAGTAAAAATAGTCACAAAGCACAAAGTTAAATATTTCGTTATTATTATTCGATTTATGTAGGTACTTTATGTTATGCAGTGCATTTCATCATGATTTAATAACGTAAGAGCATTATTTTTTAGTTTAAGTTATTTTCTAATATGTACGAACTTTATTGTACTTTATATACGAAGGGCCGTCAACTTGGCAAATAATGTTTATACAATTTACAATTACTAATATAATTATTATTGAACAAAATTTAAATAGAAACGAGTGAGTAATACATGTTTGTAGTTAGTAGCAAATTTTGACTTCGTGGTATTTAAATTCAATATCCACGACTTGCAATAACTTCCAAGGCCAAGCCATTAAAAATAAATGATAGAAAAGCGAATTCCGCACTTGTTCAAAGTGTATAAGAATTAATATAATTAAAATACTAAAAAAAATTAATATAATTGAAATGGGCATTGAAACGATCATTGGCCTGGTTGTTAGTGCGACCAATTGCTAACGCTAAGAGGCTCACTTTGTTGTGGCCGTCTCCTTGATTTGGAAAGTTCCTATGTTAATGAACTACCAGTATTAACAATAAATTAGGATATCACGCACATCTGAGAAAAAACCTAGTGTATAGTAAGCTACTTCATATTCTGTATGTATCAGCGGCTTCGGAATCGGCTATCGTCGATGTTTAAGTATAAACAGATCAGCAGATCTGAGCAAACAGGGTTATCCCTAGCCAAAAGAAGAAGAAGAAAATTATAAAGAATAAATAATATAAAAATATTGTTTTCATATTTCTTGCGGTTCTTGGAGCACTTATAATAAATAATGTGAGGTTACTGTAAACTTTTTCAAGCAGTTTTTTTATTACATTTTAATTTGTTTATTTTTAAAAACATTTAATTATGCACCGTAATGCATTATATACATAACTATTGATTATTCGAGTAGTAATATATTATGTATGTACTATATCAATCAATAATCGTGCTAAATTTGATTAATCAAATTTTTTGTATTTTGTTCTAGTATTTCGAGGAGAGGCTATAGCTAAGTCCCTGTTTTAAGTGGTAAATTCTAGCAAGAAAATTAAAATAATTTGTATCTAAATTTGATTAATCAAATTTTTGCATTTTGTTCTATTTTGAGAAGAAGCTGTAGCTAAGCTCTTGTTTTAAGTGGCAAATTCTGGCAAGAAAATTAACATACTTTGTATTGCAATAGTTTCTACCGTAGTATTTGGTATTGTTATTGATTTGTGTTTGGTTTTGCATGGTTTCAATTAATTATAAGGCTTTGTTGATTGGATTAATTTAATTAGTTTCTGAAGTATAAGAAGTTTGAGTTTTGTTACATTGAATTAAATATATTGTTGGTATTGGATGAACATCATCAAAAATAAGTAATAAATTAGTAAATATTATGGAAGGTAGAAAATATATTTTGCATTACTATGTCACACATATTAAGTTATTACATATAGAAGATATAACATCAGTTATTAAGCTGTGTGGTTTATGTTAATACGTTGTATAGTTTAATTTTCAACAACATTGCACAAAGTACAAACAAGCTAAGCTACCCATGGGAGAAATCAATTTCAGCAATAAAGTTAAAGATGAGAAATAAAAATTAGAACTTCCTTGACAAGTTCTGTAACAATAAAGTAGAGCATTAACGTCTTCAAGTTTAAAGCCTGAAAACTTAAGTTAATTTTTTAAATTTAAATATTTTCTAGCGTTTTAACTTATCTATTTAGAAAACATCAATAGTATTAGGTAAGTTTTCGACCATAGTAATACTTTCTTTTAAAACTTAATTTGTTTTCTATCTGCGGTGACTATTAGAAAGTAATAATAATATCAACTTAATTTTTGAAAAACAGAACATACACTGTATTCTGTACAAAAATTTTTAAAAGATTATTTTTTAAATAATTAAATTAATAAATAATTTTAAAGAATTAGATAAATAAACAAAATAAGTTTAAATCTCAAGTGCTACTAAATTATTTGTGCCTTGGCCGTGATTTCACGTTAAACTGTAAATTATATCGTACACATTCGCTTGTAAATACACTGAGCTTGTCAAATTTTGTTAAAATTAATTGTGTTTAATTTTGTCGCAGCACTCGATAATAGATATATTATTATGTGGTACATCATAAGGAGGGTTTAGTCTAGCTCATTTTAGTAAAATAAAAAGTTGAGAACAAATAAATTTTACAATTACACGAAGTAATTTTAACAAATGAAGTTTTTTTTAAAGCCCTTGTAAAAATTAACGAGTTCATAGCAATATATTATATAGTACACATTGCTCTCCAATGTAACGATTTGGCCATTATTGTCAAATTGCAGCTCTCAGAGATATTAGATAAAAATTATGATGTTCAGTTCCAATCATCTAATGGGAAGAAGAATAATTCAAATAAGTGTTCTCATAGATTGCAAGACTACTTTGACGATTGCTATACCTTGTTATCAGTGTAACCACGCATATTGCATCCAACTTAGCAGACCAAAATTATTCTGGTAAAAATATAAAAAATGAAAACATGATATTGAGTTGAGATAGCTTTAATTTGCTAAATACAATACAAAGGTTATTAAAACCGCAAAAATATCTGAGCATATTGAAAAAAATGTGTATAATAATTTTGTAGGTAATTCGTAATTTCGGTTGTTTACATTTTAAAATCAAATTTAAATATAAAATGTTTTCGTAATTTAATAGCATAAAATTTAAACAATATTCTATCAAAAATCTAAAATAAGTACATTCATGCGTTTAAACGTCCTTTTGCGTTGCGAGTAAACCTCAGTTTAAATATTATGAGGAAAAGCTCAAGTTACAATGTAGTTATTGAACAAAATATTGTGACATCGAATTGTACTTTTTTCTCATCACCGAAGTATGGTACAAGTATTATATTTTCGTTGGAACATTATGATTACGATATTCTCTAATATAAATTTGAGTGGTTTTGTAATCAACCTGTCATAGTTTAGCTTACTTGAGCAGAAAATGGTATTAATGTACCAACCTATATTTTGTGCTTTTATAATTTTGCCAGAGATTATATTTAAACCAAAATGGTTATAGTAACATTAAATTGAGTAATAAATTATCTGAAATTAATTAAATTGGGTTATAAATTAATTAAATTTCTAAAGAAAACTGTTTAATGCAATTTTGCAGTACATATTATCAAAACATTTATAGATTTTATTCAAATTCGAAAAATTAATTGAACTACATAGATGGAAAACATTCAGTTGTATATTTAAAGTGCAAACATTTAAAAAAGTAATACTTGACATGCAATTTTTTCATCTTGTAGATGATATATCTACAGCTGATGCATTTCCGAGGCAGAAGAGTGATTTCCTGCATTATTGTTCCTTAATCAGTCTCTGTCCTCTTTTTTGTTAAACAACTTCGTCTTTCATTAGGAGTATTTATTCTTGAAAGCAAGTAATTAGAACGTTAGATTTTTTGTAATCCAATTACGAAAAGTAATTTAACTTGAAAATGTTGTCAGTCATTCAAGCTATTTCGAGCAAAACAATAATAATTATAAAATGAAAACAAATTATCTATTTTTTTAAACTTGATTTATCCATGAATGCATTAATACAAAAAACATTAAGTGTTATTCTTTTTTAAATAACGAAAATTTAATTTCCACGCTTGTACAATGAAAGCGTCTAAAATGTAAACAGGAAATATGTATTTACACTTAAAACTTTATAATATGAATATGTCATCAGAAGCGGAATTAAGCGGATTGGGGTAGCAGATTTTCCCAGTCTGTCGCTATTTAAGACATAAATGGAAAGCATAACCTGAGCGGTAAGATTTACAGAGAAAACATCCACCCTATGCTATACAAACTCAGTTTTAATTTTCTTAAATTGACATTTCTTTCAAATTTAGAATTTTCTTTAAATTACTTTATGTATTAATTTTTTTAAGTTGTAATATAACAAAATTAATTATTGAAATTACTTTTTTTAAATGTACCTACAATGTTAGGAGTGCCTTATACTTATAATGTAACATAAATGTACATACATAATAATATATGTATCTTAGGTAATTCATAAAAAAAATAAATACTACATTCAGAAAAGAAATTAACAAATAATTAAGAAAATAATAAAACTGTATTATATAGAAAAACAAACAAAACCACGTATTTGAATCCAATTATTTAAATTTTTATGTCGATAAAATTATGAGGATTTTGTACTGCTGCATTCATTAAGCTGTTGATCGTTCTTCACTAACTCAACATTCTAAACATTCTCTGTTTATATTGACAGCACGAGTTGGGAAATTATTTCCAATATTATTTGTCCTCAAATAGTTTAAACGTAAACATTATTGAATATCTGTGAATCAACTATTACAATTAGATGTTATGGAAAGTCTTTGAATATCGTATTATATTCAGTAATAATAATTTTAATTGGCATACCATACTTTTAAGTTTGAACCTTTCAAACTGGGATAGGTAAAACTAAAAAAATACAATTAATGTTTTTTTAGGGCACTATGGTTTCATATAGCAAATAAGTCACGCGAGAAAAATGTTAGCCTGCGAGCCCGTAGAGCGAGTGGGGTAATTTTCTTAAGTGACTTATGTAATTAACACACGAGTGCCATACAAGATTTTATCCTTTTAATAACAATTATAAAATATATAAATTAATAAAATATTTACCTTTTAATAACAATTCAAAATATGTTTAACAATTTTTAAATTTTACAATTTCATCAAATTTAAATTAATAAAAATTTATTAGTATGCTAGTGAGTAATTTTCAATCAATAGAAGCGAGTTAAACATTTTTAGCATACTGATTGACTTATAAGTTAGTTTATTGGTTTAAAATCTCTATAACTTTTGGTTTATATCGAGAATAATTGGATTCTGATAGGATATCTGAGAGTAGATAAGGTGTCGGGAATAGGTGAAGTGTTGGTATTACGACGACTGCACCCGAAAAAAGCTTTGGAAAAAGAAGTAAGTGGCAAAGTTTCGAGGTTCAAGTTGATGTCATATTTTGAATTAAGGCAAATTTCATTGTGGTGGTGCCAACCGCGAACATTACACTGGAACTAGGTACTACAGTGGTGAGTAACGACATACTAAGTAAATTATTTTGATAAGACAGGTGTCTCCGAGGGGGTCGACCTGGATACTGTACTGCCACGTACACGACGTTTTCAATCAAAGAAAATAATAACGAAAAAAACAGACACATATTATACTTAAAAATTAGAAATTGATTTCCGGATGCGAATTGGGTTGCATAAGAAAAAGCCAACAAACTGCGGCAAAATTCAAAGAACCATAACAACACTTCCAGATGTCTGAAAACAACGAAAGACCAAGATCTAATAGTTAATTCCTCCATTAGAGATTACATTAAAAGAGTAAGGGAAGAGGAAAAAAGTGGGGGAGACTCGGAAGAAGTACGAATATTTCAAAAGAGTAAGAAAACAAAAAGGTCACCAAACTGAAGTGCTCAAGTATTGAACCAAGAAGATAAAACTGTCGATATGGAGGAATTTAAAATAATGCTAGCAAACCTAACAGGGGTTGTTAATGAGGGTTTTCAAAAATGTGAGAGAAATGGGAGAAAAACGTGATGCGATGGAGGCAAAGTGAAGAGATGAATCGCAAGCGATGAAACAAGTGATTGAGAAACAAGTAAATTAGAAGATAAGGTGCAATTACTTAAAAACAAACTGAAAAAATACGAGAAGAAGAATACAAACAATATTATAATTAATAATATCTCATTAAATGGGTTGGTAACGCAGAGAAAAGTGGAAAATTTCTTGAAGAAAGAATTGAAGATCTAAGTTGAGGTGGCGTATGCTTTCAAGATAGGAAAAACATCTGGAAAGAAGGTAATAGTGGCAAAATTGAAAAACCTCAGTCATAAAATAAAGCTTATGGAAAACAAAAATAAATTGAAGAGGACAAGGACCTTTATTGAAAGCGACTTGACCAGTTTCGAAAAAGCGGTTCAAGGTAAGCTGCGTGTAATATGAAAGATGGTAAGAGGGTAAGAGTTGGATTTCAACGACTGTACAGAGACGGTAAAACCTATGCATGGGACAAGAAGACAAACGACTTGAAGCTTAACAAAACCATAGCACCCCTGACAAAAGACTGAAAGAAAACGAGAGAACAAATACAGGATCGTCTCGACCCTATCATACTTGGATAATGAGGCAAGTACGTCTACAAAAATAGATAAGAGATGGTAAGGTAAAAAAAAACGGTAGGGGAAAAAGGAAAGGTAAAGCTGACGAAAAGGAAATGAGATGGGCAACGTGGAATGTTAGAACTTATGAACTTAAGTGACTTATTTGCAGTCACTTAAGTCTTCCAACACGCCACCCTGCTGGTTTAATCTAATATTAGTTTTTAATTATTATTTTCAATAAGAACTATTTTTGGTTGTAGAATTTTTATTAAAAACTCTTTTGTAACATATTTGCAGCCCTGTAAAACATTATGTTATATTATAATATATTATTTCTACATATGTATAATAAATACGGTCTAGGACAATTAGGCGCAGCCGAATAGGCGCAGCCAAATAGGCGCAGCCGAATAGGCGCAGGACATATAGGCGCGGAGCCGTTTAGGCGCGGGACATATAGGCGCAGAGCCATTTAGGCGCGATGCTATTTAGGCGCAACCCATTTAGGCGCGACCCATTTAGGCGCCGAGACATATAGCGCGAGACATATAGGCGCGATCCGTTTAGGCGCAAAGACATTTAGGCGCAATAAAAATATTAAATAAAAAAATAACTTTTGTGTAAATTCGTTTCTGATGTGGTTGCGCTGTCAAACCCTACTCTCCGCACCCTGCGCGACCCTCCGGGTCGCTCGACTCGAGCGGTTTTGACACGCGCTTACTACTAAAACATCCTCAAGTAGCTCCAACTCGAAAAGTTTGGAAGTTGACGCAACTGATCTCGAAGCTGACTGCCCAGTTAATCACGGTGCCTTAGTTAATTCGGCTTTACGTTTTCTTTCGTCACTTAGAAATATATCTATGGTTTTAATAAGTTAGTGAACCTATTATATTATTGCATAATAAATAATACTAATATAATGAATAAGAACATAAATAAAAAATACTGTAATGGCTTGCGACTAAGCGGATCGCGCCTATATGTCTCGGCGCCTAAATGGGCCGCGCCTAAATGGGTCGCGCCTATATGGGTTGCGCCTAAATGGCATCGCGCCTAAACGGCTCTGCGCCTATATGTCCCGCGCCTAAACGGTTTTGCGCCTATATGTCTCGCGCCTAAATGGCTCTGCGCCTATATGTCCTGCGCCTATTCGGCCGCGCCTATTCGGCCGCGCCTATTCGGCTGCGCCTAATTGTCCGGGTCCGTAATAAATATGTATATTATAATAATAATAACCGGGATACACTATCAGAGTATTTTATATAATAGATTAAGTTCATGAATAAATTGCAAAAGGAAAAAACTTTTTAAGTTTACTATTTCCTGGGTAAGGCAATTGAGAAAAAATTACACTCCCCTTACAACAATAATAATCTGTATTCAATTAGGTTTTATTTTTAGGTTAGTCGATGAAAATTGTAAATATTTAAATAACCATCAACATAATGTTTTAGTATTTCTTCGTAGTTGCTATAATTATACATTAAAATTATATTAGAGCAGTTCATTTTCGTTTTAATATTTTTAAAATTAAAACTTGTTTGAAATTGTTAATTCAATACTCATTTTGTAAGAAAGTAATTTATTTTAAAATTTGTTTTGATTGTAAAGTAATGGAGGATTTAAAATTAAATTATTCTTGTCGAAATAATAAAAGAGCAGTGAAATTACATAGTGTTTTATTAAGTTAATTGAATGTATTTAAGATAGGACAATTATCACGCCATAAGAAGCTATTAAGAAGCTTTTCTTTGCTTCCGAAATACAATTTTCTTTGTAATCTAAAAGCCCATCTTCTATTACCAAAAAGGATTAAAGCGTTCTTTTGAAATTGTTCATCACAATAAAATCTCCAATACTATCTTATATTTATAAGGGGTTTGCGAGTCTCGCGGGTGCGCTTATCATTAAACGATAACAAATGTAAAAGAAATTATTTTCTATTTCGCAACACAGAAAAGTTTGTAAGTTATTTCTTGTATGTTTTTCCCAAAATGCTTAACATAAAAACAAAGATTCACTTATTTGCAGAGTAACGTTTAAGAGAAACCATTCGACAAAAGTAAAATTCTCCGCATTGTTTTTTGAAACTTATTTGAAATTCCGGCATCCAATAACGACAGAACAGTAGATTACATCCGTTTTCTGTAGAGACAGAGCTTTAACCTATAGTGGGACAAGATTGACCTTACATTTATAAACGTCAGCACAAACTAACCTAACTCTCAAAGATTCGACCCAAGCATCAATATGCAATTTTTAGTAAGTTTTGTGTGTTATATTAAGTTAGAAAGCGTGGAAAAACCTTTTCCATTTCATGTTGCGGTCAAATTATATTTGCAAATTTTATGATGTATTCTATATTTGAATTCCCCAATTCACTATTTTAATAATAGAAAAAGGTTTTCTAAAAACTATTGTGATTTAAGTTAGTCCGATTTTATATTAAAACGTCACCATCGCGATTTATTTTTTATTACATTTTTTATGTAGGTACGATCATAAAGGTTCGCTACTCATTAAAAATATGTATCTAATAATTTATTTTAATACTATTGAATTTATATTATTATCTAAAATCAAATCACGACTTTTATTAAATAATACAATATGTGCTTCTAGTTAAATTAATGTCAAGTCAAATTATGCTATTTAGTTTAAAATGTATATCAATTATTGTAGTGTCAAGTAAGTGAAACTAAAATAAAATTTAAAAATTAACAAGTTAATTAAGCAATGGCATGAAAATTATGTTAGAAATATATTTTTTTTATGTAAATTATATACCGGGTGGCCAGCCGCGCATCCAAACATAGAGGCTTAATATAGGAAATTGGTTTATTTTTAAATTTCTGCTTACCATCATAACGTATTTTAACGAAATATATATCAGTCGAAAGGTATATATTTTCCGGGTCAAAGTTATGCAATATTTACTATATTGTTTTTAGTTATTGCTAAAAATACAAATAATATAAAATTTAAAATGACGTAAAAAAATCTTTTTTCTAATTACTACTAATGATACATTTTACAATGAAAACTTCTTCAACAGTGTAAATACCTTTTTACGGTTATTGTAACGAAAATTTATGTTAATCTGTCGAAATAACTTGATGGTATAATCGTTATTGAAAAAGAAAAACAATAATATTTTTTATTTAAAATTTTATTTTTTTTTTTAGCAATAATTAAAATAACAAAATTAACAGATTAACTAAATAATTAAACAAATTTTTTCATGAGCTTTCAGCAATGTTTTATTAATAAAGCAACACAAATTCGTTTAATATTGTTCAGTTAACCATAAATTTTTTAAAATTTTAATTTAATATAATTAAATAGGTATCTTAATATAATATTAGTAAATAAATATTAAATATTATGAAGTAGATGATGATGATGATAAATATTAAAATTTTTACCTTTAGTGTACGGTGCTGTTTTCAAAAAAAAAAGTATGGGCATGTGTGTCTTAACGGGATTGCATAAAATTAAAATATTTGGTATCATTTATACTAGACGAGCGTTGTTCAGTTAATATTAATCCTTCTAATCTTGTTCTAAAGAAAAAAGTTCGTAATTTAACCTTTTCATTGTTTTTCGGAAAAAAAATATTGCAACGGAAGGATAATTCTTATTTACTAAATTAAATGTGCATTGTACTGAAGTTGAATTGAAAATATTCAACTTATGCCCGATTTCTTCACCTAGAGATAATGTATCTATTAGATAAATTAACGAAGTAACCAATCAGACAGCAACAAAACAAAACAATCGGAAATATGATTGGCTACTTCGTTAATTTATCATATAGATAGATTATCTAAGAGATATCTCTAGGTGAAGAAATCGGGTATTAGTGGAAAGTGTCACTACAAAATTTTTTGAAAATTTTCTGTTTGAAAAACCAAAGTACTTTCAAGTAGTCGCTAAAATTATTGGGAATGTATAAAGTGGATTTTCTTAAATTACGATATTCGGTTCGATAAACAGGGTTGGTTGACTATTTTTGGAAAGTCGAATTCCAATTTTCTTTCGGAACCCGATAAGTTTCTTCTTTTTCATCAATAAAATTGCCGAATGTTGTTCATAAGAAATTTTAGCGATTTAACTTATTCGTCTCTGTTGAACTTAAACTAGATTAGGCAATTATTTAACAAAATACAAATGAATTATTGCCTTAGATGACTACAGATCAATAACCTTTTGCTGTTAATGTAAATTATTGTTGTTGCGTCATCGTCTAATTTTTAAATTTCAAACATCAGCCGTGTGCCGTTGGCGTTACAAATTTTGTTATTTTTCTTTTAAAATATTAATTTTAAAATTTTAAATGAATATTGTTAAAATT
This sequence comes from Lycocerus yunnanus, assembly GCA_036346125.1. Taxonomy (NCBI): domain Eukaryota; kingdom Metazoa; phylum Arthropoda; class Insecta; order Coleoptera; family Cantharidae; genus Lycocerus; species Lycocerus yunnanus. The sequence goes on along the minus strand of JARFIX010000010.1, from coordinate 10,069,629 downwards.
TATTTAGATATCCAAATTTCAAATGACCGAAAGGTTAATTTGAATAAATTTTTATTCAATTTCATACAACCAATTTTCACTAGGTATACCTATTGTGTAAATTTTTAAATAATTTTATTATTTACATTATTGGTCGTATTTAGTAATATTCGGTAGATTAACATCTGCAACCGTCATAGATTCATTATTTGTGATAAATTTTGGAATTAATGCATTAAAACATAATGTATATAAGTGATAGATTGTTAAGGTACTAAATCCTCGTACAAAGGCTTACTTTCAAGAAATTTTAGTTTTTAAAACTGACAACTCATCTACAAGAATTCCAAAAGCAACATTTATGTAGTACGTAAGTGTTTCCCAACGTATTAAATCGTTTAACGTATTAAGATTCTTTAAAAAAATTATAAAACTCAGTTTATGCGCAAAACTTTGACACATTTTTGACATAATTTAACATGGATAGCAAGCTTTTCCTATGCTGAAGAAATCTTTTCGTAAGGAATTAAATAGTCATAGATACCGACCTAAAAGTGCTCCACATTATGTCTCTTTTATTTCTCATAATCAGTCTGATTAGATTCTTACCTGTATAAACGTCAGCGTTAGCGAAGAGAGAAACCAGATATCAGCAAAAATTATTGAACTTAAAAATATAAAACGTACAAAAGGAAATTTAAAACGTTAAATAATATCTTGAAATAAGAAAGTAAAAATTTTCAAACCACAATAGTGAAATGTGGCCAAGGAAGCATAAGGTAAAATTAGAATCTCAGCAGTCAAAACAAACTCCAATAAATAATAATTTAGTAAACACCTGCAAAAAAAGGGTAAAACACAATTAAAACGGCATCTTTCATGCCCGGTTTCTAAAAGTTGCTATTATCCGAGATTTCAAAACCTCGGATTATATTTAAGCCAAAAATCGCGTTTCACAAACGCATTTTTTTAAGATTACGTAATCCATCTATATAATCCCAACTTGATTTTTGTTGTAATGAAATAAAAATTATTATTTGACATCTGTCTTATAGGGCAATCACCAATCAGTAGAGGTATTCTAAAAGGTAAATGATGCAAAAAGTGGTGTAGAAGCTTTTATTTTTTTAACTTGGGTGCAAACATGTGATAAATAAATATGTTATGGTCACCCGGCCATTTTGGCAGCCAAAAAAATGTAGAAAGTTTAGAACTACTTTGGTTTTTTGTCCACACCTCCTAATCAATGCATCTTAGCCAAAAGTTCACGTTAAGTGGTATGGGCGAAAACCACGGTAAAAACACGACAATTTTTTGCAACTTTGTGAAAACCTGAGATATAGTACTATATTATATAGGTGTGCAGCTTGGAAATGAGTACTCTAAAAGAAAACCCCATAAAACATATTTGTAGATCATCAAATTCTGCGTTCACTGAGTACTAAAATTTTTAAATTCTGTCAAGTACAAGTCAAGTCTCGAGTCATAAATCAATTCTCGCAACCATAGAGTGAATTGCCATAACATTATAGAATCGCAGCAGAGTTTCTCGACTTGTACCTTTTAAAGTTTGTATGGTAGTACCCACATATCTGTTGGAATCTGCTCAATTTTGTTCGATATCTGTAATATTGTCCTGGTATGATACATTGAATCCAAGGTAGCCGAAGTTCTTCACTTGCTCAATTATTTAATACAATGTTAGCTCTTAGATGGTCGCAACGTCTGAATGCCAGTGCTTTCGACTTTTTTAGATACACAGCTGATACGTTTTTGCGACATTGTTGAGTTGCCCTTTGGAGGTCGTCTTCTGGTTCCGCAAGGAGTGTTTGGTCAACCGCAAAAAATAATGTGTCCTAGGTCGTGTCTGCAACTTTGAAGCGCTTTGTCAACCTCTTCTGCCATTGTTGAATGACGTCGTCGTCGTTTTGTCCAACGACAATACGCCGTCCCACAGGTCGCATCATGTATGGGAGCTCTTGTTCAAAAATAGAACTAATGTTCTACACCAAGCACTGTATTTACTAGATATGATCTCGTGCGACCTTTCCTCTTCGCCAAACTTAAATTACCACTTCGTGGAAAATGTTTTAAGTCTATGGAATCTATAAAAGAAAATGCGCCGATCACGATTCGACATCATGCCAAAATTGCTTATAGGAGGTGTTTTGTGGATTAAAGTATCGCATCAAATCGGGTTTACTTTGAAGGTGAAAAATAAATTTGGATGATTAAACTAATATTTTGTGCTGCATTGAACAATTCCGGTAGTTATTTGATAAAGTAGAATATCCCTTGCAAATTGATTTATAAATTTTGTTATAGAAATTACTTTTATAACATTTTGACATTGACAAAATACAAATAATTTTTTAATCTAGATATCCACCGCTTAAATTTTGTAAAAAAACGGCTTATATTTTTTCGGGTTTCACAAAAATTTCTCAATTTTTTGCAAGTGTCAAGTTTAAATGACATGCCTGATTTACACCACAACTTTTACGTAAATTTAAATAAAATTTGCCAAATGGAAAAAGTTGACTTGAAAAGAGCAATTAATTGCAAAAGGTATTTAAAATGTATAGTGTAAGTATATTTTGAATTTCTTCTGTTATAGTGGATTGTCAATATAATCATATCAATTTTTAAATTTACACAAGTATGCAAAAACATGTTTCAAAGTAAATTTAGATTTAATTTTTATAAATTTGCTTTTCTTCGTGTTCCAAAAACATAAAGTGCGCAGAAAAATAACGTGATAAAAGCCAAGTTGACTACTACAAATATTTAATTAATGGGTGGTTTTCTATTATCTTTCCCATAACTCACAAATTGATCTTTAACTAGAGATCTCAACATTACAGGCGACCCAACCAAGAATAGCACAACAAATATTAAAATTTTTAAAACCGACGGATTATATTATTGAAATCAACAAAATTGACTGTTTAAATCTTGGCTTACTTTAAACCATAGAAACTGCGCCTTAATTTTTTGTGAAACCGAAACCAAACTGAACTAGAATAAGCTTATAGTAATCCTAATTTTTATAAAAATATAGCGTGCTACTGCAGTTCATGTTAATATTTATGACAAATTTTTAGTTATAAAGTTGGCGAAATGACTGACATCTCGGCTTAAAAAAAATGGCTTAAATTTATTTGTGAAACCCAAATGTGTTATAATCGTAGTTTATATCGAGGTTTAAATATTTTGGATAAGCCAAATGTTTTATGAAACCCATTTGACATTTAAGCCGAAATTTAAGCCGAAATCGCAGTTTAAATGTTTTATGAAACCGGGCATCAGTCCATTAAATATACATAGAAATATTCAAATTTTTATCACATCACACGTGAGTAGATGTGTAAGTGGAGGTACCTGTAAATACGTCAAGGGTTATTCTCAATATGGATTTGTGCCTAACAGATTTAATTGCTTTTATCAAACTTCTGTTCGAGAACATGCTTTGTTTTCATAACAAGTTTTTGGTAAAAAAAATTGGTTAAAGTAGTAGGTAGCTACCTTTTCAAATAGATTTTTTAATGGCTTGATACAATTTATAAATTTAAAATTAAAGTTAAACGTGGTATAAAGTTATTATAAATTGAATATTGATTATTGAGTGATTCATTGCCGTTTTCAATTTCTAAGAGTTTATGAAATTTGATAACACTCGGATAAAACGAAATAAACTTCGACCACAATTCTCGCTTACATTTAATCAGTTGCTTTAGATAATTACTTTATTGTTCATTTGCTTATAAATGCAGGCGTTCTAGAATTTAATTTCGTTCTCAACTGCAAAAAAAAGTTCAAGAAGACCTGGAAAATTAAAACTCAATTGTAATTATTGTAAATGATGTGGAAATTAAAATTTCATTTTAAACTTGGTGTACACCAGAGATTACCGAACGCTAAATACTATGGAGAACACTGGTTGGTGATAGGGATAACGATAAAAGTTGATTTTGATTTAACTCCTCGAGCATTTATTGTTTGCAGAAAATGCGAAAACTATTTGAGTGATACTCAGAGCCGGATTTAAAGGTGAGAGGCTATAAAATGTGTATAAAATAAAAATCAAATATAATAAAATACATAATGTCTTATGTGTTATGGATACCAAATAATGTATTGTCGAACAACAAGTTTTACATCATATTTATAATGTAGTTTGTAGTAGACCTCACGCCATCATGTTTACAATATAAAAAATTTCATATAGTCGATTTTGTAATAGTTAAATAGTAGTAACAATTTTGTGGAGAGATTATTTTGTGTTTTCTTCTATGTGTTTATTAAATTTTTAGTTAGATTCTAATTATACAAAAAATAGATATATCATTTTGCGCTAAGCGAAAGTTGCTTCGAGGAATTTTGAAGCTTCCTTATGAAGAGACCCCTGGGCTTCATCTCCTACTACTCTCCCCTAAATCCAGCACTGATAATCGTATTTTGTCAGAAAACTGATGCTAGAAAATTTGATAAATTGTTAAAATTTTACACTATTTGCTTTACTTCAGGATATGGTCCGTATGTTACTAAAAAGCTAGAGATAAAAGAAAAAAATATTTAGCACAATCAAAGGCTGTATGCCTTGTAGCCTTATTGAATGTGTAGCAATTTATTATAAAATTTGAACAGTTCTATTACAACGTCCTTAAAAAATAAAAACAACATCACTTTATAATTATTAACTTTATTTCCATCTTTTGTAAAAAATAATTCATTTTGTCTTTATTAAGCTGCTAGCTGATAAATTTTTAACTAAAACTCAGTAACTGACTTTATGACCACTCGATAAGGCGGATAGATTAAATGCATAACAATTTAATATTATCCAATCAAGAACATCTGTAATAAATTGCAAGCTAATAGATTCCAGATTGATTTGAATAAGCAGTAACGGAAATCAATAAAACGAATTATAATTTTATAAAATTTCAGGATACATTTTGAATTTAATTACAATATTTTATCCAAGTTTAAAAATTTTAAAATAACATATAATGTGATGTGTTTACTTAGTATAGATAAATAAATACCATCTATTTTTTTAGTTCACTTATTTACCATCACAATGTTTTCAAATTACTACCCGGAAGATTAACGGCACAGTTGGAAATCTTATCGTTTACGAGTCTTGCTAATGCAAGTTCAGTTTATATTGCCAACATTTATATTGATACAATGTATACAAAAGTCATTTACAATTGATTCAATTATATAACTTATACTCATTAACTGTTCCCTTGTCATTACATTTTTTACTAGCTAGGGTTTGATAAAGTTGGACTTCCACATAATGAAAAATAAATAAAACAATGTACGAAAATGAAAATTTTTTTGTTTCTCAAACGCATTGCAAGAATATATTTTTTGTACGGCATAATTCTCGTACACGAGAGAATTAGTTTTACTGACCAATTATTTTATTGCTTAATTTTTTATTAACTAAGCATTAAATTGGACTAAAATTGTATGTAAAAATTCACTTTTGTTAGCTAAACATTATTATTTCTCTACGTGACATCAGTACAAGAGATAATCGTTGTTTTTCGGTGTAATGAATTTTATACTTGGCCGACAGCCAAAAAACTAACATCGAGTAAGTCATAGATTGCTGATGGTAACTATAATTTTTCAATATTTTATGTTATAAATTCTTTTCCTTATAAATCGTCAACTAAAATTTAAAATGGGAAGCAAATTTTTTGGTTTATTGTTTTATAATATACGTAGATTACATCCTACGTGTTTATATTTATACGATATACGGGTGAGTCTTCGCGAAAAGATGGCTAGCGATACTCGGAACAGTGTGAAAGTAGTGGACAAATAAATGAGCAAATAAAAAATTCATATTTTTTTGGATCGCATTAAATGCAAATAAAAACATAATACAAGGAAATACTAAAATTTCTTTTTTAAAATTTTCGTTTGTTTAAAAACCGAACAAAGTAGATAACACAGAAGGGGTTTTTAATAATTAACCATATTAGGGTATGCAAAAGAAATTGCGAAAGGTACATGTTAATATTATAAACTTGTTTTGATATGAAATATTGCACGAAATAAGATACTACAATATGGTAGTAAGTAACCCCACTTGTCAAACATTTTACACCATACTTTCCAGGTAGAATAAGTTCTACACAAATATAGTAGTAGTACATAGCAGTATATACTTTACAGATGTAATACCTACTGCATAATATCGTTTGAACTTTAAGTAGGAAATACTGTTTAGTTAATATAAGGAGATATTCCATTCATTAGCATAAAAAAATTGACCATTTTCGCAATCTTTTTAGAAAAAAGAAACAAAATAGAACTTTGTCATGGCAGAATATTTATTATAATATATTGAAAGTACAAATTTAAATATTTCATATAAAAATAATAAAAATTTGTAGTAGTACAGTTGCTTGAACGTAACCCAACACAATCGATGGTGTACAAGTTCACGTTCGTATTACTAAAGAATTTTAAGCTATACGTTTTTTCGCGAACTGCGAACAGAAAATATTAAATGGCTTTAACCAGTAATTGGTATAGTTAGTACCGCTAACTACTATATAGCAAAGTTAACTTCATTCAAAGTTAGTTTTATGCAAAATTAGCATAAACGCAATAAATCAAAGCCAGACCAATGATTAATGTCACTACTGCAATCTGTAGTAATTTAGTTTGTGGAAGCTTTTAAATTGTGATTTTCTTCAAACTCCAAACAAGAAAGATTTGTGATCAACCAATAAAGTGGTCAAAATTTGTGAGTGAATACAGTGCTTCACGGGTTCACGTTCGCTTCGTAATAAAGCAAAATTTAGGTAATAGTTTTATGTATCTAATTGTAAATTAACATACATAGATTTTTATTGTTGAAAAATACATAAATTATTTGTATGGCATCTCTTTACTTTATATTTGTTTATTGGAAGTAAAATCAACCACATCTGAGATTAATTTGGAGTAATTATCCGGAATAAGCAATAAGTAAGTAACGATAAGAAAATACCATTGGAATTTATTACGGTAACTACAGTGGTAACCACTACACACTATACGGTAACTATGTATAGTGATTACATAAGTGATCACCTTAATTATTTTTCAAGTTTCTGAGGAAATTCTTTCACTAAAATGTTCTAGAACTTTTCCAAACTAGTAATATATTAAAAACTAAAAATCGATATTTATTCTTCAAAAAAGTGGAGCACTCCATAATGGTTTAAGTATAGATAGATACTTTTTAATAAAAAGAGATTATTACTACTGTAAAGTAGGTACTACTATATCCTAAAGTAGGTAATATGGCTACTATTATTAGGTAGATAGTTCATATTAAATACAATCATAATCTTAATATTACAAAGTAGATACTTTTAATATACATAGTACGTATTTGAAGTGGTTGTTTTGCCTTATAAGATCTGCCTGCTTCTTTACTTTTTTTAACACAGAAAATAGTTGCATGTACATAATAATGTATGTACTCCCATCATAATATGTACATACATACATTATGTACTACATGTTCAGATGACATCGATTCTTTGCTTTTGAAGCAGGAATAATTATTGTTGCGTTACCAATTTGATTTGGACTTGCAATTCTCAATTAAATTACGCAAAAAATCTTGAAGATGCGGGTACTAACATTGTAATTAAAAAACGCAATGTCGTTCCTTTTGACGGATCGCTAAGAATTAACAATATTTGAAAAAGCCCCATCCTTACAAGGTGTTTGCATTAAACAAACAAGCAGCTGCGTTCGCTATTCGTTCAGTAGTAATTATTTGATTCGCTCGTTGTAACCAGTTACGAATTGAATTTATGATAGGCTCTTACAGGTCGGTATGTAATGAACTGTAAATTATTGTGTTTTAGGTATTTTGGATGTTAGGACGATAGAACGTGAAACCTCCATTCATATAAATAAAAGGTCGTGGCCGACGCACTAACAACCATATTAACGACTAGAGTTTCTCAATGTAATCTCTCTACTCGGTAAAATTTATGCATAATGATACCAACTTTTTAAGCCGATTAAGAATGAGCTTAATTAATAACAATGTGCAACAGTGGCATAATTAAACGAGAATTTATGATCTCTTCAGTTTGAATTAGTTAAAATTCTAAATTTCACCATTTTCAGCTTTTATTCTTTCAAGTTGTGCTAATCTGTAATTTTAATTTGTCAAACAAATCGATCAAAATGATAAATTGCCCAAAGCAATTTTAGTATTCGAACCGATTTGTGAATACCTCAAGCGTTAATTTTGCGGATTATTTGCTTTATGAATAAAAAGTTTCAGATAGTTGACAAACCCCAAATTGCGATTGATACATTTATTTCAAGGGAATTATGCATTTTTTTTATATTCGATTTACTACTACGCTACTTTCCCACTACATAATAATAAAAAGAAATATTTCAAAAAAAATAGTGATTTTTGGGAGGTTATAATATTATTTATTCTGAGTGAAAAAACTCATAAAAGCATGTGTTTGATTTTTAATGAAAATCAGCGAATAGACAGCTGTTTGAATTTCCACATAGCACACTGATAGATTTCGGTTCGTTAGGCTGGATTAAAAAAGGCTAATTAGAGGCTAAAAATAAACGTTAAGACGATCTAAGAAAACCAACATGATTATTTCGTTATCATAAAGGGTGCAAATTGCATAAATGTTATGTGAGCGCATTTCTTCAACATACAGCGGTTTCAATTCTCTATCAAATATAAATTGATAATTACTTGCAGTGATTGAGTCTTTTTAAATGCAGTACGCGTATTAGAATTTTTGATGCCAAACTTAACAATACACGAATTAAACAAAACAGCAGTTTAAAGGACCATTTTATAGTTTTCGGTGCGTAGATATCATCTGAGACAATGCTCTTGATATTGATCTTGTTTATAACCATTACGTTGTCACTATTTTCTAACAAAAAAAAAACACTCGGTGCATACCCACAGATACATCCTGAATTTATTTAATTTGCTTGAACTATATCATAATCAAAAAATAATTAAATAAATAATTTTAAAAAGGCACTCTACAATAAATTTTGCAAATAAATAGAAGTAAAAACCATTTATAATTACATAAATACTGATCCCGACAATGTGGGAAACTCATAAAGATGTAATTTAAAGATTATCAAAATTAATAGGAGAGTTCGGTATACGGTGAGCTGAGAGTCCTGTGCGTGAGAGTGACGTGAACGTGACGATCAAACCATAGAGATGGCTTTTAACATCCCTATACTTGTTGTTATTAGACTAAAACATATTTTATTTTATAGTATTATGAGTAGTTTACGGTATATTTGGTTTTTATTAAATACAAATTAAACAAATGGTTTAACTATCATTATACGCTCTTACGAGCCAACGATTTTCAGACAACCTCAAATAGCCAAGCGAGTTAATCATGAAATCAACGCCCAGTCCATCGTATAAGTTGTAAATATAAACCACCCCGAAACGAATGTGACACTATTTTAGAACTAATAAAATTATTAAGTCCGGATCTGCCGCCACTGGTAGAAATTATACATGTTGAACCTGAACAAGCATCCTTGATGTTGTAATTTTTTTATTTTATTTCGGCTTTCCTTATTAAGGATACAACCGAAGTTATTTACCCGTTCTCTCAAGAGGGCACTCCAGCAATTAATACTTCAAAGATATTGAAAGTACCTTGTGTAAGGACCACCGGCTTTACGTGCCTTCCGATCGCTTCCGATACACGGATACGGTCATACAAAGTGAGCCTCTACCCGGATTCGAACCGGAGTGCCTGTTAGCAGCTGATCGCGCTAATAACCAGATCAATGACCGTCTCTTTGTAATTTTAGACGAAAAAAATTTTAATACTTCGTATTTTATTGTCACCGTACAGTTATTTTAATAAAATCACAATAAAAAAAATAAAATTGAACGTTTGAATTTTTTTAGAATATTAACAAATTTGCCTAATAGGCCATTCAGTAAAGGAATTGTATGTTGCAAACGGTGGTGTAGAAAATTTTATTTTTTAACTTGTATAAATAGGTACAAGCATGTGAAAAACAAAATGCTAATACGAGCGACCTCAGGAGAACTTTTGGCAGCCAAAGAACTTCAACATTTTAGGACTTTTTAGTTTTTGCATATAACTCCTAAACCGTGGATCCTAGCAAAACATTTGTGGTTTAACAAATTAAAGAGATTAAATTCTGCGTCGAATGAGTACCACAACTTAATAATTTGGTCAAGTGGTATGGTCGAAAACTACGGTCAAAAACGACGATTTTTCTAATTTTGTCAAAAACTGACGATATACGTGTGAGTGCGCGTCCGGCATCGATCGCGCTGCACTAAATTCGCTGTAACTTTTAAACTAATTAATGAAATTGAGCATTCAAAAGCTCAAATAAAAGAAGAAACATGTAGCTATTGGACTATTATATTTTCAAATATAAAAATGAATATATGAAAGAGAAGTATATGTATATAGTTGGAACATACGGAGATATCCGATAAAATCGCTAAGAGCTATTATTATATATTCTAAAAATTTTTTTTACATTAAATTCACTCATTTTTAAGTTCTATTAATAATATATGCTAGTTAGGTGGGTTAAATAAATTTTTTATAGAAGTTATTAACGTTTAAACGTACTTCTAATTTAACGAATTTTGGAGCAAAAAAATTATTTTTATTTTGTAAAATAAAAGGGTTGATTTACTTTTAACCTAAATCCTTTAAAGTTTCTTAAAGTACATATTTCAAGCTTTAAAAATCGTACCTGTAGAATCCCATAACGCGATTTAAGCAAGAGTAATATGTGGTTAAAGTTAGGTATGCATTTCAGATTTTATTACTTACCCAAAATTTTGAAATTTTGGAAGTATACATCTTCAATACTAAATTTTTGAGATTTTTTACTTATCGGATATTTTTATACATTACTTCTAGAGTAATCTATGAAAATTTCAGATCTTTATTTTAAGAATTGTAGAAATGGTAGAGCTCTTAGCGATTTTATCGGATATCTCCGTATGTTCCAACTATATACATTTACTACTCTTATATACATTCATTTTATATTAGAAAATATAATAGTCCAATAGCTACATGTTTCTTCTTTCATTTGAGCTTTTGAATGCTCAATTTCATTAATTAGTTTAAAAGTTACAACGAATTTAGTTTATCTATCTCGAGTATTATTAGTATCTCAGTTTTGACAAAATTAGAAAAATCGTCGTTTTTGACCGTAGTTTTCGACCATACCACTTGACCAAATTATTAAGTTGTGGTACTTTTCGACGCAGAATTTAACGCTCTTAATTTGTTAAACCACAAATGTTTTGATAGGATCCACGGTTTAGGAGTTATATGCAAAAACTAAAAAGTCCTAAAATTTGAAGTTCTTTGCTGCCAAAAGTTCTCCTGAGGTCGCCCGTGTTAGCATTTTGTTTTTCACATGCTTGTACCTATTTATACAAGTTAAAAAATAAAATCTTCTACACCACCGTTTGCAACATACCACCTTATTTCGATTCTCTACTGACTGGCCTATAATATCTATAATCTTCTTCAAGTGCCATACACTTCATTGTGTAGGCGATCAGCTTAAGCCAAGCTGACTTTACTAGGAATATAATTAATGGGGTGGTTTCCGTTGCCTTCCCCACAGTCCAAAGATTGATATCGGACCTTTGATCACAGCAGTGTAACCGACTCGACTAGGAATCGAACCATGGTCTACAGCTTTAAAGTCGGCCGGTGTATGCTTTACGCTACACTGCTGGTCTAATATCTATAATACCTTCACTAAAATAACGTCATATGTATTTACCATTTAGAAAACTACATAATATTAATTATAATAGTACTATTTATTATACAATATGTACAAATGTACATTGTATGATAGATCGCGTATTTTAACTGCCACTATTAAAGCATAATTCACTTTAATTCTATTGAATATCTTTGTCCCTTAAGGTGTAATTTAAAAACCAATACACTATGTACGTTGTTCGAAAAGCATTCAAACACAAACAAAATCAACAGAACATACCATTTCAGTTATTTTAAACAATGACGATTTCTTAAATCAATGGGTAAAACCTTTGTAAATAACCTGACCAAATGCTCTCTCTGCTACTTCTAATTTCCGTTTCTAATATAAATTTCAGCGTTTTTCATCCGAAAATGCGTCAAATTTTGCGTCTGAAAATATCAAGTGACAATTTTCTTTTAAATTTGACCGTGGCTTCCATAATAAAATTATGTTTAAGATTTTAGCATCTTAACTTTTATTGTTTCTTTAAACTCCGTATTACAAATAGAAAAGTATAATTTACTTTTTGATACATCTGCAAGAACTATGGTAATATGATTTATCTGGAAAAATAAGTAAAAATAAGTTACTTAACAAAAACCGAAATTATTATTGTTACAAATAAAATTTGCAACAAAGATTTTAATATAAAGTTTAAATTATTTGTCAAGTATTTGTGTTTCATATCATTCAATAAATTCAAATAATATTATGACATAAGGCATTTAGGGTTCGGCAATACTTCGGTCAATGGCCATATGTACGCAAGTTTCAAATAACTGGATTCGTACCCATCTAGAATTGGACACATATTTATGATATAAACTATTTTTATTCAGAATAATGGTCATTACAACCGCCCAAAATATTTATTTAAATTAACAGGTTAACTGAATAATTAAACGAAATTATTTTTCAAGAGCTTTCGGTAATGGTTATTGCTGTCATCGGATGTTTTATAAACAATCAGTATAAAAACATGAAAACCAAATAATTAGGTCTAGTCATCTAATTCGATTTATTTCTTATTTAGGCGCTTGAACCTTCTAGTACGTACATAATGTGGATGATGGAGATTTTAACAAATTCAGAAATTTGATTGGGTTATTAACGGAATAATTTCTTTTTACCATTTTAATTATGGAAAAATAATTTTTTTCTTTGTAAATTATACATTTCTATTATCTCTGAGTTGATACTATTAACCAGAAGAGTTTCATTGTGAAGCAACTAATAAATAAAACCACCGTCAGTTTCGAAATTACATTAAATGAACAAATAAATTTCTTCTTATCGACTTTCTAGATGATTTAAACTTTCCACAACTTTATGTGCAACTTCCAATATTTTCAGGTAGGCAAATGGAATCTTGCTGCAAATAGTCTAACTATCCGTAGTATATATTAAGGATAAATTTATGTGATCCGATAATCTCTTAATTCGTTTTTCTAATGCATAAAGCACTCTTTTAACCTGCTATCATTTAATTGCTGATACGTCTTTCTAAAGGTTCCAGAATTTTCCCAAACCTTCGAGAACATCACTTATGTCCGGTAAAAATTCAACTTTCCGGGTTATTTGGAATGCACTCCTTTTTTTGTTCACCTTCTCGAAACAAAAAGTACAAAGTTTGAAATTTTGAAAATTATCTAAAAACTGCTCAAATAAGGTGAAACACAAATTTTCTTTATCAATATTACTCTTTAACGCTTAAACGCACAGCTGCATGACATACAAACATGCTTTCCGTTAACTTTCAGAATTGTACAGTGTATTATTATGAAAATACTTTAAATCGGTTTATGTCAGGATTAATATTGTATTTCTTTTATCTAATAATTTAGGTCTGTGTATGTACATAACCGATCGTATTTCGTTTATTTTGTTTATTTCTTTTTATATAAAATAATTGAAATTAAAGTTATTGGTTATCATTTTCTGCCAGAAATAAAATTGTTTTTTTTTTACCGTAAGTTAATAAAAATATTGTGCGTTTAGAGGTTAACATAATGTATGTAACTATGCATACAAGTTTATTTATTCTTTTAATTTAAAAAATACAATAACACTTCATTAACTATAATAATTACTTCTTATTAATTATGCCAGTGCTGTAAGAACTTGAGAGTTTCCCTGAAAAATATTCACATTATTGCAAGAAGGTATAATATTAACTACAATAGTTGATATTGGAAACACCAAAGAGGTTAATGTAGCCAGCTTTGAAATTCATTTTGAATGCATCGTCCTATGTAGTACATATGTACCTTAGAGAATTTTTAATTTGGCAGTTAAATTTGCTCGTTAAAAATTATATGTATGTATTTCTATAATAAATGTTGTTCATTTATCCATCAACTTTTTGTATAGTCTGCAACAAAATAAATAAAAAGATATAATAATATTTATGTACAATATTATATTTCGTTATAAATATTCCGTGATATTATATTCCGTTATATATATTTGTTCCTTTGGTATGCTTTATAATATTTATAAATATAAATCTAAAATTTAAGACCAAACAAAAACTTTTAGCAAAAAGTTAGAAAAAAAACTTGATTTCATTCCTGCTTAGGTACCTATCTATGTACTTATGTAATCAGTAAAGCAAAAAAAATTAATTTTCAACTGCAAATTTTTTTGTCTGCTGTCTTGAAAGCAATAAAGCATTTTTAAATTGTGATGGACTGATGCTGACTGATGATTAACCGTTTGGATTTTAGCAAGTTACTTTTAATATATTAGAGATACTTTATATTATATTATGCGTTGATATTCCACAAAAATTTAATCCCTGAAACTTTCAAATAATTATTTAGTTTTTGACAATTTTGGCGAGCAAAACCTTATCGCGGTTTCGAATACAGAGTTGGGTGCTTTCCAATTTCGCTTATTACAAAATGTATCTGAAAACGGTATATAATTTTCCGTATACAGGTGCGGCATCGATTATTTACTAAAATTAAATTAAGTATAATAAATAGGTATTTTACCAATAAATACTTAATGCAATAATAAAATCCTAGGGGTGTATTTAAGCAATTTAAGCTAATCAATATACCAACTATTAATAGCCATTCATCCCATTTTTTTCGATATTTATTAAAATTTCTGGAACGTTCTTATTGAATTGATTATTAAAATAATAAATAATAGAAACTGCACTAGTGTGATAAATCAATTGAATGGTCATAGAAATATTTCATATATGTTGATATAGTTAAATAACATTCAATTTATACTGAAAATTAATATTTAATAACAAACTTCGTTGTTGTTTATTCACTGAAATGTTTCAAACCCATTTAACATTTAACAATAGAAATTATAAATTGCCATAGGTTAAGTTTACGTCAAGGCAATCCAAAAATTTAATTTATATATTTTTGTAAAAGAACTCAAAGCGAAATAATACCGTTGTTTAGTAAAATATAAAATTAAAAAAAAAGGTGGTTAGCCGAGTTAGTTTTTCAACTAGCAGCCTCGCGCGTCAACTTTTCCATTAATCTAGTGTCTAGAGAAAAGAAAAACACACAAGAATGAATGAGGCTTAATTTTTTTTTATTTGTATTCGTAAAAAAAATCTCACTGCATGCAACAATATAATCAAGGTTTATAGGCAAATTTTAAAGAACTCAATTTAACTCTAGCTGTAGCTTAAAAGAGTTAAGTAATTTTGTTTTATACGTGAAGGGAAAGTTTTGTTGTATTTTCTTGTTAAGTTAACAAAAGCGGAGTCAACACTTCAGCTAGGAAATGTCCCATTTAATTTGGATTTACCAAGTACAACTAAATTCTACCCTTCGGTGTGAATATCCAACCTACTTTGAAATAAAAAAACTTTTATTTGGTTTTAAATTCATAGTTTTTGTGAAAGAATGAAAAGGAATCATTATTTATCAACTTGGAAATGTTATTTACCAAGTCACGATTTTTAAAATTAAAAAAGTTACATAAAGTTACATTTACTACCAAAAACTGCCGAGAATTTCTTGAAATAATAACGATGCAAAGTAGACGCATTAAGATATTTCCCACAATTTCCCATTAAATCTTTAAATGGAAATCCGAGAAAATTGTAGCTCCAAAACTGGGTGTGTCGACTATTTCATCTGTTTCCGTCATCGCAACACGAATAAGTCTTAAGATTCGCATTAAAGCACTTGTCGGAGAATCATTTTGAAGTCAAAGTTTGAAATTTGCTAATTGTAATTAATCTTTTGTAGGCTGAAACAATTTTAATTATTAAAATTTTGACAGAATTATTTAATTATAGCAATAAATTGTCAGTTTTTGATGATTTACATTATTCGTAATCACACACTTTTGATAGATTGATAATTATTAGGTAATAACAATTTTAAATTAAGCTAATTATAATCAAATTTATACCTCTCTCATATAAATTGATTTATAACTTTTTTCTCACCTATTTAGGTTCTCGTTCTCATTTTACTTGAATAATACTTTAGATATATTTTCTAAATAAGATAAATAGACATTTATTACAAAGTTTTTTGAGAAGTGAAATTTCGGTAGCTTATTTAAATCTATACCTGGAAAGTACAACTAAAAATTTGGTTACCCAGCTCGATGTAGTACATATTATACTACGAGCCTTGCCTATATCGTAGTAGGTTTGAAAAATAGTCATGTGGTTGTAAATTTGTTCCTTTGATATGCTTTACCACGGTAATAAATTAGTGGCTGTATGAGATTTTCCAGTGCTCTAACTCTAAACCCCGTTTTAGTCATTATTTGTGAACTAAAATACGAAAAGTAAATAGGTATACACATTTTGTTAAAATGAATTATCCGTTAAAAAATTGTTATTATTATATACTGGGAACTTCCTCACATAAAGGAAATTGGTGGAAAACCACCGCATTGATCTTATTGTCTTGGTAAAATCATTTCGATTTGAACCACGTTGATTGTTAACTTGTGTGATACTTCAGCATATTACATATTATATTATGCATAGTTATATAGTACATATGTAATAGTAATATAACTGTATAAGTAGTAGTATTTTAAGTAATAAATTAATAAATATTACAAGGTTAGTGAAACAATATCGGGCGTATGGTGCAATTTTGCTTTAAAGTCAAAGAAATTGATTCATTAACATCTTTTCAAGATTTTAAAAAAAACATAAAATCTACCTACACATTCCATTCGTTTCACAACCCCTATGAGCAATAAAATTGAAAAAGTTTATCTTTCCTAAAAATAAAATTTTTATTGTAAGAATTGTTAATTTAATACTTAAATATATTGTCACAAGTTAATAATACACATTTATATGTAAGTAGTATTATAAGAAAGTAATATAGTTTAACATGTAAACAACTACCCTGGTCTGGTTTTTTATTCTTAGTAAAAATTTCCGGAACAACTTGGACAGAGCTAGTTTACTAAAAATCTTATTTCGAGCGAAACGTTCTTAGTTGATTATTATCAAGTTAGATTATTGCAACCACGCTTGACCACTGCCTACTAAAACGAGCATCCTAATTCAGTAAAATTTTCCACTTATCATGGCGAACAAAGCGAAACTTTACAAACAAGCCAAGCAATGGTGACACAAGTACATCAGTGAGGTTTACTTTTCGTTGCAGTGGGAATGTCTGAAAATAGTAAATATTTTGTAAATTTAAAAATTCTCTTTTAAAGTTTTGGAGTTTTTAGAAAAAATAGTGTTATTTGTTTGGTCTTACATTACCCTATTAATGCATCCTGTATATAAATGTATTGTAAAACAATCGCAACAATTGAGATAGTATCAATATTTAAACTGATACTGCAAGTTCCAACCATTTATTACAATACACGTATAAAATATTTAAGTATCCCATTACTTTGTATTTTAGATAAATTTATAGTATCATAGCGAATATTCAGGAAAGAAATTTGCATATTATTGCTTATGTTGTAGGTTAATCAATTTCCTCTCTCTTTCATTTTGTTCTTTTAAAAGTTGCTTACTTTTTGGCACACAACTAATATTTCCGCTGCTTCTCCATGTACGGCAATATTGTATCGAACAGAAAATTTGTAGCAAAATTGTTTTTATAAAAAAGAGTAAGGCAGTTTTACTTGTTATTATTATAATCTGTTCATATTTTTCATATTTATTTTTCAATAACTTCTTCATTTTATTTATATTACGGTTATTCTAATTAAATTTTAAATGCCAATAAAAAGTTTTCATTGAGAACAGTAAAATACAAAAATATGAACAGGTATAGGTGATCAACCAAAGTTTAAAGCTTTCAAGTTTTTATTTGTTGTTTTATTTTTCAGTGGGTATAGGTAATCCTTTCTATAATCTGCGTACATGGCATTGAAAATCGTTATTTGACTTTTTGCGTCTTTCTCCTGACTTTCCTGTTTAATTAACCAGCCTCGATAAAATATTGACCCAAAATTAATTAGAAAGCTGTAATTAAAATTTTCCATAATATTCATTTTGATGATTTATTTTATCCATTTAAATGATACTAAAGCATATAAAAACCCTTGTCAAACATATTGAAAAAAAAAAAATAGCATGATAATTAATGAAAAATATTATTAATACAACATGATTAATTTTACTAAAATTAAGGTGATCAAAAATTAATTTTACTAAGGATAACCATCGTATAAGAATCTAATGACATTTTATTATAAATTAAATAATCAAATGCTTAGATTAATGATAGCGCGTAAGAAAGTTCTTTTATGCAAGCTTCAAGCCAATTTCTTTAAATAAGAAACCAACATTCGAAAATCTTCTGGAGTAATTTATTATTTTTAGTATTATTTCTTTAGAAGTCGAATTTGTGAGGATTTCATTTTATCAATTTGAATTTTAAATAAAAAATTTGTGTCAGGAACTTGAGAAACAGCTTTTTAAGTTGATTAGGCATAAAAATTATCTGTCATTTTTTGAGCTCTTTTATGTTTATTGATACCTATATTAAGGTATTTTGGTAATGTATAATTACAGCATACCACAAAATTTGCTTTGGAATGTACTACCCTTTATTTTAGGCGCTTGAATGTTAAAGTTTATTCAGCGTCAGCGTCGTAAATGAAAATTTCTATTTTACTTGGTTAAATTGAAAGGGTCTAGAAAACTTTTAATTTCACATAGTGTTTTCCGTTTTTGGTGGTAAATTTTAGATTTAAATATACCCTATACAGGGTGTTAAACATTTCAAAATTTCTGCTTTATCTGTTCTTTCACGTCGAACATTGCTTTTCTAGAACTATCCTTTCCTTCTTTCCTAATTTGTCAATTTAATTTTTATAAACAATTTTGATAGTTTACAAATTCAAACCACTGTAAATAATTACTTACACCTGTGTAACTACGAACTTCCTAATCTACACTAAACCATTATAATGTGGTAACATGTTCAGAAATTTAGTTGTTACATTGTCTAGACTGACATAAAATAATTTGCATCTAAAATTATGGAAGTGGAAACAGATTGATTTTAAAGTTTATTATCGGTTTGCGTCATAATATTTATAAACTTTTGTTTAATTTTCATAATTGTAGGGATTTTATCGCTTAAAGTAAACAATATTACAATAAATTATTATGAAAAGAATGATAAAAAAATTAAACCACGTTGAGTAAGAAGGAAACTACTTGTCCATGGCATTTATTCCTGGCTTACATCTTCTTCGTACTTCTAGGGACCGTTTTCCGGTTCACCCGTTTCCGCTGACATGACACGCTTCACATAAATGACTTTAACATCTGCTCCAGGATATAAATCTTGAAATAAAACGTTCCTTGGTTTAAGTTTCAACGGTTTCTGTATTACTTAACTAGATTGCAACTCAACTTTAAAATGCCTTATGTGTTACCATTAGACACTTATTGGCATTCATTAACAATTTAATCGACTACGAAGCCTACATATTCAAATATGACTTTATATAAATTTTTATAATAATTGATAAGAATTAAAATTACAGTTGTCCTTGATAGTTTGGCACGATTTTTTAATTTTGCAGAAGTAATTACGACGTATCAGTTTAAAGACGTATTTTAAAGATATCGTTTTGTGATATTGCAACTTCCATTAAAACATGTTGTTTAATTTGGTTAATACAAACCGCTTTTACGACATAACCAAAAAGTTTCATAATGTTACTAATATTTACGAAATATAACATATTAACTTGTTTAAAATAATAACATTGCACAATTAAATTTGTGCATTTATTTCACAAAATTTTCTTTAAAAAATAGGTAGTACCTATTCACAGTGTAATTTTAGGTAGTAATAAAATTTATTGTGTTGCATACCTATATTTACATAATTTTTACATAATTAAAAAATAATTGCAGTCCGAGCAAATTAATTTATATGAAAGCATTCAACTACGCAATCACTAAAACTGTACGTAAAATAAACTTTCTTCTATTTCTCCATTTAGTATCATAAAATGTAGAAAATGTAAACGTGTTAGAAAATTTAATTACTGAACAAAACCAATTGCATCGGTATAAGTAATACACTGTACATTTTCTCTACTAACACTCAAAAAGTAAATAAAAAAAAGAATACTAAAAATCCATAATAGACCTACAGTGTAACTAAACGCAACATTAAATCTTCACAGGGAACTCCTAGAAGAAAATGACTGGAATTACCATTCGTAAACACCACAATATAATTTTCAAATCTGTAACAAATGAATATAGTAATTAAAAACTCAAAACTAAATAAAATGGTAAACATATTGCATAGGGTTTTAATGTTTATTTTTAACTCCCGATCTAAAAAGAAGATCTTATAATGTGTTACTACTTATAAGTTTGACGCCAATGTTTGTGTATCTGTGCGTATGTGTGTCTATCTGTGACTTATAACTTTTCAACTAAAGGTTGAATTTTGATGAGGTTTTTTAAATGATTTAATTGTAATGTCGGGTTATATTATTCGGCGATAAGCAGTAGCGTGATAGTTCGGAACTCAATTTTACAGTTTATTTTAATAATAGTTTATTAATATCGGGCTCGTCTTCTATAAAAATTTTGAGCTTATCTTGAACTCGAATCTTAAACTTAAGTTTATATTTTTATGTTAAGAAACTTCCTCTTAAATTGCCGTATTCATATAGAGTAAGTTGACTTTGGAAGCCATGATAACTTGACTAGATAAATCTAATTAATAGGGTGACTTTCTATGACCGTGACTGAATATGATTGAAATTTTCAGCTCTCCTTAATATATTATGTATAATCTGTATTTAAGTACATGCAAAGTCAATCATACTCATATTGACCTTTTGTTACATGGTGAATTCCTCATCATAAAAGTATTTGGACCATTTACAATTATTGTACCACAGGTCAGCAACTAGACATTTATTAGAAGAAGGTTATCAATGTTACCATGAATCTTGGCGCAAGAAGTTAACAATCACCTATTCTTTTTATTCTTCTCTTCATTTTTGATTCCCGAATTTAAAAGGTAATAGTTTTTATAAATTGTATAAGAATTTGTAGAGAACCAAGAAACAAAATAAGGAAAATCATAAACAAAAAACCACTTGACTAATTAGCAGTTAAATTAGTGGATGAATTTACTATATTTTATGCATCAGTTAACTATTTACATAATATGGAGATTGAACGTAAAGTATACGCGTCTAGGTTTAAACTATAAACTTGTCGAAACAATTTACTTACATCAGTCAGTCAATTCTAAATTTAACTAAACTATACTAGATAAAACTAGAATTAACAAAAGTTTTATTAGAAATAGAATTTTCTAGTGAGATCTGGCTATAATATAAAAGATATTATACGTATTAACTAATTGATACATTTGTACAGGTATACGTGATTTATTACAAGTAGGATAATATGTAAATTTACATACCGCCTGTGCCTATATCAACTTTGCAATGATGAAAATTCAGGTTAAATACATTTTCACGAGTAAATATAATTTATCTACTAATGTGTGTAGAATCAAAATTTTATTGCATCCACAATTGCACCAAGAAATAATTTTAATGTTTATCTTGATTTTAAAATTACATTTTTTATTTATGACTTTACTCCACCATGCTCTACAAGACTGAACTCGTTCAATAAACTTAATCTTACCAAACATATTCGATAATAGTAGTTTACACAATGTGTCGAAATGAAGTAATTTTATTTTCAGTTTTAGATTTAGTCATATCAATTGTAATTAATTTCATTTGTTAAATAATAAAACTCGATCTTACAGAATAATTTAATTTATTGTTAAGTTTGTTTTTGATTTTGTAACCAAAATTGTAAAGTTTTATATCGATAAAGTCATGGCTATTTACTGATTTTGAATAGCACCTGATAAATCGGAGTAATTACCAAATAGTAATAATAGATGTCCTAAATCTCACTGAATCAATATTAGAGAGAATCCTCTTTTGGTTTACAATGTCATTCGTTTGCCAAGATTTCAATTTGGCGTATAATTCATTCTCTTCAGGATTACCTGTTACAATTATTATTGTTACTAAATATTTCTTTCACAAATACCTTTGTGTTTAATTAACAACATCTTTATTTTATTTTCTCGTGTTTAAGTCTTCAACTTATCGCTAGCTTTAATTAATTTAATATGTACTACATACGTATGTTATATAAATATGTTGAGTTTTGACTAAGTAAATTCAAATAAACATGTTGACAAATTCTTTTTATTTATTTTTTGTTATTATAATAAAGAGTACTTTTTTTTCTTTAATTATTTATGTTTCTACTAACTGACGTCCACATTAACATTGGCACTTTTCATATTTAGCTAATCAATTGCACTTGAAGTTATAAAAACTTAATTTATTATAATTTATAACATACATAATGCTGTCAAACTTCCTCGCTCTAGAAGTCTTCCAACTGCGTCTAACATCTATGAACATACTACTACTTGTCAGGTGAAAATTGAGCAGTTTTCGTTCAAATTTTTATATACAAGATATACAATATAAGAATAAGTTGTAATAATAAATAAAGTGCATAAGTTGGATTAACTAACACTCTTAATTTAATTACAATTTCAACTATTTTTTATAATGTATTATATAATAATACCTCGATTACAAAGATTGCGCTTAGTATATTAAAACAACTCAGAAATTCTTATCATAAAACAAAAGTTACGACGTTATAAGTTTTGGTAGGTAAGATTACAATCTTTTAAAATTTAGTTTCAAAGATGACAATTTAATATCGCATTTAGTGTAGTATCCCTCAAAAGCTCGTCGCAACCGATATGACAGTTTCACTAAATCGTCTTCGGAGACAAATAAAAACGTTGTATTTTTGTGCTAAAATAAAATTTGTTACAAACATATAGATTTACACAAACGATTTTATATCATATTTGCATATAATATAAAATCACTTTTTTCTAACACTGATAGATAAGAAAAATTGTTATTATTCCCAAGCGGATATTACGATTCAATGAAAACAGAATTTCTAATAATGTAATCACGCTCACTAAAATCTAGTCGACCACAAAACCACATTTTCAACCAACATCCACTATTAATATATTAGGGTTTAATAGTTTCTAGGGAGATAATATCGCGGAATGTAATTTGGTAAACTATTAGCGGCAGCGTTGCTTTGCTTTCCTTAAAATGGAACAAAAGCTCTCGTGCTGGCAGTTATTAAAATAAAGGATAAATTTACGAACACAAGCTAACTTTTGACGTCCACATTAGCTCTGCCAGTGGAGCAAGAAGTTTGAAAGTTAGTCTCAAGTTATTATAACATCTTCAAATTTAAGTGAACCATTCACCTGTTCTGATGATGTTATATAAAATCATATTTCTACGTTTTATTCAAAAAATATAATTAAACCGTAATTTAATAGAGACCTGCTTTTATTGAGGTATTAAATTTTATGGCATTACCACTTGTCGGTCTTATTCTCAGCAACATAATTTTCTAATCTTACAATATTTCATCAGAAACATTACGTCTCTACAATTAGAGTGAGTTTAGTTATAATTAAACTTAACCCCTGTCTCGACGAGATTACTTGAGGAGTCTCCAGATTTCCACCATATAAACTACACGTACTTATACACAAGAAACCGTCGTAAATGTCAATTACATCATACACATCTCGACAATAACAATTAATTAGTGCTCTTTCCTTTTCTTGCTTACAACCAAAATATCGTAAAACCCCGAAAGAATGTTTCCGAGACCTCGAAACATAAATGTTCATATAATATTATATCGAAGTGAGGCAGGAGGTTAAATAACTCGTGTTGTGTCAAAAAAGAACTTTCACAAAAATGAAGAAATTCTTTTTATGAAAACAGATGACTTTCTAAGTGATCTATCATTTTTTTAAAATTTTCTTTTAGACATTTTGTCAGTGCTACCAACCATGTATGTACTTCTTGACTTAATAAGATCGATCAGAGGGTTTCGTTTAGTGTACAACAAAAAACAATGCTTAGAATTATAATTAACCCTTTAGAGACATAATTGATTGTTTATTAACTTTGGGACGTAGAACTTCAAAGTTCCAAAAAAATTGAATTTCTGCACGATTGTCGTAATGATCAATTTTACTCGATTGCTATACACTTTGTCATTTATAAGAAGTTTCTTCGTGTATTTGAAACGACCATGACGAAAGTTCAAAACGACACATCAAAGAAATGCATAACAAAGTCGAAATCGGGATCTTTAAATTTGTTCAATTTAAAATTGAAATCTATATAAAAATAAACATTATAAGTAGGTACCTAGGTGGGTAGCATTAGGTACTAAGATAAAGAAAATTTTAAAAGTTAGACATCCAATTTAATAGTCGAAACTGTTCAATTAATAATTTTCTAACTTTTGTTCTTATAAAATAATGAAGTGTTTAAAAGTGATAAAACTTAAGTAATTAAGGCAAAGTATTAGGTAATATTTCAGAAAGGTTCGTATTGATTTTCACTTTGATTTTGTAATTATTAAGATTTGATCTTAATAGGGTAATAATTTTCATTTAAGTATCTTCTCTTACATGATATTTATTTACTTATCTCTTCATTTATAATATCCAAGTGAAGTAAGTATAATGAGAGTGGTTGTAAAGTGTTTGCGGTTTCCGTGATTGCTCATTGCCCCAGTAATAACTGAAACAACGACAAAATCACGACAATTTTAGCATCAGCTTTTGATACGTGCACTGTATTTATTTTGCACGACAACCTTCGATTAGATTTATTAATTTATATTAAATTATTTTTTTAATTAATATGAACTAGAATCTGTTTTTTAATTTCCAAAAGTTTTCTTTCCATGTAAAAGCTTTATGTAGTAGCTTTCAAACTTAATTTACTTTCTTTCTTAGTAAGAATACTTTTTTAATTTTAATGTAAAAACTTGACAACTATGTACTTTCAAAAAAACATAAATTACATCTTCAAATTCATTAATTATTACCTTTTTAATAACAAAGTGCTTTACTCTAATATAAACCTTGGTGTTTTTAAATAAACTATTATTATAATATTTTATTTTGCTGTAAATATTGTGTTATATGAAACAAAAATAATTAAATTGCTTTTAGTTAGTTGATAGAAATACAATATTGTTGAAGTTATCAACAAAAATATTGAAAGTAAGAAGGAAAATATGATAAAACATAAAATAGCACAAAAAGCCTCGGCACCTGTCATTGTATGTAATAAATAATTAATTGTCGTAATTTCTATTTATACTATACAAGATGCTTTACAAAATTTATTTTTTAATTTTTTTAAACAAAAAATATTATCTGAATGTGGAAACCATTACTTTTAATTTTTCAATACTGTACATAATACATTATGACACGTAACGTGCGATTTAGTTGAACAGCGAGGGTGCTGTTTTAGCAAACATTTCAAAATCACAAATACTATCGATTAACCCGCCCAAACTGTTTGTACATATTTTGATTTACTCGTAACTTAAAAAAAACTTTTGATAAACCAAAATTAGTGAAATCAATAATTAAAAAAAAACATTTACTCTTTGAAAACCATTTTTGACCATTTACATTTTTGTTGCTAATATCAGCAACATAAAATTACTTAAATACACATGAAAAGCAATTAATTGATTTTGTTATTTTACACAAGGAAAAATAAACACATTATTAATTTGTGTTTTCAGCAACACGTAGGTTATGCTTACTCTATTGCACGACAATCAATAATTAATTACATTTCTTTTAGAAAAATATACCGAGTTATATACCTATGTTTAAAGTGTAAAGTTGATAATTTATATTCATTGCACTTAGGTTAAGTAATGCAATTAGTAAATTTTAATAATTGTGTACTAAGGTTTGTATAATATATTCATATAAAGTCTATTATTATTTAGTTTAAAATTTTTATATATGTACGTAGTAACGTATGAATGCACATAATAAATTAATGGAAATTAATGCAAATTTTTCTAATAATAATGTAACAGCTTAAGTTCATCTAAACTTGGTTTTAACTGTTATCCTCTACTTAATTTTCAAATTTAATTTTTAATACTAATTTAATAAAAAAAACTTAAAAGGCCTAATATTTTTTATATTTAAAAAAATTTCACAATGTTTTTTGAACACCGCAAAATTTACCGCAGCAAATTTTATTAGCATTCATCTTCATATCCATCAGGCAAAGCATTTAACTTTGGATTGTGAAAAAGAGTTTTGTTAGTTCCCCAAGGATATTTTTTTGTTCTTATATACATATATTCGTATTTAATAAATTTAGGTCGTGTCATTTCATGAGGATGTCCAAAAACATGTAAATAAGCCACTATAAGTATTGGAATACACACAAACAAGCTGATATTCCGCCATATTTTTGCGCCTCCTGAAAATTTATTGCAAAGTTAATTTTTGAATAATTATTACAAAAATTTTACCATCTTCAGAAGGATGCACTCCCGATGGGCCAATTATGCATTCAGTACCGGCATCTATTTTTGGCCTTGCTTTGCCACTCTTCTGTTTACATGATTTCGGCTTCCGTGGTTTACATGAAGATGAAGCAAATGTTCTAAGAAATTGTCTAAAAGGAAAGTTCATTTTTAATTTGTAGAATTAAACAACACAACAATTTTGACGTTTTTGAAATTATGTTTAAAATACTAGTTGTCGGTATTTAAAAACTGCCTACTCACTTGATAATTTTTATTATTCTGCTATAATGTTTTATTTTAATGGGAGAGAAAGAGATAACATTTTATTTTCAAAAATCATAATAGGTACCCTACACAATTTCAAAGATTTCTACATAAAAATTTATTTAATTTTTTTTAATTTTATTCGACTAAATTTGACTTTTCGTAGTAGTTTTAGTTTTTTTGTTGTTTTCAAATCTTAAAATATATTTAAATCTAATGCTAAAAATATATATCCTGTTT
Organism: Lycocerus yunnanus; assembly: GCA_036346125.1. Classification (NCBI taxonomy): domain Eukaryota; kingdom Metazoa; phylum Arthropoda; class Insecta; order Coleoptera; family Cantharidae; genus Lycocerus; species Lycocerus yunnanus. The sequence goes on along the minus strand of JARFIX010000010.1, from coordinate 10,042,370 downwards.
TTGATAAACTTTGTTGATAGAAGCACCTGAATTTCTCTTTATAAGACGAACGCTTATTTTGTGTAATTGATGTAATTAGAACTAAAATTTTGAATGAAGAATGAAGGTTATGGCAACAGGCAATCTATGTTTTATCTAGTTATATTGTATGTATAGAAAAAGATGCCCAGCTGTTAAGCTGTACATACATACATACATACATACATATACTATAATATAGGGACCGATGTATTGATGTCGATTGAAAACTGACGTGTGTTTAGTTTCGGTGTTGGAGTGTTTGGCAACCTTACTTTGGTTACTTTGTTTAGGTTAAATATATCGCATTTTTAATTATAATTGGCGTTATACCTGATGTTTGCCATTACTGCCGTTCTGAGGAAGTCATGGGAAACGACAAAACGTCGAAAAAGACAAAGTAATAGTTTTATTAGCATTTAGTCCAAAATTCTGTTTCTCGTAGTTTACAATAATTATAAATATTAAAAATTCAAAAATTTCAAATTTTAACATATCAAAATCGACCGAATGTCATCTACCAAAGATATATATTTCATAGTTCTTTTACAATACATATCAAAAACTTGAAACGAAGCTGCTGTAATAGCTGTGCTTTCGGCACACGATGTAAATGTAGAAAGCACTCAAAAATCTAAAGTACGAGGTACCGATGCAGTGCTTTAAGTATTAATGTATTTTTATGACGTAATTTAGTTTAATCATGGTTGTCGCAAAGTTAGTTTGTACGTACTATATGGAAATGGCGAATCCATACAATAAAACCTAGGTGGTCCATGTTCTCGACTACTATTTTTCTATCCTATGCTGGAAACATTGTTCCTGATGGACTTTTCTGCTAAGCTTTGGATAGGTAATATGAAAGTATGTATGTATGTATCTTTACTGGATCAATCCACCAAATTTTATAAATAAAAAATATATTTTATTAAGTGAATTCCAATCTAGACACGAGACAGTTATAGACTTGGCGATTAACTTGCTAATGCCGAAAACCTGGTTCAACTCCAGGGCAAGTAAGAACTTTATTTCTGCCTGTCTCCCCTCGAAAGGCAATGGCGCACCGTCAAGGTGTAAAATGTCTAGAAAGTTTTTTCAAAATCAAGTGTATACACTTCCGTGGTTTGAAGTCCACGTTGGCGACTTCTAGTGTATGTGTTAATACTGTGCGCGCATGTCATAGATACGGAAGAGAAGGTCGCCAACGAATCGTATAATGCATGGCAGCTGAAAAAAAGGTAAAAAATCTCTGACACATTAATTACAATTATACAACATAATATATGTATAATTATCATAAAAATTGTGATAAATGTTGTCTGGAAATACTACCCGTATTAGTTGTGATGAAAATATTGGCATTGCTATAAAGATCTTAAAAGTATATTAATTACATTGCAAGTTTAACTTTAGGTTACTAAATAAGCAAAATAAGCTAAAATTTATTATATAATTTATCATACAATAAATAAAAAAATTTCCCCAGCATTAACAAACGTTCCGAAAATATGAACTTTTTAATTAAAAATGTCATAACCGATTACACATGGGTATAATAATTACTATTGGTAAAGGTAATTTTTCTACTAAATTAGTAATACACGAACAACAGATTAAAGAGACTAATATTTTATAAAAATAATCCTGCGTTTAAAAATATAATAAAAACAGAAAATTGTTATGAATATTTAATAGGTAAGTATTATTAAAAACATCACCGAGAACGCTAAAATTGTAAGTTTCAGAAAAGTCCAGATAGAGGTTTTTAGTTTGACGACCAAAAAATTGTATTAAAAGGGCTTCGTGGCTAAAGCTGACACGGTAACAAAAAAGTGCCTGCATTTCTTACCCACTACATCAGAAAATACGACAAGTAAATCGCAGGAAGCACAAGAAATTTTCCGGCTTCATTAAGTAGGTAATGCCAAAGGGTAAAGCTTCTTGAGCTAGGTAGCTAAATCGTTTAAATATATCAAACATTTACGATCTGATCTATCCAACGTTAAAGTAACTGTGTATTTTTCTTATTACATCAAAATAATGCTTTCAGAAATATTTTATGAAAAGTGGAAAACTGGAAAATGATGAATATACTTGATTAACTTAATTTAAATTGTACGTGATTCTCCATTCCAATTAGTTCATTTTCGTGAACAGCAATAGTTTACAATGAAAATTTAAATTTTAAAAATGAAATGGTATAACGTACTTAATGGGAAACGATAAAACCGTAAACTATTATTAATTGCTTAAAATTGTGTTTGTGTATACAACAACAACAACAAAAAGAGAAATCCTTTTATAATTTAACTAATTGCAAAAGTTATTACAAATGAATATGTTCTAGTCTATATTTTCCAAGTTACATTTTGTCTTAAACTAACAAACTTGCTGTATAAAAATCGTAAAACGTTTAGGTACCTATACATATTGTTGTAAAGATCATGTAACATGGATTTAAGCAACGTCACGTTCCTGATTCATGATCCTGTCAATCCTATCATCATTCTACATCGTGTTCTCCAGACACTTTGCATTCGATTTTCCTTTAATACATGAATAATAGTGTCTTGCATAGAATTAAATTTTCTTATGGTTTCGTTTTCGATTACAAATATCTCATTCTTAACGCATAGTCCAATATAGCTATCTTGCGGTACACCAAAAGTATTGATATTCTAGTAGCAACATAGAATTATTCCTTCTTCTCGTTTAAAAATTTTGTTAGGTTCAAATTTTTATGCGTCCCTTAAATTTTGAAAATTACTTTCAGCGTGGTAAATTATATGTTGCAATTTTGCTGATAAATGAAGCCTAAGAGCAATTTAAATAAATTTAGCAAATGCCAGTACACGCTAACGAGGTCGAAAACCATAAAAAAGAAATAACAGGACAAGTAAAGCTCATAAAGGAACTTATTTGTTAGAATGTGAAAAATTTCTACAACATTTTTCTCGACTATTTCGAAAAATTTGTCAAGTTTAATGTTTTTTAATTCAATTTCACTGCGATAATAATGCAAATTTAATTCAATTTTATATTTAAAAATAAAAAAAGAATAATGTGGCAATTTTCACTGGTTCATTTTACCCCTGCCTTCATAATAAACTCAATTTTTTAAGATTAATAATCTGGTGTTGTACCAGCTGAGCTATGCCACTTTAACAGGATTATATTTTAAAGCAATCGTAAAATCTTTAAAAGCATTTTAATGTAAACTATACGCATGTTGCATGAAGTAGAAGCATAAAAGACGTTAATACACAATATAATTTAAACTTTTCGTTGTACTAAATGTTGGTTTCGGGATCGTAATATTTTTCCTATTGTAAAAATGTTTATTTTGAAATGCAAATACGAATTATAAAATGAAATTTAATTTACACTCCGGCGACTTTATTTTCAGTGACATGCTCCTATAATAATATTTCTATTGTTGTTTTTCCCAACGAACATCTTTTTTATCGTTTTAGTTACATGTTTATAATTTATTGAGCGTAATTGTTACAAACGATGTGAATAAAAATTACTGAAAGGCAATTTTTAGGTTGGAAGCCAATAAAACATTTTGTCATTTTTTAAATTTTAACATTATTTAATTAGCCATATTTAACAGCTACGATCATTACCTTCACCTAAGAGGCAGAAATATAGGATTGAAATTCTTAACTGCTTATATTTAAACTTTGAATTAAATAAATGGTATAGATTTTATTTATTTAAATACTATCGTCGAACAGTAATTGCTTAATTCGATCTTTCTCTTGTTTCATAGTGGCGATGGAGAAAGCTATTAGCACGGGAAAGCACACAAACAAAAACAGATTACGATAAAATATTGAACCATCTAAAAATTGTACGTATTAGTATAGTAAAATATTGAAATTTTTTATAATTTTAGGTAGGTACCTTCCTTCACAATAATATGTCGTGTTCTGTATATTCGCTTATCAGATTTATTAAATAAAATTTTGATTTATCTTCTTTTACGGGAATTTTGCATTTGCTTGATTGTATTCTTTTAAATTTTGATACTTGCCTAACAATTGGTTTAAAATTAGAAAACATTTTTAAAATTTGGTACCTATACACTAAAATTTAAAAAAATTCGGTTTTGACTTTTCTCTCTACGAGGGCTATTTTAAAAGTTTTGTTTTATTTTCAATCGCTCGATTAATCGCTCATTATATTTTAACAGCCTACAATAAATTTTTTTGAGATAGGTATAAGCTATTACTACACCACCCTAATCTTGTGCATTAAGGTTTAGTACACTCAACGTAATAAAAGTAAATAGTAACCGAGCTCTCAAGACTAGTTTAGAATATAACGTATATATAATAACCAAGATTAACTATTAGGATAGTCCTGACGTACAGCTGAGGTTCCTTAAACGGTTTCGTGTATCTACATTTATCAGATCCTTAACGCTTCGATAGTTTTGCCCATTTGTAACAGGATGGATGGTGTATTGCGTAAAGAACTTTTTAAATTCAATTTTTCTATAAACCATGTGCATTCAAGCTATCTAAGAGGTCGTCAATCAAGGCAGTAAAATAAGGAATCTTAACGTAGCACCTTTTAAAACTTAACTGAAAGCTTTTAACCTCAAAACATTATATTTTCTTTTAAAAATTTTTAAAGCTCAGTCATAATAAAATAATTAGCTTTTCAAAGATTTAACAAAAGAAAAATGAAATCATTATACGAAACATGCTCCTAATATTTAATAAATTTTTTATAGCAATACTTCGGAGATATAACACAATATGTTATTATAATTAGTGTTATTTAAATCAGTTATATATCACTAACCTGCGAAATTAATATAAAATTTATATTTTAAACTAATAACAAGTAACAGGTAAAATATATATTCTTATTGGAAACATAAAATATAACTAAATTACTAATTAATTTATTGTTATATGCATATAATAAATAAATTTATTGTGTTTAATTGGTACGTGAATTTTCAATTAATAATTAATAACATTTATGTACGTATATTTAAAAAAAGAAAACGTAAAATTTCCACTTGCTTTGTGTTAGATACCTGTGGTAGAAAGAAATTTTACATCAATCAACTTTATACATCAATATAAGATTTGAGACCTAAATTAAAATCAATCATTAATGCTGCACTTGACAGCTGAATTGATATATTAGTTCTATAGCATTGCAAAAATATTTTTTGTTCTATTTATTCCATTCGCAATTTCAGATTTCATTAGAGAATAATTTTTATTAATTCTATTTATCTTTATTCAATTAATTTATAAACCTAAGCAAAAATAACAATTTACTGTATTAATTTTTATAACAATTTTGAAAAGATCTCGATTAAATTTAATTAAACTATTCGGTAAATTAGCAAAATTTCTAATTAACATGAACAAACTTCAAGTGTCATTCTCAACTTGCGAAACGAATGTCTATTATGTATACAAATTACTCCTAGTTTCAACGGCGAGACCACAACGTAATGTGTTACTTTCATTCAGCTAAACTTTATTTAAATTAATTTATAAACTTCTGACTGGAAGTTAATTGAAAAAATTTATTTAACCGCAATTTCAAGTAACTCCCACTTTAAATAATACCTATAATTTGAATTCAATTAAGCAGTACTTATTGGTATGGTATGCTTATTCAGATTGGAATAACGATTAAAATATCGTTTTACGCATTTCTGCTCATTTAGCAAAAATATGATTATTATTTTTAATACTTTCTCGGAATATTTACAGTGACAAGAAATGTACTGATGATTTCTTTCGCGAAGACGGTATACCGTGATGACCAAACCCATTGACCTTTACGCATGTGCTGTAGACTTAAATTTGCTGCAAATCCAAACCCACGTAATTCCGTAAAGAATCTTTATCTAGCAAAGTACCCAAGTAAAAAGAAGGATACGCTTCTAGCCAAGCACTGGATTTCTTTCCCGAGGCAGCCAAAATTCCTGTACGTATCTAAACTTATGAGTGTTTCAGTGCTATATTTAGAAGAAATATAAGCTGGAAAAGCCATTTCTACCGTTTGTTTAATGCTGAAACTACCAAAACATATCGGTCAAAAACCCTGTCTAAAGGACAAATCTTATAATTTAATGGTTAACTATTTCTCCAAATGGGATTTTATCGAATGACGATGGAGAACATTAAAAGGAATTTCTGGACCCGTACATCATAAAAGTACATCATTTTCGGATAAAGCCACAATCCTTTAAAATAAATAAAATCTTTAATCACAGGGACAACCACTTTATTTAATTTTAAGCACCCAGAAGAATTAAATTTTCGCTATTGCAAAAATCCCAAACTTAGTAGCTACGAACGCTGTAGCTTTAAAACATAACAAATACTTATATAACTAAAACAGTAAAATACCACTAGAATTTCTATAGCTTAGAACGTGAAAAATTTGATAAAATACAGGTTTTAGTTAAGTACTAGTGAAAAGCAATAGGTACTTTTGCCAAATATCCTTGTCCCTTGAGAACTGAATCTGCAACTACAAAATACAAATTTGTCGCTTACGTATTAGTAAATACTAAATATTTATAAATGAACTAGGGTGTTAATGTTACATTAAGTCACACGGAACTTAATATTCATGCATAGTATATACAGTTTGTCGGCTATATATAAATATATATGTACTATATATCTTCTTTACTATATAATACAAGAAATGAAGGCTTATTTTAAGTGGTGGGTAAAAGATGGCGATTAATATGACATATACTTTAATGTTAATGTCATACTACCAAGTCTTTTTCTAATTAGTATGCTTTTATTATCCTGCTTCAGAATTGTACAAAATAGGACATACCATTCCAGACTAAACTTCTTATTAATCGTTAGTGTTGATATTATATCGACCCACTATTGTGTGGTAACTTAAATTATCCATACTCTTTTAATAAAAGTAACTCTTTTAGTAAAAGTAAATACGATACTGGCTAACTGCATTTAGGACCTACTTTTGGTCCTTTCTCCAAAGTTTAAGTTAAAATTAAGGAAAAAAATGGAGAGAATCCTTTACGGAATAAATAAATAATGTTGGAGAAATAAAACACCAAATCTTTAATGTTGTTTTAACGTTTACAATAATTAAAACGGTAATGTTATAGGAATATGATTAATGTACGTACATACATAGGTAGACTCGTCTGTTAAAGCTATCCAAAACATTGTGTGATATATTAAATTTGTGACAAGAACAAATTCTTGTCAAGAATAGAAGTTTTGGTAAATTCCTGGTATTTTATTCTACTCTGTTGTTTTTGTAGCTATCATTCATTTCTAGTATGACATAAATTATACGTCGTGTAAAGTTTTAACATTTAATTTAAAATCACCTGAGACGCTAACATTTTCAACGTTAACATTGTTTTGCGATTTTATCTGAATAGCATTGTGCGCTGATGTGCGTAACAAATGTTAAATCTGTTTATTTGTTTTAAAACTTAATTAGAACTGATCGAGATATCGGTGTACCTACTGCACAACAATCCAATAAGGAAGGATTGGTCAGCAGAAGCCATTTTAATCTGACTTTCTAATTAGATTGGAATTGAAGACCAAGTTTAAAATTACTTTGCTTCTTTGTTTACACGTGTGTTTAGGATAAGGATAGACTAGGATTAGACGCTTGTTGTACATACTCGTAAAATAAAGTCTGGGTTTACCCTAACTCCCCAGTTACGATCCGGTTAGTTAACATGCTTATAAATTGACATTGTTCTATTTACCGGTTTAGTAATTATATTGTAACACTTGAGGCACATTCTAATAAATTTTATTATATTCATCAAAAGTCCTATAGTTTAACAAAGAAATATTTATATCAATAACATCTATTCGTATTTTATCGTATTACGGAACTTATATTTTATACAATAGAAATTTTTAATATTAGCATGAACGCACAACGGATAGTTTAATATTGTACAGATCGAATAGTATTAATAACAGGTAATGATTTTTAACTATAGCGGATGACAATATTTTTAAAGAACTGTCGAGGTGCTTAATATAAATTTTTGTCTGAGATAAAGAAAAGCCAGAAACTATTTCGATTTTGTGATACGGAAATGGCATAGTCCGTTAAGTCACCTTTGCACTGTTCTGTACATATCCAGAATATCCAGAATGAATTTTATCAACTTAACCATTTTATAAGAACTTATGAAATTATGAATGTACTATTGTATGAATTTTAATCAAATTACATGCTGACAAATTACAAAAATAAACGGAATAGATGATTCACAAGGTTTTGGTGCAATATCGGTTAGTTTAGAAATTGCCAACGCAGTTGTGCCATCAAAATTCCATACGTTGTATGACTTTTACTAAAAATTATTTTGCAACCATAGAGTAAAAACGTTGACTCGGATAAACATAAGCTTACTACCATAATTATATTCCAGAAAAGAGTTCCTATCCGCATATTTGAGCTTTTTTGCATTTTGAATAATAATGTATATGCTGGCATCTATCGTCAAGAAAAAAAGTTTTATCTACTATCCAAATTAGGTAAATCGGTAGAAATGTGACAAGAGTAAGGTTTTACCTGCAATGGGTGCTTCTTAAAACTTTCATTTCATAAATTATCATCATAGTCATGTGCCATGTTCAACTTTGAATAAATGCCCCCCCCATTTCTTTGTCTTGATTTATTCAAATTCTAAACTTGTTCTAAGCTTTCTACAATGTCTTTCACCATTCCTTGGTCTCGCTCTGCGATCTTTCAGTTCTTTTTATCATCTTATTTTTTTCTCGGGTGACTTACTCATTTTTATTTAAGTATGGTTATGCCTTTTGCCCCATATTATGTACTTCTCCGTAGGCTTACTTTTATCAATACAAAATGGCGATTTATTTGCATGCCCTTGATGAACCTTTGCAATTAGTTTTATACGTATAAATTAGTCATAATTTAAATTCCTAAATAATTATATTTGCATCTCAGAATGCTAAGTTAGCACACACTTGGGAGACAATAAAACAGATGATTTAATCTGCAAAGTCTGTAACAAAAATATTGCAAACGTAAGGAAGCAATACTCGGTGATGATATTGACGTTAACTATCGGGGGCACCCATTTAATATACCGACAAAAGCATGCAACTGTTATAAAGCTTACGAACACTTAAAAATCAAATTGAATTTTGAAATTTAAATGTATAAAGTTAATTTTTAATTTAATTTAATCGCTAGCATATTTGATAAATCAAGTCCTGTCAATATTTTGATTGATTAAAAAATTTATAATTTATACCACATCACTTTTTATTTATTCATAAAATTCATTAATTTTTTATTAAATAAGCTAACTTCCAAAACGACAAATTATTTGTAAAAACTTTAAATTTTTACAATAATTATTTATAAATGTATTTAAAATAAATTAAAACTTTATTTTTTCCACTTCTTATTTCATAAATACTTTATATTACACCGTAGTACCTAGTTCTTGCTCGTTTGTTCGCTTTTACGATTCTTTTATTACTTACAAAGTTTATTATTTTTTTACAAAAACAACAGATTCGATTTCTAGAAAATAAAAAATAGAAAATTAACGAACGTGGCTAATTAAATAAAAAGTGTTCTATTATAATAATAAAATTTAAATACAAATTAAAAATTGAAACCTTACTCGAGTACTGTAATTCATTTTATATATTCCTCTTTAGTGCTAAGAACTGATATTTCCTGAACCGAAGATGACGTCGAATTTAAGGCGCTACTATCGCAAATGTTGGTTAAATTTTCTTTAAGTAACTCAATTTCTAAGGAAGCACCACAAATTTTCCTTTTTGTAATTCGTCTTGAATGCTTAATAACTTTTGGTGTTGTTGGTATGCGTTTCTGAATGTTGCTTGGTAATTTAACTGTGGATTGTTTACTCAAAAGCTTGTGTTTTGCAGGTTTGTAAACACGAAGTGGTAAATTAAAATCAACATTTTCTTTGTTACATTTCACTTTAGTAACACTTTTTTCAAATAATTTCTTTTTAATCATTGGATTTGCCGATATGTGATGAATTGGCGGCAGAGTTGATGGATTTTTTATGTAAACTCCTACAGGACTTCGAATGTTTTTTAGGCTCGAAAGTTTTACCATATCTTTGTAATTAGTTCGTCCAACTTCTTTCAAACATCCTTTGGTTCTGTAAGGCAGATTTGTTTTAATTGACGAAACAGGCGCACTGTGAATTAAATTTTTAGGTTTAAAAGGAGTTGTTGCTGAAAGGTTGAAACTGCTACATTCTATTAATTTCGACTCTTGTTTAGAAAAAAATAAATCATGATTTTCTAGCAACATGTCCATTTCATCAAGAGTATCGTTAAATTCTTTTCCTTCAAATTTTGTAAGATTTCTAACGTTTTCACTCTTTTTTTCGCAACATTGATTGTGGTTTTTAAATTCATAAAAACCTCTATTTACAATTTCTTCTTCCAAACTATCGTCGGATAAAGTTAAACATAAATCACTCTCAGATTTGTCTGAAAAACTATTTGATTTACAATTTTCCAAATTAAGATGTTCCATTTCGAAATTCAAGCACTTCAAGTAAGCCCTCTGGAGGGTAAACTTCTTCGCTCTGATTATCATTAATAAGTGTTATATTAGACAATTTACAGTATTTTTCTAAAGGCTTGTGAAAAAAATGTTCTCTGATAAAGTAATTTGCTAATGGCGATTGTGCATAAATTGTTCTTAATGGTAATTCGGTGCTAAAATATATATTAGTTACTATTTACTTTTTTAAATATCAATTTTATACCAAATACTTGATCGTCTATAAATTTTTTTATGTGGTTTTTCGTCATGTAGTGCTTCTTCAATTTCTTTTGGGGTTATTAAATCCCACAGCAATGTATTCAAGTTGTATGAGGAATTTTTTTCCATCGTAAATAATATTTAAAAATTAATTTGTCTTTATAAATTCAATTTAAAAGATTTTCTTTAATTGTCAACGGCTTTTGTTATTTTAACTAAAAACTAACTTGATTTTATCTAATTTAGCGATAACTTTACTAACCGACTTCTCCAATGCAATTATCCATCAAGATCAAACATAACTGGAGGCCGTATTTATTACAAGCAATTACTTATTTCTTTAAGCTCGTGTTTTAGAGTTGGTCTGATGTTAACTTTGTTATAAAGAATTCTTTTTCTTAGAGTGCCGTAATCACTCAGAAAATGTTGACTGTCAACTTGGACGCATCAAAACCACATATTCTATAGTTCTTACCATGAGAAATGAATATAAGTACTTTTACGCTGAATGTTTGCGATCACTTATGCTCAATGTAGTAAGTAACCGATTGCCAGTGCTTAATTCAGGTGGTTGCAACGTCATGTTTATGTTTCATGGCAAGAACTACTATATTGCGGTTATATTTGTTGTGACTTTCCGTTGCCTTTTCTCACTTTCAGATTTGTGTTTTACTTTAGATCTATCTAAACTACTAAACTGCAGACTACAGAAATAAGACTACGGTTTTCCACTAACTCCTTAGCTTACCTGCCCAGCGTTCGCAAGGTACCTATTCTTTACTTTACACTGCGGTTGACGTTATTATTTAAATTTTAATTTAACTTAATTTGTTTGGGTGATTATTTCACCACTGTCCAGTAGTCACGTAAGATATTTATTTTAATTTATTTTCTGTTGGGAGATTTTGGCATTTTCTTTTCGATTTGAAACTATTTTATTATTTCAAACGAGTTTAACTATTTTCACTAATTTTCTTTATCGCAGATCAAGATTATACAATTCTTTTCATTAGATCATACTACGCAATAAACAAAATTGTAAATTTTAACATAGCAAGGATTAAATTATTCATACACAGTACATCAAGTTAAATAAATGAATAAAATGATAATGAAACCTACATATTCGATGTTTCAAAAGGAATTATTTACAAACATAAAAATATCAAACATTGAAGCATTAAATATTGAACGTATTTTTATTTTAGCGCCGTATATATTTTTACAAGATACATTGGAACTACTAGACGTGGTGGTAATTTGTTTATCTCGATTATGATTTTCTTATGATTATGATTTATACTCCCTTAAGCTTTATACTTTGCTTATTTCTTTGTTCAATTAATTAAAGCCGATCTTTTGGTATTTAGATTCTTGCTACTTCTGTATTATTATAATAATTTCGGTAATATTTTAACAATTTTCAAGCGGAATCGAAAAAAATTTTAAACATGGTTAAATATTACAACTTTGGAACAGAATTAAATTAAAGGTTAACTAATTGATAAAGTAACAGTTAATATGTACAAATAAAATTTATATGTACCTAATAAGCATGCTGCATAGGTACATAATGATAAAAAAATAGAGTTCAAAACTGTTTTATACAAAAGAAAATAAAATTTTATATTTTATAAGCTGCAAAATGAGCTTGTTTGCAAATGTAATAACCAATTGACCTAGACGTAATTTTTGTTGTTTATTGATAAAAATTAAACAAAATTTATTTTTATCATAATTATACGCATTACAAAATGTAAAGTATATTATTATATACCTAGCCCTAGTTATAATATTTTTAATGAGTATTTCACTGAGTATATGTACATAGTACATATTATATACAACATAGTTTCGTAACTTAATAGAATTTTTTATAAAATAAAGACAGGTTTAATGATTTTTAACATTAAAAGATATTACAGTTTACAATACAATAAAACTGTTGTATTTTCAGTTTCAATTTGAGTGAAAATTGGTTCAAATTGGATTTTTAAATTTTATTACCTGAAACACATTCTTCATAAATTTTTCATTCTTGTCACATTATATTAAGTACTTAGCTCGAGTAATCTAGAAATGCTTTTATAAAATGAATGACCGGATAAAAGCTAGTTTTACCCTCTTAGCTCCAATTACCAAGATCGATGGACATCGATTAGTTTTCCGATTTTGTTAGACGTTGGCAAATTGTTAGAATTGACATTGCTACATTTACCCTTTCCTATAAGTTTAACATGTCACATATTGTTTTAAGGTCTCACTTATTGGGTACATTGACATACGCTTTCTATAAAAAGCGTTTTCAAATTGATGACTCGCTTAAAGCTTTTACGTTACTTGCATACTTTTTAGTTCCAAAACCTAAAAACTTTAAAGGATGTGAAGTAGACAAACCGAACACATTAAGTGACTCTTAATGGGGCATTTTTTAAATTGTATATATTTTAACCCTCGACGAAACTTAGCAAAGAATATAATATGCATGTTTGTTTATTTATTTATTTTGTCGATGATCGTCTCTCGCAAAAGGGTGCTACGCTGTTAACAAAACTTCATATAAGATGCACTGATTTTAATGCAGTTTTTTGCAATAAATTTTTACTGTAGGTCCTGATCCGCACGACACATCAGCGGTTTTCTACCAAGGAATTTTAAATAATTTAAAAAATTAAGAATCTTTGCAGGACAATAAAAAAGTACATGATTATAAATAAAAGAAAGTTTAAAAAATTTAGGTTCTGAAATGTTTGAGATAGGCAAATAAAATATGAAACGGACCAATGTACAATCACAGTGCAACCTCTAAAAGTCGAGAGAGCTTTATACAATTCGACTGCTGGTTTACTACGAACTTCAATGTCACGGGTCAAGTTATCTTTTGAGAGCTGTACAAAATAAAACTCTATTACCTCTGATTCACCCGTAAATCGTTGGTTAAGGCTCTGATGATGCACTTAAACGTTTCAAGTTATACTAAGATCACGAAAGAAGTTAATCTTGTCCTAGTTAGAATCACAATTATTGTACATTGTTTTGGTGTCCTGGGTGGCAATCGTAACCACATTCTTTCAAATAAATACATGTAACGTATCATTGTGACCTGGATGCGGCACTCGAATTTCACCCTTCACTGAATTTCAATTTCGTTTATAATTAAACATTTATTTTTTATATATTTTTAAATTCTTATATTTGTCTATATTTATAACGCCTTTTATTTCACTAAAGATTTGAAAAGTGAAAACCCATTTTATCAGCCAAGATAGAACTGAGATAAATTGTTGACTCCGTTGAATCTCTGATAGAAATTAAATAAAAGAAGTGAGAATTTTTCAAAAGACCAAGTTGACAAATAGACCAGACGTCAATACGTTATTTTATAAATCGAAAAAATCAGTTTAAAACTTTTACTTTTAGAAAACCGACGAGTTATATTATAGTACAGCATCATAATGCGGGGTAGGCACTATTACAGTTGGTGGTGAAAATGATATACTTATTCTGTGTATAGAAATTAAGTGTCAATTGTGTATTCAGAAGAGTAAGGATAATGCAGCAAAATACAGGATTAACAGAACACGAAAAGTATAAATACGTTCGTTTTCAGTATCTCATCTTGGAAGCGTAGGATTCTTAATATTCGCTTCCATTTGTAAACCGAAATATTAAATTTGTTTTGTTTTTAAATTTTAAGTTTAATAAAAAACTTTGTTGTATGAAACGTGATATTAAATTACATTTAGAATGGTTAAGTTGTTTGAATATGGTATGTATGAAGAAACGTTGGAAAGTAATTTTGTTGAAAGTATTTGGTTTTTATCACTCGCGTAACTGCTATAGCTTGAGAAGATGTATTGTTCTAACAAAATAAGCATTAAAATGTTTTCAGTTTATTTTTTTCACGAAATATTTTATAGAAGGAATTATGATGCCTTTTGGATAAGAAAATGCTTTTAGGAAATATTTTAGGCAAACTGCAAAATTAAAAAATTAATCAGGATTTAAAAAAGCTTTATTCTTTGTTTAAGGTTTACCTGAATATTTAATAATCCCTTTCAGCATTTCTAATATTGAAAATTGCAAATTAGGAAATGTTTTTTTTTAATGTTCATATTTAAACTTACAATATTAGAAAAACGTTAAAATAAAGAAAGCATTTCATAATATGGGAGCTCGAAAGATGCATTGTTTGACCTAGCTAGCAACCTAGTCATTGTTATTTATACAAAAATAGAAAACGTAGAGAAGTTTTTCTAAAACAAAACCTCTAATGCCGTATAAAATTTTTATATTAAACCTTAATTAGGTTTGTATAATATAAAGGTATTGTTTTGTATGTTATCTTGTTTACAAATTTGAAAAAAAGTTGAACTTTTTTTATGATAAATTATGGAGATATTTTTATTGCCGTGTGTTTAGGTGATTACCTTAACAGTTTGCATGTATGGAAATAATCTGGAATCAATTTTTAATAACACCTGCATAAATATATTAACAATGTTACCTTTGTGAACAATCACCTTAATACAATAATTTCATAAGGTTTATTTTCTAAAAAATTAAATTGCGCCAAGTTTGTTTAAATGAAATTAAAAATTAGGTATACAGGAATGTTTATTTATGTATCGTTATTATAGTTCGCGTGATATAAAAAATTTTATGGTTGTTTTCCATTTTTCTAAAGAAAATTGAGACATAAAATTATAGTAATGTGTTTGTAATCGTTTTATCTAACAGATTAAATAAAAACTGTAAAATGTTAACATTTTCTTAGGTAATGGGCGCCCGAGAAAACGACGTTTTACTAACACAATCAATACATGAAATTGTTTTATTCTTGGTTATTCGTTGTGTCGTGGTGCAGTTTCTAATTTCAGATTGAAAACTTCCTTTTAACTCAGCTTTGCTGGCACGTAGGTACATATTCTCTAAATACTAAGAAATGTTTGATGTTTTTGAATGCAGTCGTTAAGATTGTAAATGTAAAATTCAAAACAAAACGCTGTAAAGACGGGTTTGCCTTATGAAATACCAACTGTGTAAGGCAAGAAGTTGGTATCATTAGTTTATCAGGTTAAGACTATCTGAAGCGCAGAGAAAATATAATAGAAAATGATAGTGAAATATGATGGCGGAATAGTGAATTTAATATTAGAGACATACTAAAAAGCTGCTTTCGAGTACACGTGCTGACTTTGATCTAAAGAACAACTAATTTTAAAACAGTTTTAAAAGCCAGGATTGCTGTAAGGTTTATTAGAAACAATATTTATTAATCTTTTAAACTTGTCCTACTCCGCTTATAAATTGTTTCCGCGTTACCACAGTTATTGCAACTGGCAGAAAGATCAATTTTAATTATTTAATTGAAGGAAATTGAATAGAAGTAAATAAACCACCGCCATGTTTAAAATTTGCTATTGATTTCAATATAAACTCAACAGCATTGGGTCTGAATATTTTAAATATTATTTAAACTTTATTAATCTTTATTTATTTATGATTCAGTTTTCATAACATATTAGAATGCCTTCTGGCACCTTGTTCTTACAAGAAAGGTAATTATTTCGGTTATTTATAATGTTATCTGGAACCAGCTAAAAATTAAAAGGAGATAAATTATGTGTATTCTCTATTTTTTATATTATTTCAAATCATTTTAAAACACCAACTACTTGGCATTAAATAATGAAATAAAACATTTAATATTTATACAAATTCTGATCTTACTCAAAAATGGCAATATGAAAGGGGAGGGATAAAGTAGAAATCTTTTTGTTCAAACTATTCTTATAATTATCGAGTCCTGAATGAACTTTACTAATTGATTGCATTTACTCCGGGAAGTTTCAAAACCACTCCAATCATTTTTCAATTTTTGCTAACAATGCATTTTAACGATATTTGTAGAGTATTCGTCGGACATTCACCCTTACTTAATTGCATAACAATTTTTAATTTAATTTTCTCGAGTTGTATATTTGGTGTATTACAACTTACAAGCCTCATCTCATGTTTTATTGCAACACCTAGTATGTAGTATATTCTAACTTACTAAAATCGGCAATATATACTGCAAAAGTAAAAACTTTTTCGTTATCTTCCAACAGGAATAAATAGTTTACAAGTTGTACCAATTCAATGGTAGTAAATTATAAAATCTATTAACTGTGTTTGAAAGTTTCAATTGGAACCAATGTGCATAATGCGCGGCTTATAAATTAAAAACAACATAGGTACAAGAAACAAGTTTTGTTTTAAATTTTAAGTTTAATAAAAACTTTGTTGTATGAAACGTGATATTAAATTACATTTGGAATGGTTAAGTTGTTTGAATATGGTATGTATGAAGAAACGTTGGAAAGTAATTTTGTTGAAAGTATTTGGTTTTTATCACTCGCGTAACTGCTATAGCTTGAGAAGATGTATTGTTCTAACAAAATAAGCATTAAAATGTTTTCAGTTTATTTTTTTCACGAAATATTTTATAGAAGGAATTATGATGCCTTTTGGATAAGAAAATGCTTTTAGGGAAATATTTTAGGCAAACTGCAAAATTAAAAAATTAATCAGGATTTAAAAAAGCTTTATTCTTTGTTTAAGGTTTACCTGAATATTTAATAATCCCTTTCAGCATTTCTAATATTGAAAATTGCAAATTAGGAAATGTTTTTTTAATGTTCAATTTAAACTTACAATATTAGAAAAACGTTAAAATAAAAAAACATTTCATAATATGGGAGCTCGAAAGATGCATTGTTTGACCTACCTAGCAACCTAGTCATTGTTATTTATACAAAAATAGAAAACGTAGAGGAGTTTTTCTAAAACAAAACCTCTAATACCGTATAAAATTTTTATATTAAACCTTAATTAGGTTTGTATAATATAAAGGTATTTTTTTGTATGTTATCTTGTTTACAAATTTGAAAAAAAGTTGAACTTTTTTTTTGATAAATTATGGAGATATTTTTATTGCCGTGTGTTTAGGTGATTACCTTAACAGTTTGCATGTATGGAAATAATCTGGAATCAATTTTTAATAACACCTGCATAAATATATTAACAATGTTACCTTTGTGAACAATCACCTTAATACAATAATTTCATAAGGTTTATTTTCTAAAAAATTAAATTGCGCCAAGTTTGTTTAAATGAAATTAAAAATTAGGTATACAGGAATGTTTATTTATGTATCGTTATTATAGTTCGCGTGATATAAAAAATTTTATGGTTGTTTTCCATTTTTCTAAAGAAAATTGAGACATAAAATTATAGTAATGTGTTTGTAATCGTTTTATCTAACAGATTAAATAAAAACTGTAAAATGTTAACATTTTCTTAGGTAATGGGCGCCCGAGAAACGACGTTTTACTAACACAATCAATACATGAAATTGTTTTATTCTTGGTTATTCATTGTGTCGTGGTGCAGTTTCTAATTTCAGATTGAAAACTTCCTTTAACTCAGCTTTGCTGGCACGTAGGTACATATTCTCTAAATACTAAGAAATGTTTGATGTTTTTGAATGCAGTCGTTAAGATTGTAAATGTAAAATTCAAAACAAAACGCTGTAAAGACGGGTTTGCCTTATGAAATACCAACTGTGCAAGGCAAGAAGTTGGTATCATTAGTTTATCAGGTTAAGACTATCTGAAGCGCAGAGAAAATATAATAGAAAATGATAGTGAAATATGATGGCGGAATAGTGAATTTAATATCAGAGACATACTAAAAAGCTGCTTTCGAGTACACGTGCTGACTTTGATCTAAAGAACAACTAATTTTAAAACAGTTTTAAAAGCCAGGATTTCTGTAAGGTTTATTAGAAACAATATTTATTAATCTTTTAAACTTGTCCTATTCCGCTTATAAATTGTTTCCGCGTTACCAAAGTTATTGCAACTAGCAGAAAGATCAATTTTAATTATTTAATTGAAGGAGATTGAATAGAAGTAAATAAACCACCGCCATGTTTAAAATTTGCTATTGATTTCAATATAAACTCAACAGCATTGGGTCTGAATATTTTAAATATTATTTAAACTTTATTAATCTTTATTTATTTATGATTCAGTTTTCATAACATATTAGAATGCCTTCTGGCACCTTGTTCTTACAAGAAAGGTAATTATTTCGGTTATTTATAATGTTATCTGGAACCAGCTAAAAATAAAGGAGATAAATTATGTGATCTTTTATATAATAGAAAATTTTAAAAAATATGATTGGAATAGTGAATTTAATATTAGACATATAAAACTCTTATCACTGCTAATTTTGATCTAAAGGAAATAATTTAAAACAGTTTTAAAACCATTTTGTAATTTATTGAACAATTTTATATCTTTAACTTTCCTATTCCGCTTAAAAATTTTTTTAAAAATTTATTGCAACTAGCAAAGATAATTTTAATTATTTATTGGAGATTGAATAAAGTAAATAAACCACCATTTTAAAATTTTCTATTGATTTCAATTAAACTACAAGCTTTGGGTCAATATTTTTATTTTGTAAACTTTATTAATCTTTTTTTTTTTTATGATTCATTTCATAACATATTAGAAGTTCGGCACCTTTTCTTACACAAAGGTAATTATTTCGGTTATTTATTGTATCTAAAGTAAAATATAAAGAATAAATTATGTTTTTATTTTTAAATTTCAAATCATTTAAAACACAATACTTGGCTTAAAAATTAAATAAAATATAATAAAATGGTTCAAAAATTTATTAACAAATTTTTTTGTTACTTACTTCTTTGGAGGTTAAGCAAATCACAGTTTCGGGCAACTTTCAAATGCAACAATAATTATAATTCTGCAGTTTACTGAACTGTTATAGAGTAATAAATTTTGAATTTTGAAAAGCACGAATATGCAATTACAAACAACAAGCTTAAGCAAAATAAACCAGTTGAGAAAAACTTTATAGTCGATTATTGCATTTAATCAATAATTAATTTAACAAAAATCATATATAATTAATGAAAATAAAGAAACTTTTTTATCGAAAATTCAATTGACCAATTCAGCCGTAAATTAAGAAGAATTTCCTTTTTTTAAGTCAATTGTAAACAATGGCAAAACAAAATTAAAATAAATGGTATCAAATACTGACATGGTTCATTTATTAACAAATTTTTTTGTTACTTACTTCTTTGGAGGTTAAGCAACCCACAGTTTCGGGCAACTTTGCAATGCAACAATAATAATAATTGCTGACAGGATACTGAACTGTTATAGAGTAATAAATTTGTTGAATTTTTGAAAAGCACGAATATGCAATGACAAAAAACAAGATTAGAGCAAAATAGGACTAGCGGAGAAAAACTTTTATGAGTCGATTACTGCATTTAATCAATAATTAATTTAACAAAAAATCATATATAATTAATGCAAATACAAGGAAACTTGTTTATCGTATTCAACTCGACATCAGCCAGGAAATAAGAAGAATTTCCTGTGTACAGTCGCAACCTGTAATCATGGACAAAACAAATCGTTAAAATAAAATGGTAGTCAAATGTACGTGATGCCTCGATGCTTAGATTTGTGACCAAATTCATAAATTTAGAACTTCATGGAAAATTGGAACTCGAAAAATGTTCAACAAAATTAAATTTTAAAATAAGACCACGCGAAAAACATGGTTTGAATATTTTCCTACAATTGTTTCAAAAGTTGTAATTTGCTTAAAAAAACGCTGTACACAAAAAGATGATAATTAATTAATATTTCAAAATACGCTGTTATTTACTAAAAGCTTTTAAAATAATATAATATGGTAATTTAAAAAAAAATCAAACAAATAACAAATGTTAAAGTATCGAAGTAAATGTATCGAAGTTGGTTTGATAGTTTGAATTTATTGCCTTTAATTCCAATTGGTTAATTGTAAATACAAGAAAAATATGTTGTTCTATAGCTAAGGTAACCTTTACTAAGGTAAGGTACCTAAGATAAGGTAGGTTTACTAAGGTAAACTACTTTTCATATTAGATTGTAATTGGTTACATAACCAATAAAATAAATTTATTCGTGAGCTTTCAGCAATGGTTACTGCTGTCATCAGACGTTAATAACTATAATGTAAATACATAGACACGGAATGTAACGTATTGTCATTCGATACGATTTCTTAATATAAGAAGTTTGAAATATGTTCTTGATAATCGCGAGTTAAGGAACAACTTTAAGAACTCATTAAATAGGAAAAACTTAACTCCAATTCGTTATTTGTAGCCTAAATGAGTAGATAGATGTAGATATTACTTAAACCATTGATTTCAGTTTTTCTGTTCATTGCGTTCTTTTCTCTCTTAATACATATCATTTCGTGAATTAGCCGATCATTATAATTCGTGACTGATTTGATAATCTTGGCATTAGTAAAGGCAGCCTGTGATCATGAACAAAACAAATCATTAAAATAAAATGGAAGTCAATTCCAAATTCATAAATTTAAAACTTCATAGAAAGTTTTTCTTTTAAAATTTTAAAAGGTTTTTTATGCAACCATTAGTTAGTTTGATCATAAAAGAATTAATTTACGAGGTTAATAATAAACATATATAATTTTAATAAACTATTCTTCTATTCTTTCAAAGATTAATGATGAGATTCTGGTCATTCCTTTAAATTTTCAAGATTTAAGTACTTCATATTGACCAATGAACAGTTCTATTTTTGTTTTGCATTTAAAATAAAATTTTATATTTTAATTGGTTAGTTTATTTAAATTGAAAGTCTGTATACAAATTTTTTACTTTTACATACTAAATCCATAACATTCTGATATTCATATTATAATACTATGCTTTACGTCAAACCTATGATCTTAGGATATATCTACTATATAATATAATGAAGGCATAAACCTTAATAAAAATTAATAAAAATTTGATCCTTCTTAATCGTGATTTTTTACTAAAATTTAAAAAAAAATTGATGAAAACTTATGCAATATTTAAACTGAATTCAATTACCTAATGTATTAAAAAACTCTTTACTGTGAAAGCAATTTTGTTTTATTTTAAAGTTAATCTTCTACTGCAGTCATAAGCATATCAGAACCTCAAATATACTAACCACCATCAAGAACATTAACTGACGTCAAGAATTTCAAGCATTTGTAATGTCGTATACACACAATAATAACGCAATCTTTAAACCCACTAAAAAATATCTGCAAAAAAATGCTTTTAACTAGGAAATGCAAAAGAAAAGAAATCTGATTCCCTTTCAAAGTTGGTAATTCAATTTAAAATAGTTTGAAGTATCGAATTCTCGAGCGTATTTCTCAGTTTTCAAATGCACACAAGCAATTTATTTGGTTATAAAGCATTTTCAAGTTTTTATTTTATAGTTTTTTTTCATTTGTTTAAAAGAATTATTTTACCGTCTAATCTTTCTCTTTTGTTATTACCACTACAATAGAAATGTAATTCTAAACATAATAAAACAAGAAGTAGATAATGATTAATAAACTCACTTAATGCTGGAATTAGCAGGAGCCTCCAGATATTTCTACGAGAGCTTTCAAACACATTTTAGTTTGTTTTGAAAATGTAATTTGTTAGAATATTAAATTTTAAGTTTCAAGATGTACAATCTACCAACTAATTGTAAAATACGAGGTTAATGCCAATTGGAAGTTAATTAAGTGTTAATTGGGCATGTTATTCAAAAATAAGCTCAATTCGTTAGTTAATGATGCAGTATTTCTATAGAACCGCATCAATTCATGGGTAGGTAGAGTGTAGACGTGGTCCTAACCAAGACTGCTCTTTTTAATTCAAATTCTTCTATTTTGGTTGTTACAAAGGATTCAAAAGTTAATCTTATAATTTTTGATTTAATAAAATCAAACAAAAGAATAAAATCAGTTTAATCCACTTATACTAATCAGTTTTTAACGATAAGTATTTCGTATAACAAATATTATTTCCATAGCACATTTACCATTTCTATATAAATAAAATTATTTAGATTTTTTTAAATTGTAAAAATTATTTTAATAATGAATTTGATGAATTAAAGAATTTTTAATTGAATATATAAATTAGTAAATTATTTTCCCACTTAGTTGATTCGAAATTTTGAAATAATATATATTATGCAACTTTGATACTATCAAATAGATTAAAAATTAATATTTTATGTACCACAATAATACTTATTTGGCTCTATTTTGTGTGTGATGTGTGGTACATATAGTAGATTTAATCCCATGTTACAAGAACATTATTATGGAATGCCAATAATGGTTACACTAATTAAAGCTTTTCTTACAAGTTATGGTATAGTTGTCTACATTATTCACTATTAGTAAAGACAACAAGACTAAACCTATGTAAATTCCAATCATAATTAATTACGTCCATAATTCATGCTTGATTGGCTTTGTGTATTAATTGTAGCCAAAAAAACTTGGTTTATCATGTTTCCTACTAAGCAAATTATTAAATAAATCATCATCGGTGATAAATTAGCATGATTTATTCATTAGGTCTTGATATAAAATCGACCAAGCTTGAACTTTACACACATTTCATGTTAGTTAATTCAAAATTGAACGTAACTTACCACACATATCTACTGCCTTATATTTTATTCTAAATTATTTTTAAACGAGTTACGTACTTTGCGTGCTTTTAATTAATAAATTTCTACAATTTATAATACTTCTAATTCAAAAATTTTCCGTTAAGAATCTTTAAAAGCTTATACCACTTTGATATCAAAAATTATACAAATATTTGAGTTGTGCACATAAAAAATTAGTAATTTAATAGTGCGGCGTTTGTGCCGGAATATTTAGCTTCAACATCATAAAAATTTATGGAATATAGTAGTTTATATCAGCTATAAATAATTTCTACTTTACTTTTTACGTATAATATTGTACAACATGACAGTTTGAATTCAATTATCTCTATTAAGTACATTTGCTGTGTCTTGTCGAGTACGTTAATGAATACAAAGTGTAACAACCGAAGCAAGGATTAAGAAAGCTCATTGTGTCTTATCAACACTAATGTCTTCATAGGCGAGTAATCAAAGTCTTACATTTCTGAGATATGCAAACTATAAACTAGAAACAGATGATGACTTTTGCAAAGACAAACAGTATTTTTCAAGAAGTAGCTACTAATTACTATGTCCTACCTACTAACAACTTGGCTTTTAACAAAATGGTACACCCAGAGAAATAATGTCATCGAGTTTTTGCGTAAAATTATTACATGGCTACTTTTGTCACACGTACTTATAACGTGATCATTGTTAACATTAAATTAATGTCTTTATAATTTTGTAATCAATTTGAAACAATAAAATTGGAAAGTACTAAATCGAACTTTAGATAATTATGTATATTGTCAAGAAAAAATTTGTGCTTGAATGTTTTATTGTGATTAATATTGAAAAATAATCATATTATAATACTCGAAAAAACTTATCTGAAACTTTTTAATTTTTTAATTACCAGCCAAACACAGTTTAACTTTAATTATTTTACAACGAAAAAGCTTCTTCGGTTAGTGACTTCGTTTTTTGTAAACACGTTTGTTGTTTTCTATAGAAGTTTTGTTTTTGTTAGCAGCAAAACACATTAAAGTATTGATCAAAAAATACAAAAGTGAAATGGTGTACCAAGTAGGTACAGTGACTCCAGAAATTATTAATTCACCTCATACAATTTTAATAATTTGATTAAATGTTATAGTAAATTTGCTTTAATTAAAATTTTATTTTTTAGTTGTTTTAAATAATACTTTATAATTCATTTTATAAAAAATAAAATAAAAAAACTACATGGGCAAGTGTAGTATTCAAAACCAATAAAGTAAGAAAATGCACAGCAAACTGTTATTAATACACTTACCTTTTATACGTTAAGGACAGGAAGACAAACGATGCAGTTTAATAATTTGCTGATTAGTAGGTATGTAATTGTAGATACAATACAGTAGTGTGCTTACAATTTATTTACATAGTCATTCCAAGAAAATTTTTTAAGATGATTAACAAAACAAGTGAAACAGCAATTAGTGAAAGAAAATCAATATTAAAATTGGTGTGCGAAGAAAAATTTTATTATGAAACTGCTAAAATTGTTGGCAGATCACTGGGTGCAGTGAAATATGTTATTAAAAAAATTTTAAAATGAAGGAAATTTAATAAACAAAACTGATCGAGGCAGAAAAAGCATTCTTGGAACACGACACGAACATTATATTATTCGAAAAACTAAAGTTAATCCAAAAACAAGTGTTCCAAAATTGACTAGATATTTCAAAGGGTATTGGTAAATCTGTTTCCACCGAATTTGTAAAAAAAGTATTGCGTAAAGAGGGTTATAATGGTAAAGTTTCTAGAAAGAAACCCTTCATAAATAAAGTAAACAGAAATAAAAGATTAGAATTCGCTAAAAAATATATTAACATGGACTTTAATTTTGGAAAAAATAATATTTAGTGATGAAAGCAAATTTAATAATTTTCGGCCAGATGGAATGCAAAATTTTGACAAAACCTAATACATAAATTAATAATGAAAACCTATGTGAAACTGTTAAACATGGTGGCGGAAATGTTATGGGTCTGGGGGTGCATATCTGCTGATGGGGTTGGAAAGTTGCAATTTTTTGAAACTATTATGACTAAGTGTGCTTACCTGAATATTCTATAATCAAATTTAGATCCCAGTATCAAAAAATTAGGGTTGAAAAATGAGTATATGTTTCAACAAGATAACGACCTGAAACTTATTTCGTATCTTGTGCAGGAATAGCTTTTATATCACGTTCCAAAACAACTCCATATTCAACCCCAATCACCGGACATAAATCCCTTAGAAAATTGTGGCAAGAATTAGAAGGGAAAATTCGAAAACACCACATTTTTAGTACAAAAAACATTAAAAGAGGTATTATTGCAAGAATGGGAAAAAATAGACAAAAGTATTACCCAAAATGGATGGAATCGATGCCAAGACGGCTACAAGCAATAATCGATGCTAAAGGGTATCCTACAAAATATTAATTTTGTAAACAATATTAATTTTAGCTAGATTTATGCAAGTGAATTAATAATAGTTGGGCGGTAATTCTTGTAAATATTTTGTTTTTTGTAATTTTAAGGTAAACTATTTAAGTTTTTTATACATTTTTTAAGGCATATTAACTGTTAATTATTATGTTGTATATATGTTTTAATTCAAAATTATTAAACTATAATTGAAGGTTTTATCGTGTTATAACTGGCATTTTATAAGGTGAATTAATAATTGTTGAGTCACTGTAGGTACTACAATTGAGGTTAATTTATTTTTCGTTTTGATTTAGTTATAACTCCTAGAATTTTGTATTTAAATTTACAAACAATATACTTTGTGAACTTTAATATTTTTTTAAATTTATTAGTTTAATCAATGGTTACTACCTGTACTTTACTACAGCCTTAACTTTCGTTACTACTACTCATTAATAGATGTGAGGAAAGGGGAGGGAAAAGATTCTTAATTGTAAAGTTGAAGTATTTATGAATAAATTGAAAAAATAGGGAGCCACGGTGTTTTATATGTTTATTCGTCTAATCGTGTAATTGACTTTTCCCGACTTTTAAAAGTTTAAAGTAAAAAAATAGGGAGCCAGGTGTTTTATTTTTTTTTTAAAATTAAATTACCCTTTGCCTTTAATTTAAAAAAATGAGGTAATAAAAAAATTTTAAATGAGAAAAGATTAAAAATTGAGGCCCTAATTAAAATTTAAATTTTAATTAGAAAAAAATAGAAGCACGGTTTTATTTTTTATTTTAAATTAAATTATCAATTTCCATTCTTTTAAGTGGCCTTTAACAAATTAACCTTAATCCGCAACCTTTTAATATGAGGTATTTCAACTTGTTGACATTACTCTCAATTATGTACCAACTCACAGTATAAAAACATATTTGTTGTTTTATTTTGACAAAATTGTAGTATTATTGGAGTTTTTAAATGTTATAGAAAATACCTAGATAGCACTGAAAAACAAAATTACAGATCTTCCATTTTAGTAATAGACATAAAAGAATGGACATAGCATGTCCTATTCGAATACACATAACGTTTTGATGCCATCGTTCGGCATTGATAAGAAAGGCGGGAGGTAAACAAAGTCCTGATGTTTGTTTTGTATGCCACAGGCGTGCGTGTGGGTTCGCAGGTACTTGGATTCAATGTCAAATTAAAATTAGGTTTCAACATGTAAACAACGAATAAAATTCATTTTAAATAATAAAATAAAATTTTATAATTTCATATTACCGAGGCACTCAAATTACTTGAAAGACACGTTAAACAAATTGTTTTCGAAATCCTAAAAATTTATTGTGCGCCACTGAAATAGTATACATTATAACAATTTACTTACCTACGAAAAATAACAACTTTTCGTTAAGTTTTGACTTTTACACACTATACACAACATATTCAGCAGTATAAATTTATAACGGAGCTATATTTTTCAAGATAAAAATAAATTTTCTGAAATGCGGACAACCTAACCCTATTAACAGGCATAATGTACTGTAGATCATAACAAGCATTTCAAAACAAAACACGGTTTTGGTCACATGATCATGGTTACACTAAAATATGTAAATAGCTGTGTCCATTCTTTCTAATAGTCTATGGTACGTACGATCCCGATGACGACCACCGATTCAATAATAACTTTTTAAACATAAATAGAATAATTGGTTAAAATTAATTTCGGAAAAAGTTTTATTTATTTACATATTTAAAATAATTATATTTTTATAAGTATTCACATAAATCAACATTTTAATACTACACTTCTTTTTCATCTTCACTTGCAATATTAGGTTATTGCCTGTCACGGCTTTCATTTTTTCCTCGGTCCTCGATACCACACTTCACGTACGTAAAAAATATGAAACTACTAAAATGATAAAATCTCTCTATTATAGTGATGTATGTATGGGTGTACATCCGTACATATGTAATTATATATTATATACTGCGAGCAAAACCAATTTTTTTCTTATTCCCTATTGACCCATAAAACTTCTTTCATTTAAAAAAAAACTGCACATGAAATATATCTACATTCACAAAAATATTTAGGCGTTCATTGGCTAATTAGAAATATCAAACGTTCTCTAAAGTTTAGAAAACCAAATTTGAAACTGAAACGTATGCGTTTTTAGAACTGTACTATTAAAATCTCACATTTGTTTAAAAGCGAGTTTTGAATCTTACTTAAATTTTCACAAATTAGATAGTGGGAAAAAAATTGTTTAATATTTATTGAACAAAATTATAGATAAAAATTGTTAGCTTTTAGCAATAATATTATTATTAAATTAAAAATTAAAAATTAACAGGTTAACTGAACAATTAAACGAAATTATTTTTCGTAAGCTTTCAGCAATACTTATATTGCTGTCATCAGATGTTTTATTTTATAAAATAACAACCTAGCTGAAAGATTATAAAATATAATTTCGTTTAATTGTTCGGTTAACCTGTTAATTTTTAAAATTTTAAATTATTAGTAATCTCACAGATTAATAATATAGTATATAATATATAATTAAAATAATATTAGTATAATATAACTTAAATAATTGTTTGATAAAATTTAATTACTGCATCTATAAAGTTTTTCCTTATTTATAAAGCTTTCTTATTACATCAGTTTTATTTCGAAGTATAATCAAGAAAACAATTTCGAAGTCTGTCAATCACAAAGACAAGTTTATCCTAAACTTATTTAAAATTTCTGGTGATAATAAAAAATTTTTAAAAAATTTAAGTTTTAGATTAAAATTAGAAAAAGTAATCAAGTAGGAAGTAATAAAGTACTCGAGACGTTTAAGATACTGCGTTAGCTTGAAATAAAATTGCAATTTTGTGTCAAAGCTATAATATCCGGAAATAATCTTTGATTAACTTCTCAAAGTGGATAAAACATAATCTTAAAATAAAAATAAGATATTATACAACAAAATTACAAAAAGAAATTAAGAAAGTTTTTAATACATATTCTGAAATAACGTGCAGTGATGGATAATATTCATATTTACAAGTACAGAAGCTAACTTTTGTCGGATTCCTAACTTTGTAACTTTTATGAAAGTTTTTGTAATTTTATAATTGAGCAATATTTTTTGTGTAGTATTTTTTACTAGTAAATTAAACAGTCTATTTACAAAGTCGAAAACAATCGAGAATATTAGCCCACGAACAAAAAGTTTTTACTTTAAAACTGAACTTGTCGGTAAACAATTTGATTACGTAAATGTGGTTTTCAACCCAAGTTGCGGGCCGCATTGATTATATCAAAACTTTTCGCGGACTGCATATAACAGAAATTTTGCGTAGGGCAGTTTTATAAAGGAACAGTACCTAAGTTCGAGCTCCGAGTGAGCGCTTGTCTCGGAAATAACTGCCAGGCGAAATTTTCGGGATGCGTTCTCGGGACAGATTTTCAGCGATACAAACCCTCTCTCGAAATTATAACGAAAACAATATTTCTTCTAGAAAACGTTTGCTAGACGATGTTATCCATTACTAGGCTTTAAATCAAATCAGTATATCCTGCGCGACAAGCAATAGAACTGCAGTGTCCGGTACACTAATAAATTGATAGCCATGGTTTGATTATGCCACCATGAAGATTAAAATAGGGTAACGGGCATAATATATCTGGCCAACCTAGCAAGCTACTTCGGATGTAAAACAAGTAATATGCTCCAAGTATTAACAGCGGCATTGAAAGATTTCCAAAGTTACTGTTGGACACAACCTAGTCTTAATTTAAGAAGAAAATGATGTGACATCACATGACTTGACTATTTACTGCTAGGTTTATCATAATAACTATAATTTTAATTTTTGTAAAACTTTTAATTTTAGAAAGATTGGTTTGAATATACCTATGGTTATTTTGTTTCCAAGATTTCAACCAAAACCTAATCAGCTCTTTAAACGGTGATTTCCAACCAATGTACCAAACTTCAAGTCAATCGGTGCATGTGTTTGTCTGAAATCGTGGACAAAAAAAACGGGCACACATACACATGCACCTACACACCATTATGCACACACACGCACATCCTGACATTATTCCTTAAATTTTCTTAAACGACTTCTATGGACTTGAATTTCCCATAAACCATGGAAAAAATGTTAACTTAAAACTTTTTTTTACTCGATTACGATACTTTTCTTTACTACGTAAATAGGGAAAGTAAAAAGATGCGATTAAGTATCAATTTTTCGTAAGGCGACCGTTTTAATTTAAATAAAATTCCAGATTTGGTATAACTCGTGTCGAGTAAGAGAGAGAAAGAGAATTTTTTTATTAATAACTATAGTCGAACTACAATAATAAGGGCGTTGTAAATAATACAATTTAAAAAGTAAAATGCAAATTATTTTATTGAAAGATGATACGAAACTATTTGTAGTATGTTAGTAAATCGTTCACGCAAACACTCCTACCTACTACATACTGTGTATTTTGTTCACAAAAAATACTCTAAAATACTCGGTTTATAAAGTATAAAAATTTTTTGCAAACAACTAAACGATAAATTTGGCAAACCATGATCAAATATTTATCTGTAGTATTTGTAGTCAAATTTATTTAATGTGGCCAATACCGTAAATTGGTGTTAAATAGTTTACTCACATTAATAACTACCTTAAATTATTAAAGCATGCAAACATTTTTGCAATAAGTTTATAGTCACTGATTGTATTATTTATAAAAAAGTTTTGTTTAGAAATGAAATATTATTAAACTCTCAGAAAAATTAATAATTTTAATAACTCGTTAAATAAAATTAAATAATAAATTTAAATTTTAACGAAATATTTATCTGCATAATATTATGTTCTAGTTAGTTAATATTATGCGTTTTATACTTAAAAATACATCAAAAATATACTGGTTTAATAAAAAAGTTGATAATCAATATCATATTTTGACTCGACTTAATTACGTAGGAATAATTAAAACGTCAGGTTGTCGTAATGTTGTGAACTTGGAAAAAAAGTTTAATAGGAAAAATGTTATTACATATAAAGTAGAAACTGCAATCTGTAGAATAGTTATAGTTCTATACATTGAAAATGTCTCTGGAATTATACTGAGTTCCTCGCAAAATTTCCCTTGGGTCTTTCTTGTACGTGTAATGTTATAAACCTCCACATGCTACTAAAGAAGTTAAGCAATTTAGACAGCAAAAGCGTTACACTAATTGGTTTCCAAGAGCAAAAGCTAGGAAAATAAACTTTTTATGCATTAGTGAAGAGCTTTCTTAATTTTATCAATAACGATTCTCATTTAACGATTTTCTTTAGTGCACCCGAATTCTTTTCCTTTTTGCATAATTAATTAATTAGAAATAGTGCGTCATAAAATTTTTTCTTAATTTATGTTAATTGCTAAGCTGTCTAAGGTTAAAAATTTATGGGGTCGTTAAACAAAGTATCAGATTTTTTATAGGGGTAAATTGCTATATCAACTGGTATATTGTAGGTACCTATTTAAATCTCTCCATAAAATATCAAAATAATACGTCAGTGTCGGAAAAGCACGTAACTTTTTTACAGTCAAATATCATATCAATGCGTCGTCGTGTGTTTGAAAGCGCAACTTATCACATTTTACTACCAAGTTGAAAAATTGCGTGAAAACTGCATAAATTTAAATTTATTAAATTTTGATAATTTCTGTTTTATAAACTCGATAAAAAGTAATTGAATAGGAAACCGGAAAGTATTTGTGTTGAATATGAAAGTAGTCAACTTACAAATTGTATCGTTCAAAGGTCAATTATTATTTTCTCAATTTTTCGTTTTAATAATAAATTTGCAAATATTACTGCTTCCGGCAGACGAAATATATTAATTAAACCGGTTCAACCAAGACCCCCTCTCTCTCTCTCTCACTTTGGTTAATTAATGAGAAATTCTCGACTCTATTGCTATCCAAGTTTTCATCTCGACTCAAGTGCTCCTTTTTGCCAGTTATTATTTTCGGAAAATGCTTATTTATCGTTTATTAACTTTGGAACGTTTTAAAATTACTCCATTTGAATTTTATTCACAAGTTATCTGCGTTTATTCATTTTCAACGAATTGCTAAAATTTGTTTTAAATGTTTTGATACAAATTAAATAATTTAAAATTTGTAGCATAAATAAATTGAGAATTAATTATTAAAGCTTTAGATAAATTCTTCGTGTATAAAATATTCAACCCAGAGGAATAAAAATCAGCTCACGTGAGTTATGAATATTACAAAAATGGTTTAAAGTAAAATCGTATATGTAAGGTGCCATCTGTCCCATAAAATTAAGAAATAAATATTCACCGGCAACGAACTATATTTCACAATTGAAAATTACAGTTTAAATTCAATACATATAAATTATAAATAAAGCTAAATTATATAAATTAAATTTAAAGCATTTGTCATCTTTAATATCTTGGGAACTAGCAGAAATATTACGAAGATGTTTAAAATCAGAAACAAAACAAACCACGCTAAAATAAATATTATAATGTTTTTTGTCTCTTCTGTATACCTATACATATGTAATCTTATTAGATCTTTGATAACACGACTTTTGTGTCGTGCATGGCTGCGAGTTGCGCTAAGGCGACCACGGTGCTGGTATTGCATCTAAGTCGTCCTACAAGTTTTCTTCGTGAGAAAAAGAGCGTATGAAGAGAATTTATTTGGCGAATGAGTCCCATTTCGCTCTTTGAATGCGAGGGCTTGCGAATATGGAATTGAGGTGTCGCTAGAGTTTGGAAATCTAATTTTCGAGGCTGCAGAATAGCCGTGGTAATTATATGCATTGATATTTTAGATATTTATGATGTAAGTATGTTAAGTGTTTATTACCCCTTAAAATTTGTAGCGTCGACTATTGTTTATTTTTTAACTATATTATATTATCAAGTGATTCAAAAATTTCCATACGTTTATTTATCTGATATTATAGACTATACAGTGCGTTCATTTCGAAACTAGCTATTCTCTATCAATTCTTAAATTTAATTAACAAAAAAAATATAAAATTTAAATAAAATATACTAGGGATTTAAGAACAATATTTTTTTACTTTGAAATTTAAAATAAATTAATAGTATATTATTAAACCTTTCAATTCATCATTTTAATCGTAAAATCGAAGTGTCTTGTTTAAATCAAATTTACGTAAAATGAATAGTTAATGATGCAATAGCTTTATGCTTGTTATGGGCACAATGACGACAACAGATGTTCTATTTTTAATTAGCTATAATGTTTTTATTTACATAATTATAATCTAAAAGTTTAATAAAACCCTTTCATTGACTTTTAAGCTTAAAAAACGTTTCGTCCGTTTCTGTAATAACAGGCCTTTAAGAAGGAAGTAGCAAACTTGAAAATTTTGTTCTGAATTATTTTATTATATTTCAAAATTAAACTTTGACTAAAAGCTCAAAATATTACACGCTTATGTTCACCAATTGTTAAAATTATTTTGTAACCTATCCTAAGTTGAATACATTTTAATTTAATTTTAAATTCTTAAGATTATTGGCTAAAGGAACAAAAGACAACTTTTAATTTGTAATAAAGTAAGATCAAAAGATCTGCCTCGTAATCTACTTTTAGTGAAATTGTTTCACGTTCTACCTTTCAATTGATAGGATATCAAAGTCTGAAGTTTTCTCCTTAATTGTTATACTTAAATTATACATTCCGGTTAAACAATATTGTATCGGTAATTCGTTTCAAAACTTGTTTAACTAAATTTTATTATTTTGAATTACCTTCCTAATTTAATTAAAACTTTTTGGTGTTAAATAATAAAGACAAATAATAATAAAGTCAGTTATAAATTTTATTTTGTTTTAATACGAATTTTATGATTAATGAATCCTCTGTTGTCGGGCTTGAAAAGCAATTAATTAATTTACTTGAAATACACGAATTATTAATAAATGTAATTACGTGTATAATCTCGATTATTACCAATCGCAAATTATATCAATCAAATATTAATTTTAAGGTTAAAAATCACACTTTAAAATCGGTTTCACAATTATACAGGAATGGAACGAGTACAGCACGGTACTAGACGATAATCGAAAACCAATAGAAAAAGAAGGTAGATTTAGTTCGTTGCACTTTACTTATTTATTTCGTGTTGCATTCTGGTAAAATTAATAACGGTTACCATTGGTGACATCCATAATAAATTATTATTTCATCAAAACCGGAGTTTATTAAAAAATAATATTGCAATAAAAATGCATTAAAGATCGCGTTCTTTCTTGTCCACCACTATAATTTCTTAAATAATATCTACTAGATTAGATTATTTTAAACGTTTCCTTAGTTAATTTGATAATTTTTTTATTATTTTATCATTTTCCTCACGATACTTTTATTGACCATATAAATGTTGTTCATCTGTTAGGTTTTCTACAACACAAGTCTTTGTGCTGTAAAAGAGTCTTGGTATCACTACATTTTCGTCATATACTTTTGTATCGACTTCATTAAAAATTGATTGTTTCAAAGAAAGCTTCATAACACAATAGATAGAACATTTCGTCACCAACACTAGCTTTAAGTAATTTCTATTCTTCATCTTCGTAATTGAAAATCAAATCTTTGCTAACTTCACATTTCACGATGGCCGCTAAGCCGGAATAAGCAAAAACACATGGAATTTCTTTGCTTTAATTTTTGTTTTCTACATGTTTATTATTTACCTCCTCAAAATAACTTTTCTGTCTCTCTTCCGAATACTTCATCTCAAGGTAATTAATCTAATCACATTTCTTGTAAAACCTGGAATTCAAACCTCGTTTATATTTTCTCTTAACTTGCGACTTTTTTTGACATGCCATGAAATATTCTCCTGGTATTGTTCAGATTGTTTAAGCAGTAATTGTATTCCGCAATAATAATACTGTGTTTCCAACCATAATGCAATAATTACCGTCAAAGATTCTGAATTATCAAAAGAAATTTTATTATTTTGTACTGACGATCCAAGAGTAGGTGCAATTATTAAATCCTGAATAGGTTTATATTTGTCAGAAGGAATTATCTCATTTATAACAAGCCTTTTATATAAATTTTGAATATTTTGCTTCAGAAAAGTTTCTGGAGCATTTGAATTGCAGTTTGACATCAATTTGGCATAAGCATTGCTAACATTGCGTTTATTTACATAAGAAACATAATTAAAAACATTTTTAGTTTGAGAAAAGCTTAAAATATTACTACTTATCGTTTCGTTACAGTTACCTATTAGGTTGTGATTTGAAGTTAATAAAAATGCCGATGTCTTTGCATTTTGAATATAATTTACCGGGATTAATACCTGCCGGCAAAGAAGAAAATCGAAAACAGAAGTTTTCTCCTAGTAGACCGGAAAACAGTAAACACCATCATATTTAACTTGAAACCTTATAGTATAGTGTTTCAAATCGAACTTTAAAAACATTTGTGTCAATAATAAATCTTAATCAGGAGCATTAAAAAATAATATATAAAATGATATTGTCATAAAGACGATGATTCTATTCTCATAATGACAAATTTCCCATTCTTGATCATATATTAATAACTAAAGATGTGCAACTGTCCGGATGCTGATCTTCACGTGAAAACCGTTGTTGCTGCGAAGTATTATTGATGAAAAATTTTGCTTTTTAAAAATAGTAATTTCTAATTTTTCTGCTGATTTATTTTCTGCCGGTAAATTGTTTTTCCAAAAGTTTTTCCCATTCTTTGCTTTGTAAACTCTTTTTATCAAGCGGTTAGCGCTAGAAACATAATTATGTATGTACATATTAATTTCGAAATCAAATGAAACATTTTGTAGATTGCCATAAACATCTGATTCATAATTTTGCATTATTTTACTTTTGTTTTTTTTATACAAGGAGAATCGTAATTAGCTAATAACCTTTCCGTTCTTTTTGCAATAGAAATGTTAAAATTGGGAGATAAATTTGCTGTATATGTAACCGTCCATGTTCCATGTTCTAATGTTCCATGTGGAAATTCTAACGTGGACGTTGGAACACGGGAATCGATATTTTCAATTCGGAATCTATTTTCCAGCAAGGTTAAGTTTATACCTAAGTTTGGTTTTGATAGTGCAAAAACGTAGATCTTTATTTTCAGTTTTTAATTTTTGTACCGCATTATTGATGGAATTTTTATTTTGGCCTAATTTAAAGTATCAAAAGAGTTTGTTTTCCGTTTTATTTTTAGCACTCATATTCATATAATTATCTTGAGACACAAAAATATTGTTCAAATATAAATCAACAGTTTCTTCGTTTAGATGCAGTTGATGTTCTACCAACCTGGGAGCATTTGAAAATGTATCATTATTACTCACAGGAAACTCTAAGTTTGACGAATTTGTAATGGGTCTATCGATGACGTTATTTTGATTTTTTATTTCAAGCTGCAATAATAATATTTATTGGAGTTTAAATTGCTCTAACTCCAATAATTCTTTTTGTCTTTGAATCAAAATTTGATTATTTTCTATTTCGTTGTTATTGGAAGAACATGTACCTTGTAGCAGTGCAAGCTGTGTATCCAAAGTGATTAATTTATTTCAGGAATTACGTTATTCCACGTATTGCGCAAATTCGACAATTTGAAACTTGTTTAAAAAAATTCACAAAATTTGATATTAAATTTTGACAAAGCAATCCTACGTATATTTTACCAATATTCTGCATAATGCAATCAATTAAATTAAATACAGCTATCTTCTTGGTAATATAACACTCAACAAATAAGCTTCATTATAATATGTATGTGATGTAACTTGAAGATTTGATTGAATACCTAATACTGGATGTTTTTGATTTGCTTTATTCTATAAATTTCCAAGTAGTCAGAACTAGTTTAAAATATAATGAGTCCTTATTGACACTAACAATAAGTTTTGAACTACAACACGACGCGACGGAGCAGCAATACCTAACAGGAACAAGTAGGATCGGAGAGTATCCATGCAGAATCTGAAAAAACTGAAACAGAACTATACAATAATAGAAAGCACTATTGCAAAATCGATGGGATTTTCAAAGCATTTAAGAAAAAAAAATGATAATATTGATTTGGGTGACAAATTTTAACAAATTATTGTCCTTGTATTTATACAATTAAATACGAAAATAATATTTTGTGTTTATTTATAATTTAAATGATTAAAAAATTATGGTCCGTTGTCCGTAAAATGTTATCCTCTATGGAAATAAACGATATTTTTTAATTTTTATATCTCTTTGCAATTTTATTTTATTTTTCCGTCAGTTAGTAAGTAAACAAAAATAATATACTCTCGTGATGACATCACAAAGGACGATTCTTTTTTATAATATCTCTCTGACTTACCACTGATTTGAAAAATACGCGTCTTTGATTTATCCACTGATTTTTAGATTTTATAGACGTAGATGATGGAAAGAACATATTACAAATTAAATGATTGGCTATAAACCTTATTAACGATTTTTAGATTAAAATAATTTCATGTAGCAAAATATCAATCTTGATAAAAGAAAATAATTTAAGTTGCATGAGATTACAATTACATCAATCAAAAAAAAAAGTTGACAAAAGTTTTTAAAATAAAATCTTGCGATTTTATAAATAAAATTAACTTTGTCCCACTAAACTCGAGATATTTCTGTTCCTTGCTACAGACTGATGTTTTACTTACACATAACCATTTCAGTTTAAAAATTGCTGATAAAGCTTATTATAATTTATTTTAATGGGTATGTATTGCGCCATCTGCCCGTTGATTTATGCTGAGCTCTCCTCTTAAGCAGATTATTAAAAAATAATTATTATCTTTAGAAGAAATATTAATTTATAGATCGTAATAGTTTTACCATAAAACAATGAGTAATGCATATAGCCACTTTATCATATAAATTAAAATTTTGAGATTTAATGATTGAATTTTTACTATAACCATAAATAACAATATCGATACGTCAACATCTGAACGAATGACTTTAAACAAAATTAAGTTATTAAAAATATTTTTAAAAAATACTACATTTTTAATGACAATTTTTTAAACATAATAATAATTATGTACTTTTAAAAAATAAAATATTCAAAATTGTGCAATATTATTACATAGTTTATTGTTTTTATTCGCAAGAAAAAAATATAATTTATATTATATAATAATTAATTTAATTAACTTACCTTTTTTTTCAGAACGACTCAACGTGTTGTACGAAAAAAATTGGACAAGACTGGTAACAGAACAACTAAAAAGGTTTGAGAGAGCCGTTATAGAATCATCAAAATTGAAAATGCTTCAGCTTCTTATAGCGCACATTGGACATTTAGTAGTTCCCTTTTGTATTCTCTTACGTTACTTACTACTGTAGGTGAGTTTTATTATTACTTTCATAATCATTATAATATATGCTTTCAAATGACGTAGGTTATGGTCGGCTTTCGCCTCGTACAACGTGGGGAAAAGCAGCTGCTATGATATACGCCGTTATAGGCGTTCCATTAATGCTTATTTTACTTTCCGCACTGGGCTCGTTATTAGCTGGTGGGGCCAAAAAGGGATATTTGAAAATGTGCTGCAGACATAATTCCTCTCCTAAATTTTCTCCAAATGTGGGTTATCACAGAGCACCTTCAAGTCCATCTGCCAAACATTTCTGCCAATCGACTAATGAAGGTATACTAAATAATAATTATTAAAACACTGTACCTAAAGTATATTATGTAGATATCATGTATTTAATTATTTTTATTAATTTAGATTCTTCATCCGTACAACTAATTCCAATGCACTGCATTCAAAATAACGTAAATCATAAGTTACGACATCAGCGATTCGAACACATAGACAGTGACCAACTTCCGAAGAAAGCTCTGCTAGCAACGGTCAAGTCTAGTCGTTCACGAGGTCGTTGTGTTCAAAGTCAAGTTCGTCAAATGCTAGCAGAACCTAGTATGTGTCCAACTCACTCTCACATGACTTCGGCGAGATACAGCCCTGGATGTGTTTTATCACTTTCGGACGTAGAAGAAGCAGAAGATACTGACGATAACGATTCGGGGTAAATAAGTACTTTGTTTAAAACTGATTACAAACTTAACTGTTATTTTTATTAGGCTATGTCCGCACGGTACACCCTCAAGGGTGCCACTAATATGGCGTTCACCAGAGCATCAAAAGCAACCAACAGATTCTTCATCCTCCATTGATACTTCGCCATCAGTGCCTGCTTCGATAGTGATATTATTTTTTGTGGTTTACATTGGTTTAGGAGCAGCCGCATTTGCTTCCACAAGTGACTGGAGTTTTTTAGATGCAACCTACTTTTGTTTTATAGCATTGTCGACCATAGGAATCGGTGATAAATTACCACAAAGTGGCGATTATTATAGTCAAATACAGTTACTGGCCTGCTGTATTTATTTATTTCTTGGACTTGTGATTCTTGCTATGTGTTTTAGTTTAGTTCACGACGAAATAGCTACAAAGTGTAAACAAATCGCTTCTAGCATGAGAATTGCAAAACACTGACAGTGTCTTTTGATTTAGTTATTGTACGATAATCTTAACTTGTTACTAATTTTTAAAATAAAACATGAGATAAATTTTTATTTAGTCTTTCTATTAAATTAATTTTAACAATAAATTATTTTAAATAAAAGTGTTACACTACTGTTTATAAATCAAAAGGATACAAATTATTTTTTTAAAATACTCCTTGGTGATATATTACTTAGAAGTAACATGTAAATCAATTTTAAGGCAATACATTAATTTCTGAGTCCCAATACTGCGAACTTCAATTTTTATTTTCCAATACCAACCCTCTGTTAAAAAGTTGATAATGGTGTTACATCTATTGTTGTATTTTGTGCTTGGTAAGTCCCCTAGAAATGTATTAAGTCGTTATCATTGATTATGAATTTGAAGAAGAAAAATTTATACAAAATTTTATACCGTAATTTATTACTAAAATCGCATAGTGTGTCAGTAGTGAAAAAGGAACAGATTACTAAACGAGTTGACCGATTCATACCCCTTCAGGCGAATGCGAGAAGTTGGAGTTAATAATCTATTCCTACGAGTTGAGTGCGTTTTATCTAATTTTGAATACAAAAAGTTGTCATTGGAGCAATCAAAAATCTGTATTTATGGTATTGTATGTTAGATCAAACTAGTTTCTATTATAACGATTTCTATAAAAATTATTGAAAAACACTCATTTCCCACACGATTTTTGTGGTATAAAAAGATGTTTTTTCTCTCTAAATTAAATAAAAGTATTTTTGTGTATTAAATTTTGACATAAAACGTATCACAATATTGCGAATTGTTCTAAATTTACAAAAAATTCTATATTATTCTCTGTAGATCATTATGTATATTTTGGAATTTATTACTCAAAAGAACGTAAATAGTGTATTATTATTTTATAATGTCTAATCACGAATATAATGTACTTTTATAAAATAATAATTAAAAGTTGTTAAGTTTTGAAATTGTAAATCAGAATTTTAGCTTGTATATTATGTTATAATAGCTATTAAAATGAATGCTTCTTCAGTAACAGTTAAGAATTTAGGGCTGGGTTATCTTTTAAACTACTTCCAAAAATGGAAATTATATAAGTAAGAAATTTTAAAATTGCTTTCGTATGTTAACCTTTAAATGAGGACACCTAAAAGGAGGATTAAATTCAAATTTGAAAATTTTTGAATCACCATCTTCCGAATTAATAAATTTGCAATAGTTCACGGTTTCGTATTTATGATAAAATTCGCAAGTATCTAAATTTTCCATTGAACTGCATCGATCTACTGTTGCATTCAACTGAAAAAAAAATACAGATAGTTAAAAAGCGTCAAAATATGAATTTAAATAAATTTAAAATAATTTGACAAAATTAAAATAATTTTACAAAATTTGATCAAGCTTAACATAAGTTGATGAAAAATAAATAATATTAGTTAAGTTAATATGTCACAATGATCTACTAACTACATAATAATATGTTTTTACAACAAATTGCCAACAAGAGATTTGACTTGTAAAGTCGTTTGCAGAACGCCTGAACGAATGAATGAAAAACCAGCAAAACAACTTAAAACATCTAAAATTGTCTCATTGGATGACCGCGATTTCGATTTTATCTACAATACGATCTGGGCAGACCCAGACTGACAAAGAAAACATTCAACTTATTATTTTGTAATCTATTTCTGAAAAGGCCATGTATGTTAGATGTTTTATTCGCAATGTGTTGTAAAACTATCTACTTAGTGGATATATTGATATCTATTACCTCAGCTTCATTTCTTTTTCAATACATATGGTTTATTTATGGCAATTGTATAATCCTTAGGTAAAGGTTAATCTAGGAATAATTCTACCTTTGGCCACTACTGTTGTATAAAGAGTGAGTTAACCTGCATTATATAATTTCTGTCTTATGCTCAATATATTCACCTTTACACCTTCATCTTCACACTCGACATGAAGAAATTGGGCATTCCTTGTATGCTTTTTGAAAGAAGCGTCCAAAACCTTAAGACCTCAATGGTAATTTATCGCGGTGGTATGCCATTGCCACACCAATCCTGTTTGAACTAGATTATCTCAACATAGCAGTTGATACACATAAACACAAGTCATAACCGTCTTCCCTTTACTTAGGTATACATATAACTTTTACCTAAGCTTTACACAACTGTTTTTTAAGAGTTAATTTAATGACGCCTAACGTACAGGATGAGCCAATTTTGATAGTTCTTA
The DNA here is from genome assembly GCA_036346125.1 of Lycocerus yunnanus. Taxonomy (NCBI): domain Eukaryota; kingdom Metazoa; phylum Arthropoda; class Insecta; order Coleoptera; family Cantharidae; genus Lycocerus; species Lycocerus yunnanus. Next base: position 10,000,681 of record JARFIX010000010.1, on the reverse strand, counting down.
TGAGAAATCGAAGATGCGCTATTTATTTTTCATATTTCTTTAGTTATTGAGTTTCCCATAATGACCACCGACATTGGCCCACCCTGTACATAATAGTAACCTAGGCTATTTTTTTTGTTTTGAATTTTATTTTCAGAATAACATAAAGAAATGAAATAGTAACTCTTGAGAGCCATTCATTATTTTGTTTCTTATTTACTTATAAGAACATAGCATTAAGATAAATTTCAAGTTTGTGAACTCCTTTTGATTAATAGATTTCTTGAAATTTATTTTTACGCACTATTCCCATAAGTAAATTAAAACACTTTTTCAGATTTGGATAAACAAAGGTTAATACGCACAAAATTACACTGACAATGGTCTGAAAACAAAATGTATAAAAAATTACTATTTCAACGCCCTTTTATTTAATTGCTAATATTTACCTTAAGGTTGTCTATTATATCTTCTTTTACAATAATGACGTTATTGGCAATAAATATACGTCCAACATTGGATTTAATACCACTGCAGAAAGATTGCATTTGAATATTTGAACCACGACACATACCATCGATTCTATTAATTTGTAATACAGCTGCTTCTGTCTGTAAATAGAGAGAATAGTCTTTATTCACAAACATTTTTTTAAATAAAATTACCATGGCATTTTTGACATTGACACAATACAAAAAATAG